>VDFB02353493.1:284907324-284922357 GCA_007258455.2 Sequoia sempervirens | reverse complement strand
TGTTTGTGGCTCTTCACGCATGGTTTTCCCTGCCCGATCTCCATTGCCTAACGGCTCAGCTTTCATGTCGTCTCCCTACGTGGACCTACATATACCATTTTCTCAAGTAAACTATTGGGCTCGTACTTACTGGCGGGTTCTCCCTCACAAGTCACCATTCACAGGAGATTGTCGTCCCAATATTGTTTACAATAGAAAACCTCCGCTGCCCCCCACACTATGCGGGCCTATGACCCACTAGTGTCGTTCCCCATTGCGGGCCTCCGCATCACTTCTTCCGTTGTGAGATCTTTTCTTGCGGGGACTGCTAATTGCTTTCCTGCGTTCACCCATTGTCATTATAATAACCATGTGCCATGACCTTTTCAAAGTGATGATCGAGAGTCACATCTGTATTCTTGATTAGGCTCTCATTTATTGGTTCATGGAGCACTCTTTTGATGGACAACATTGCTTAGGTCTAACACCAATGGTTGTCACCCATGCAGGACCCACATATGTGGGTTTCTGCATGCCTTATGCCGTCCACCCAATGCCACCGTCTGATGAATCTCTCAGTATGTTTTCCTGCTTCCATTAGCCTGACGACAATCTTCTAAGTGGGATCCACTACATGGAAGTCTGTTCAATTGGCGTCAGTGTCAAACTGCTTTCTTATCAGGGACCTCCTCTTTCTTTCGTCTGCATGCTCGACATATTTTGAAGCTCAAATTCTGCTCCCTTCTCTTCATGATCTTGGATGTCGTCCATGAAATCTTTACATGAAAAGGGACATAGTACACAAGGTACCCAATGAAGGCTTGCGACGCATAGAGGGGCGGGGTGGGTAGATGGAGTGAACTAGTCGCCTTCACATAAATACAATTATCTGCCAACTATGGGGTTTCCCCAAGTTTATTTTAGGTATTTAGTAAGCATCTGATCTAGTGTAGACTAGTTCCATTAATATTAACCATCAAAGAAAGTGACGGGGTGCATTCAAGTGTAGTTTCAATTGCACATTTAGAGGAAGGGGGGTAGTGATGGTAGGGCCAAATCAATCGATTCTTATGTTGCAAGTGACCACCTTGAAATACAAAGAGGGAAAATTTATCAGGGATTGTTATAATAATTGATTGAGAATTCGTAGGCACCATCCTTTTATGGTTTGTTTTGGCAGCATCCTTGGTTGCGGGTGAAACAGTGCGGACAACCATTTGGTCCTCACTGTCTTTCCCATGTCATTTGCTCTGTGATCACCTACTGCCCATTCCTCGTGTCCATCTCATATGTGGAGCCCATAAAGGTTAGTGTCATCCTGTTAGGTTAGCACAATGGGTGGTAGTTAGGAGGGATAACGGTCGCTAGCTTGCATTGCAAACATACATCAGCAACGATTTGATAAGGTGTTCAAAACACAAGAGATTTGTTGTATAAGTCATCCATTTGTAAGGTGATCGTTGGCCTCCCACTGTAATCTATTGATAAGAGCAGGCTAGTTGAAGATTACTCAGCCCAAAGACTCGAAGCTCATAAAAAGGGAAACCAACTGAGTCATTAATGAATGACGAAGAAAGGAAGGCCGAAAGGATTGTAATTGCCAATACTACCAAGGTTTGGGCTACTAAGAAGGTTGCGGGTAATTTGGGATAAAGAGTATCAGGAATTTCTGTTAACCCAAGGCAAGCGCTCACTAAGGTGGTGAAATAAATCATGAAGAGGATCTATTGCAAAAGGTGATGGTCCATAAAGTCACAATCAACATAGGGATATTGTAATAGGATATTGCAGTGAGCATTCTAGATGGAAATTTGGTGTCAAGAATGCCTTAAGGCCATCAATACTGATATTCTGAAGTGGGCCCTTTGATCGAAGTATTGGACCAAATGTGTAGTAAGTGAAGGACGACATGGGCTTGGGTAGTATTCTCTATCTGAGTTAAATTGGACCTGATAATGATGTTTGAGAACATGGAGCCTGAGAGATACCCAACATTACATTGTAAGGTGGAAGAATGATCACCTTCATGTAATATTAATGACACAAACATTAGGTGCAGGTGGACTTTCCACATTGTGTCTATGGCTCACTCATATCGTCCTTTCACATAATTTCTCCCGTAGAATTCTCATATGTGTGGCCAGTAGGTGCACTTTGGAGTGACTTATTTTGCTACGGGTCCTGATCCCTTCAACGTCGTCCACCTTCACAGAGGTCACAACGAAATTCCTTGGCCAATGTTCCACATTCTTCTACTGCAACCCACGCGATAGAGGCCGCACCTGTAGATTCCGCATCGTACAATGCCACTGTCTCCTTGACTGTTGGTAGTGGCAATTCATAAACGACCATCCTACTGCCCCTACCTACACATACTACTTAGCATCCTCTTTTGAAGAAAATTTTGTCTTGATGGGCAGAGTCTGCAGTAATGAGCTTGAGGAATTAATACATGTATCTTGAATTATTGAATTCCTTTCCCAACGATCTATGAATCACTGCCTTTCAAGTAGAGCTTGGACATATCCAAGGACCAAGCGATGATTATTGGTTCGATAAAAGTAAAATTGTCACTATTAAGAGAGAGGAGAAGACATGCTTAATGCACCATTAATAGTATTTACCTATGATGATCCTCAAAGTGACGAGGGTATGTGCCATGTGCATTGCGAGAGGTGGCCCAATCCACATCTTCTACCTTTAACGTTGTGGTAGGTGGCCTCATCTTGAGCTCCATTGGGGCTTTGTATGCAAAAATCCACTCGACATCGGTCATGGTTGCAATGGAATTTCGGCATCGGCAACCCACCTAACCTCACCCGCATTCTCCCAATGACATTCTTCATTGCGGGGCCCGCACCCTTGGCGGCCGTCTCATGCACTTGTGGTGACATCTTGCCATCATCCTGCCTGCATAATTCTGTGGATGGTCTTGATTTAGATGAGATCCACCTGACTCTTCCTGAGTGATACCTTCATAGGAAGGGGTCCCTGTGTTGGGTGAAAATTATGTAATCAACTTTTTCAATAGATTACACAACTAGGACTTCAACCCGCGGCTATGTGAGATTACATAATTCTCCCAATGACATTCTTCATTGCGGGGCCCACACCCTTGGCGGCCGTCTCATGCACTTGTGGTGACATCTTGCCATCGTCCTGCCTGCATAATTCTGTGGATGGTCTTGATTTAGATGAGATCCACCTGACTCTTCCTGAGTGATACCTTCATAGGAAGGGGTCCCTGTGTTGGGTGAAAATTATGTAATCAACTTTTTCAATAGATTACACAACTAGGACTTCAACCACAACTATGTGAGATTCAATCTCTCCTCTCAACAAGGGGAGGCACCCTTCTTACAATTAGAAACCAGCTAGAATATTTACAAAATATTTATAGTATTTACGAAGTGGGGGGTGCATGTCACATTCATCATTCTCTCTTTTTTCAGAGAAGATGTGTATAATGATTCATAGCTAAAAACGTTCTTAATTCAAAGTACTAGAAACCTACCAAAAGCAGTACAACTGATTCCCTATCTTGGCAAAGAACAACTTAGAGGTATCAGATAAGATTATAACAAAAGAAAAATGAAAACAAGTAAGGCTCATGAAGGCGCAAAGTCATTTCGTAGTCTTTTCAACTGCAGATCTGTGAGAACAATATAGTTTGTCGCATTAGAAGCACAAAGTATTCTTAGATGCAACAATTCATTCGAACAACATGAGAGATTACAAGCTCAAAGTCTTGTAGATCTTTCAACCAAAATATTAAAACATAAACACAAATTCAAGTTAGAAATGTGACACAAAGTCCACAAGAATCACTTGAAGTCCTTCAGATTTCATAAACTAATCTCCACCAATCTCAATCAAATTCAAGAGACAATCGATCCAACAAAAAGTTTGGTATGCAATTTCTTCCTTTATTGATCAAATTTAGATTCACAAAACATGAACACAAAGTTTCACAATTTGTTGCAAATTGAGCAGCACTTCGTTGCAAAAACTAAAGGCCCCCTAGCAATAGAAATCCCTCATATTTATAAAAGAGAGGGAAGAGTAAATCTAGGAAAGTTAGGTGAGCTAATTTAGGAAAATCTCACCTAACTTTGACTAAAGTCAAAATGTAATTTGTTTTCATGAAACTACATCTCAGATATTAGTGTAATTAAATTTTGCAAAATGACATTTAAGATGTCAAAAACTATTTACAAGATGCATAAAGGGAAGTATCAAAATGTTCAACATCGAAGATCAAGAATCTTCATGGTTCCTTGCTTTGGGTGCAAAGCCTTCATACTTCTTCTTGGTCTCCTATATGAATGCATCATCTGGGCCAACTGTGTAATCTACAAGGGTGTGAGCTCTTGTGATCAACCCTTTAGAAAATGAATGGATTTTCTTGCACCCGCGAAGATGCGTCTTGAGATTATCAAGTGTTAGCCGTATATCACAAATGATATGTATTGAGGCTTTGGGAAAAATTGTCATCCTCAACTCGTTGCATAATGACTTCTTTGTAGATTTTGGATAGTTCACTGGATTAGAAGATTGCACCTTTAGGATCACTTGATGAAATCTAGAGAGAAACTGCAAGGATGGTGAATCAATAGGCATTAGCAAAAAAATTAGCATTGGGAAGCGTGAAGCGAGAAACGATGTTGAGCAAGCGTGAAATGAGCAACTAGGCAAGGAAAACGATGCGGGAATGAAGAAACAGGGTCCAAAATGGAAATAGAGCAAGTTTGAAGAGACTGAGTTAAAAACTGCCAAAAGTGTAAAGGTGTTAAAATTCAACACCATTGCACAAAAAATGACAGTCTGGAAAAAGTACAAAAGTGCTAAAATTCAACACCATTGCACAAAAAATGATTAAGTATAGAAAAAGTGCAAAGGTGCTAAAATTCAGCACCATTACACAAAAAATGACTAAGTCTGGAAAAAGTGCAAAGGTGCTAAAAATAATGCCATAGTAAAAAATTGGCTAAGTCTGGAAGAAAAGTGCAAGGGTGCTAAAATTCAGCACCATAGTAAAAAATTGGCTAAGTTTGGCAACAATGTGTAAGAGCGCACTTTTTTAGTGCTTCAACACATTTTTGAAAAATCACTTTTATGCAGGGGCGCTGATTTTTGGCGCCCCTGCACTTTCAACACCTAGCCAATTTTTGGTTGTGAGTAGGAGCACACTTTTTGGGTGCAACTGCATATTTCACAATTTAACTAAGTATGAACAGTGAGACTTCGTGAAGGAGCTCATTTTGAAGGTCTTCACGAGGTGAACATAGGGGGATGCTCAAATTAACTATTTGAGGCTTTGGAATGCATTTTGAGGTGGATTGAAAACCACCTCGTTTTGCGTGCTTGAACTTCACGAACCTAGGAAACATACAAGTTTCGTAGGGGGTTATCTGTGGAATGAGCACTACTAGATTCCATGATAACAACCTGCACTATAAAAAATGAGGTGGTGAGAGTGTTATGGAATATTGTAACCAGTTGGGTAGGTAGAAACAATCTACTAATGAGGATGGCATAGTTGGTGGAGCCACTCTTTTTGATGGTGACGCTAACTAAATCAAATGAACGCTCAATGCTACCCTAGGACTATGCATACGACTAACAGTGGAAAAAAGATCATATTTGGATAGGGAGACCTTTATGGAAAATTGATGGGTAATTAAGTGTGCGCTTAGAGTGCCTCATAGGCCACATGATGGAATTATTTGAGGTATGGGGATGTCATTATCATAAGTAGGCATATGTGGCGGTCGTACGGTTAGAAAAGGAAGGGGTTGCAATTTCAAAGGGTTCTCCTTTGCATGCACAGGATTATTATGGAAATGGAGCCAGGACATTTAAAGTTGATTGTTCCAGAGGCAAAGTTTGAAATTTGTGTGCAACAAATTATGAGAGCTTAGTGCAATTAAAAGGGAATGATCCTAAACATGAAATGTTGTGACTCATGGTACGACCCTATTACCCAAATTATGACTAGGCCATCTGATTTCCCTTCTTAGGTATTACTATTACCAGTTGTTAGATGCCTAAAGGGTAAATGGTGATAGGGATATTTAAATCATAATCAAGCAACCATTTGGAATAAGTGTTATATGGTCACACAAACACCAAACGATCACCCTCAAAAGCTTATATCATTATGATCCTAATTCAATCTATTATTTTGTGCAAGGATTTTTTTATGAAGGAAGATCATCCAGAGAGCTTACCACAGAAGGAAATTGCTCATGATACATTCACCTTTGGCATTGCACATCTAAAGGTTTGTTTATGGAACCACATATGTGACCTAAAGAAGACAAGGAAGGTGAGACCACAACGAATACAATCCAAGTGAAGAACTTGCACGATGTCTACCAAGCCTACGAAGGAGATGTGGTAGTCAGAAAATCACCTACAGGGCCGGAATAGGGAAAGGATCCCAACTCATGAATGATGCATGCAATAGATTACTCGGGGGAGTGTTACAAAATAAAATAGTGATAAAATCATTAGGGATGGCTGACAAATAGATGAAAGTGTGCCAAGAAGAGACAGTACCAAGAACACAAATGGCTATTTGCTAAAGTCAAAAAGGAGGAGGTTGTTTTATCTTTCCCAAATGATCATAATCCATTAGGAGTTGTCTCCTTAGATTGGGAATGGCTTATCCGTGTCCTGGTGATGCAAATATGCAAACAAGAACCGCTTGATTGACTCTAGAATTCTGGAAACACATCAAACAACAAACAACTTTTAAATAGTTTCAACTACAGTAAAAAGGGAAATCAGCTAGAAGACAAAATGCTATAGCACCTGGGCATTACAAGACAAAATAGGAATGAGACAAAATCTGTATTTTAAATTGCTATATAATGGGGGTTAGGTGAAACCCTGGTGTAAAGAAAATTTGAGACACACAATGCAAATTAATTGTAGCCATTCATTTGGGCTTTGGATAACTATAAATAGGGGCTTGCCCCTCATTTGTAAATGGTTGAAGAATTGGTGCAAAAGGCATTTGTAGCAATAGAAGACAACATTACATGATTTTATGGGTGTTCTCTTTGATTTTTCTCATCTTGCATGCATGGTTCTACTTCCATGTTAGTTTTAGATGTAGTTTCTTGAGTGGATGTGATAATGGAAATTTCTGTTATGGTATTTGATGAACTTTCAGCCCATACTTTTAGCACTTTTTTATGACAAATTGTTGTGTAAAGTTATCCTGGGCTTCTTTATTCCATTGCTGCAACCTAGTTCAATTGCATGTTCATGATGTGCATGTGCAATCTGAAAATCTGCATACCTTAGGAGATTGCACTGATTTTGTGTAGCTGTAGGTTCTCTTGGTCAAGCAAAATCTAGTTTGGGAAGTTTGTCTATTGTAGTAGCTTCCATTGTCACTGTTCATTCATAGCTTAGGATTAGAACGACTTTCTCAACCTGATAAGTAGGAATTATTTTCCACGACGTGTCAAATTATGATATTGCTAAAGGGGCTCCGTATGAATGGTTCATAAGGCACAACACTTCGAAGGTTTTGCAAATGGGGTAACAACTCAATGGGGCTTAACCTTGGAGAACTCCTGGTTAAGCGCTTGAGCTGGGCGTCTTGGGATGGGTGACCTCAGGGAATGGACGATCTTCACCCTCGTGACATACCTAGATGAATGAGTGCTAAGTGGACCATTCGATATCATGAGAGATGGGTTCTTGTTGAACCACTACATAAACATGGGTCAATGAGTTTGACTCGAAACTCTACAGTTGAATCGATAGCAATATCATAATTTCTCAACCCTTTCCCTTTTGCTATTTATTTTAGTCCCTTGTTAGAGTAGGATTCAAGCATCATCATGAAGCTAAATCAGATGAACTTGGTGAGTTTTAGCTTGCTTATCTTAGTGGGCAACCACTGTTCATTCACTTCCAACACTTTGAAACTCCATTTGCAGACCCAACTTCAACATGCTTTGTAACTCATATGTAAGACCGCCTTGTGATACCAACAAAACACATCAACCACTGAGATATTCCAAGCTTGTCAAGACCTGGAACCCGAGAGACCTTGGGGTAATTTTTAGAAACTTGTTGTTGGAGATTGCATTTCAAGAGGTAGTGCAATTATGCATTACTGTGTTGAGAGGTGTGAAAACACCCATCAACAATGGTATTTTAGGGTCCAAAAATCCATATTTCAATTTCAACTTGTAATAGTTGAATTTTGAGAAATTAAGGATATATACCTATAAATACAAGGTTATGTTCTAAGTTTCACCTAGCATTTTCAAGATATCTCAAGAATATTTTTGTCCATGTAGTGCATCATATCAAGTTGGTGAAGATCCATAGAAAACATTCACAAAGTATGTTTAATCTTCTTATGCATGACATATGTTAGGTTAGCCAAGACTAGGACCTAAACATAAAAAGTCCAAACCAACATACACTTCTCAAAGAAAACACCTTCTAGATCGATATTACATTAGTTTCTCATCACACTACCATCATAGAGACTACCATTAGAATGAAAAAATTAGAATGTTCTTCGTAGGAAAATGTGGAGTCTCCCACATAGATATGCAGAGTAGAGAAACAACTGTAGTGTGTAGAGTTAAACTCTGTCAATGATAACTTTTTGCTCTGAACAAAAAAATTCTCAAGATCCTAGAAATAGCTGTCTAAATAAGTCATAATATCATGGTTAAGATTTCAAAGTCATATATTTTCTTGCGGTGAATTTCGAACTCAAAAACCAATGCACTGGTTCATCAATAAGGAAAACTTATGGTATACCAAGTAGGCTTCCCATACAATTGTCACCATGTTGACATCAATGACAACACAGGAACAACCAACACAGTCCATATTCAATTGATGCTCATGTTGCAAGGCTCCATAATTCCAACAATCTCCCCCTTTGGAATTGATGGCAACATGTATATCAAAAACATTTTTATGATATAAGGCAATTGAATACTCGCCCTTTCAAAACTGTTCTTTTAAAATAAAAATGTTTTTCCCTTATCTAACTCTATATCTCTTATCTCTCCCCCTTTGAAATCAATGGAAAAGGACATAGGGGTCTAGTATATGTATATGCATCAAGAAAAAAATTGATCAAAAATGATATGCAACCAAGGAATGTATCAAATTGAGGAGAAGGAACCTTTGAGGTTCTTTAAAGTATCCTTCCATGAAGATTTCCCTTATTCCCATGCTTCTTTCAAACTTACAAGAGTCTTGTATAGTAGTTCAAGCTTAGTCAAAGACTTTATGCTGTTCGCTAGGTTATTGGGATTGAGATTAACTTCTGATAGACCACCAAGACTGTCAAGAACACTAGATACAAGGATATGCCTGAGTTTTACCATATCTTTGGGTGTCACAAATTGCTTAATAACTTATGTTCTTTAATCTTGTAGGGAAAATAATTTGTCTTGAAGCTACATAATGTAGGACCATTTCTGATTGTTTCTATCATTTGCTAGGTTGTACATATTTGCTTGAGTACTCATCTGAGTTTCACTCTTCCTTATCTCATCTCTTATATTTAGTGTGTTGTTAGACCAATTTAAGAAAAAAGAAAGCAATTCCTAAGCTTCTTTCTCACAAATCTATACACCCTCCAATTCCTTCACCACTTTGTGATGTCCATCTACACATTTCTTCTTGATATCTTCTAAATTTTCTTCTATAGAACTAATTCTAGTTTGCACTTCTAGTCCAAAGATATATGCTTTCAAAGAATTAATCATGCTTCTAAGATTTTCCACAATTGATATAGATGAGTCAAAGTTAGCACTGAGGATTACCTTCTACAATTCTTTTAAAGCTCCTTGATTTTTTATGCTTTCATGCTCATGTTGAGCTCTCTATGATTCACTTTATTCTTATTTGATGACTACACCTTTTCTCTTCTTTCTTGTTTCGGTTGCACTACCGAAGGATTCTTCTTCATTGGGATTCTTAGGGCTCTCCAAAAGTATTTTTGCATAATGATAGATCTTAGCCTTAGTCACTTCATAATCTAATTCAAATATCCATACCAATCTGGATTCAATTGCTTCCATATAATAGAAATTTGTAGAAACTAGGAAATTAATATTTCCAGAGTTCCTATCAGTCACAATTTCTGGAATCCTTAATCTTTTGTTCATCCTCATTTGAAATGTTCCAAAGAATGCAGCAAGAGCAGTCTCTTGAGCATCTGAAACACCAAGGTTCATCATGAGAATCCTGATCTGATGAGCAATAGGTTTTGTATTTGTCCATTCTATCCTTTTGATTACTAGTAACTCTTTCATGAAGTAAAAGAGTAAGCAGACAATCAAATTTTTGTATTAGAATGTATTTTTCTTGCTCTCCTTGATTTCCTTCAAGTTCTTCAAAAGATGCATTCGAAGTAGCTCACACAGGTCATAATCCATACCTCTCCTAATCATATCAATTACAGTGTGAACAACAATAGTAGAAACTATGTGGTCATTGCTAAGTAAGAAAACTTTGTGACCAATAACCATCACAACATACCTAATGAGCAGATCTTCAATTATTATCAAAACAAGTTCTTTCCCTTCGAGGGTTGCACTAGTCATCTCAATTATCTCTTTTTCATTCATAGATTTTCGTCTAGGTACTGGTTGGTCCAGAGGAACACAAACTAGTTATATCTCTTATTGCTTCTCTGGTTATCAAATGGGCTTTGTCAATCCACATTGATTCATCATGAATCCTAATCAAAATTATTCGAATGTATTTCTTGTCAAATTCAAACAGAGGAACTTTTTTCCATACATCCAACTTCTTCTCAACTAATATTTTGTATACATCATGATTTTCTTCCAACTGATTCTTCCATAGGATACTTAACTAAACCGATGAAAGTTCATCAATTTTACTATGTACATATGAATAGATATCTTCAATGGGTAACACTCTAGGAGGAATACAAGAGAATGCACCAACAGATACATCTGACATAATTTTCAAACATTTCCTCAATTTGACTTGTAATCTATCTGAAATATTCACAACCTTTGAATTATCCATTGCATAAAAGTGAAAGATTGTGCAAGTAGAATACCTCTATAATTTCCAATGAAGAATAGGATAGATGAACAACTTCCAGAGTACGCTTTGAATCTACTTTGATTTCTTTTTCCTTCACCAAATCCTGAAACTCTGAATTGCTCTGGTTTGTTTAAACTTCTACACGCTTCTCCGTATTCACAAATGTTTTTGTTTAATGCAATTTCCTTGACACTTCTAAATTTATTTCTTTCATTTCAAATTATTTTGCAATATATGCTTCAAATTGTAGGTAGATCACCTCAAAATTCATGTGTGCTTTCATCCTTTAAAATTCTATAAACTTCATTCTTCACACATGTGTTTAAGAAATTCCTTTTGCATGAAATATTGAATTTGTAACCATATTAAATATACTTCTGTCATGATGTGACATTAAGTAACGATGAGGGGTTTATTACATTTTATAATAATTGATCCCCCTTAGTCATTGCCAGACTTAAAATTTGATGGGCACATCCGTACCAGAAGATGACATAGATAAAATTGATGATTTTGATTCAGCTTGATTGAATTCTCCTTCCTTTCTCTAGATTCTTTTCATCTCTTTTCTTATCTCTTCTGGATCAATGATTGGTTCATGTCTCTTTTCCGGATAGATATTTTTTATCCTTCTGCAATCTCTAGCATAGTGTACCATATTATTGCAATCAAAACAAATACATTCTTCCTTCCATACTTTCTTTTATTCAAACTATATTCACACTAATTAGCCTTGTGTCCAAACATTTTTCACTTAAAACATTTGTCGAAGAATTATAAAGTATCATTCATTCTAATTTTGTAGTTCTTTTCCTTATGACCAAATTTATTGCAAGAATAACATACACCATTAAAAGATAAATACCTTTGAGCATTAGGTTGTTTGATGGGAGTCCTTCCAGTATTGTTTCTTAAGAGCTTGATTTGTCCATTTTTGCGATGAGTCTTCTTGTCAAGAGGTTACTTTGTTTTTGAACTCTGTCCTTCCTCAAATCCTAAGCCACTTTTATCCTTCGCAGGCCTCTGAGAAATAATTAACTCATCAAGCATTGTAGAGCTTACCTTGAATTTATCCTCGAATCTTTTTCCCTTTTCTAGATATGATTTTAGAATTTCCATCTCTTGCTCAAGCTCAATACATTCATCCATCTTCATTTGAATTTCAACTTTTTGAAAGTCTTCAATTATTTTCTTTTCTTCTAATTGATGTAGCAGTCCAGTGATATCATCATGTTCTCTTATTAATTGATCACAAGCTTCTTCATAATTTCTCCTCTGACTCTTGATACAATCATTTGCTTCCTTCAACTTATTCTTGATAACTTCATTTTCTTTTGAATGCTCAATAAAGATCACTTCCAAAGGAAAAAAATTCTTATATTCAAATTCTAGGACTTCCTCAAGCATTAGGCTTCTACAGAGGAACTAGGATTTGATACCAATTGTTGAATATCCAAAATATTGAGAGGGGGGGTGAATC
This sequence comes from Sequoia sempervirens, assembly GCA_007258455.2. Classification (NCBI taxonomy): domain Eukaryota; kingdom Viridiplantae; phylum Streptophyta; class Pinopsida; order Cupressales; family Cupressaceae; genus Sequoia; species Sequoia sempervirens. The sequence continues at coordinate 284,909,822 of VDFB02353493.1, read as the reverse complement.
AGTATTCCATAAAACCATTATGCTAAAATCTATCTAAACATTATCACAATTTTGACTAAATCAATAAGAGAGAACATAAAAAAAATACAATGCATCAACACACTTGAACACTGAGATTTTTAAGTGGAAAACCCAAAATGGGAAAAACCACGGTGGGGATTAGCTCACAATATATTATATTTGGATACAAGATATTACAAGGCTCACTGTCAGGACTCACCGTCCTTGAAAGGCTCACACCTTGAATACAAAAGATGACTAACCACCAAGATACAAAATTTATGGCTCACTGCCAAAAGTATGAACTAATAGAATACACCTTATGTGTGTAGGGTTCAGTTCCAATGAAGCTTTGAATATGAAGTACTGCTTCTCACATTAGCCACTCAACAATTCTGTTATGATCTTTAACTAATAAATCATTTAGGCTCGTATATTCAAATATTCCTCAATACTCTTTGCAATTCACCATATTTCTCTTCTTTCTCCTTCCCACACTCACACTTTCACATGTTCACTCCACACACATTCACACTCATCTCCTTCAAAGAGTCTTACATATATATGCAAGTGTATCTCATTCATCAATTAGGTCAACCTAATTAGATGAAAGAAAACTAATCAAAAGCACTCTTTTTGGCACCATATAATATTTAAAACATTTTTTGTCCATGTAGTGCATCATATCAATTTGGCGAAGATCCATAGAAAACATTCACAAAGTATGTTTAATATTCTTATGCATGACATATGTTAGGTCGACCAAGACTCAGACCTAAACATAAAAAATCCAAACCAACATACACTTCTCAAAGAAAACACCTTCCAAATCGATATTACATCAGTTTCTCATCACATTACCATCATAAATACTACCATTAGAACCACAACATTAGAATGTTCTTCTTAGGAAAATGTGGAGCCTCCCACACAGATATACAAAGTAGAGAAACAATTGTAGTGTGTAGAGTTAAACTCTGTCAATGATAACTTTTTGCTCTCAACACAAAATTCTTAAGATCCTGGAAATAGTTGTCTGAATGAGTCATAATAAGATGCCTAAGAAATTAGAGTCATATCTTTTCTTGCGATGAATTTTGGACTCAAAAACCAACGCACTGGTTCATTAGTAAAGAACACTTCTGGTAGAGAATAGCTTCTGGTATACCAAGTAGGCTTCTCGTACAGTTGTCACCATATTGACATCAATGAAAATGAAAGAACAACCAACATAGTCCATATACACTTCATGCTCATGTTGCAAGGCTCCATAATTCCAACAATCTCACCTAGAAATCTAATTTTTGGCTTTTCAACATTGAAACCTGACAAATCAAAAGCTATAGATTAGTATCAGAGGCTCCCAAGAGTGTCTTGAAAACCCTGGCAAAATACCCATTCGCCCATGGGAAAATGAGTACTAGACAACCTCTTGAAAGTGAATTTTGGTAACTGGTAAACATCATTTTTCCCTTCTTAGATATGCAATAAGTTTTCTATTTCTGTCAATATTGAGCTTTATATTATTGTTGCAAGTTTGAATTGGCATAATTAGGTTGATTTTCTATTTTTAGTTTGTGTTGTTTGAACTTTTCTCCTGTCCTCAAGCATAAGGAAATCTAAATATTCTCACATTGAGTTGATTCACCTAAGGGTTGTTAGTCAATTCTTTGTGGGGATCTCATTTCATAATGAAAGTAGGAAGATAGGTCCATCATAATCCCATCCCACATATTGATTGCACCTATTTTTCTATATTTCAATATGAAAGCTAATCCTTTGTGAAATGAAATGATTCACGAATCACCAAGATAGATCCCATTGGACCCATAATGTGTGTATGATGTCCCATTAAGCTCTATCCCATTAAGCTCTGCATGTTTTGGAATAGGTTTGCACTGAGAAATTTGGACCAGGTCAGCCTCAAATGCTCTGACTGTGAATTACAGTAAATTCTAAGAGCAATAAATTTCTAAAAACAAATGCAAATGATCTAAAATTTGGATATGATGTAGATGACTTTGTGTAGATGTTATATCCTGCTTTGTGAGTTGAGAGATGATAATGTGGTGAAATTCAAAATGAAATACTGAAATTGCTATTGAATGACATGCAAGAAAAGTGAGTCACTCATTTTCCAAGTCTAAGAGGAAAACCAAGACATTCCACCTCAGCCTAAGAAATCCAAGATGAATCTTCCACTATTTTTCCTTTCCACTTCACCAAATATTCTTTGTACTTCTTGTTCCTAGTGCTCCTTCTAGTTATGGTATCCAAAATTTTCTCAATCTCCTTTGGTGGTCGATGTGGTAATTGTTCCTTCATATCAATTTTATGGACATTGATACTTGATTGTCTTTCATGATACTCATATATATATCTACAATATTAAAAATAGGTGATATACCTAATCTCTCTAGTAACTTCACTTCATATGCATTTCCAAAATCAAACTTCCTTAGAATCTTACATGGTCCAAACTTCCTCATCTTCAGCTT
>VDFB02353493.1:284519273-284907224 GCA_007258455.2 Sequoia sempervirens | reverse complement strand
TGAAATCTAATTCCTTAGAGTAGTATTTTCTTCTTCCTTCTCCTTCAAGGCTAACTTAGCTTATTTTAACTTTTCTGTTTCCTACTCTAATGCAACATTCATTTCATTTACCTCATCATTGGTACTCTCTTGGAGTTGTTTCAAACCATCACTTGCTTGCTTCAATTCATTGCGGAGGGCCACCTCGGTAACTCAGAATTGCTCAATTTCTCTCTACAGGGTTGGAACAACCTCCGCACTCAGAGTGTGAAGTTTAGCGACTTTTCTCTCAAACACATTCCTTTCATCCTATAGCTGATTGATCTTAACCTCTTGAGCCTTATTCTCATTTGACCAAATCTCCACCTTTCCTTTCAGGTCATTCATTTGTCCATCCTTCTTCTTCATCTAGAGACTGAGTTTAAGGAAATCAATTGTCACCACCCTTTGGGTTTCCTCCATTAATTCTACTTTGTCCTGCAGATGAGCCTATTGCAAATCAAGTCCTATGACATTGAAAAAAAAATCACTTGGCTGCATTTCTTTGAAAGACTTGATGAAATTGGGTGACACATTCGCAAACATCAACGAATTTTGACTTTCGTTGAAGACAGTCTGCATATGGGGTTCCACAGGTTTGTTTGCATTCTTCGCCCTTCTTTTTTGTATTTGGCTAGCCCAGGCACTTTTGGAAACATCCACTTGCGAGACATACTTTTTGGGTGAAATACCCAATCCACCAGCGAAAGGAAACTCCCAGGGAACTACTAATGTGAATGACAGTGTGCTTAATGTATCAACGAATTTGCTAGGTCTGATAACAGTTGCTGGGGAAAAAGGTGGGATAAAATGATTGCTCTAAGATGGTGAAGACATAGTGGGGAAAAAGGCCAGGGAAGTAGCCACTTGACGCTGAGGTATCAGAGATACAATTTGCTGACTCAGTGGGTTAGAATGCGTTGCCATTACTTGTATCTCAGGGGCAATAGACATAGAAGGAGGTGAATGGGGACCCCTAGGAGAACCAATATTGACCAGCCGTGGGTGATCAGTGAGAGGAATAACTGATGCGAGCGACATGGCAGAAGCAGACATGGGGGAAACTAAAGACATAAAAGAGAGAGAAAAGGGGAGAAATGTACCTGAGTTTCTTGAAGATTTGTAGCAGATACAACTACCTCATTATGATGTTCTTCTCCTCCTCTTCTTGTTTTCTCTATCTGAGGTCTCTTCTCTTCCACGGAATCATCTAGGTCCAAAAGAACCCTTCAACGGTGCCTAACAGAGCTCAACCTCTTCTTCCCCAATCTAGAGGAGCTAGTTGGCTCCGACAGCTATGTATTTGAAGAGCTCTCACGTTGCAATTGTTGTCCACTAGCCGCCTCTCCTTGCAAGGGACTTTCCACAATCATTGGAGCCTTTTGGGCTACTTCTTCATGCTCTGAGGCTAGACTTTCTGCCTCAACGAACCTCTCAGACTCTAAAGGATTAGGAGAATCATCACTATCTGAATGCTCGCAATACTGGGCATCATCAAAATGGTTGTTTCTACTTCCTAAAAGAGCCCATTAGTCTTTTTTATCTCTTGTCTATAAATCAAAAAATCTTTGATCTTTTCAGGCTTCCAACCGAGCCTTGCTAATTGACTGTAGAGGAATTGATTTATTATATGGTTTGGGTTAGGCTTGGCCATTATATGATAAAAATTCAGCCAAGGTGGTCAACTCGAGCTAGAAGGAATGTGCTCGAGGCTAACGTATAACTTATCATTTCCCTTATCTGCATTTCTCTGAGGGTCCTAAAATGACCGAGGCTGGTGAGGGATTTTAATGCCCACCTCTGCCAAGTTACCTACTGGATTATAGCACCATATATCACAGATAATCACCAATATGAGGTGAACCAACTTGGAAAACAACACTTCAAAACTATTCACCCTCAAACTCTTCTTCTTGGCCAATGCTATAGAGCCAAACATGATTGGCAGTGTCAGATGCTTTCCTCCCCAATAATCATTTTCAATATTACACAACTGCTTGAAAACCTTCAAGACCAACACCCTGTTCGAAACAAAACGCGAGAGCCAGAAAGGCTCTCAGAAAAAACCCTGCATGCAGAGCATTGTAAAATATGAACCAAAGAACCAATCACAAGGTGGTACAAGGCCTCTCATCCATGATATTTGACCTTGTGTCAAGCACTCGGAACTCCCACCTCCCGTTTGATCCAAAACTCTTAAATTCAAAGCTAGGAATGCGTCTAAAAACATGTAATAATCAATTTTTTTTGAGAGGACAAGAGTCTAGGTCAAAACCGGCTTTCTAGTGCCATTTTCGTCAAATATCGCCAAGGGCAGAAATTGTTGGAAATAATCTAGGTTCTGATGTAAAATCATGTAGGCCAAGAAAGAAGAATACCTGAACTTGGAACTAGGTTCAAACCCCTTCAGCTGTTAGCACATCCTTTCCACAATGACTTTCAAAAAGTCCATTAGTAGAGGTTCTTTATTATTTTCTAGCATAAAGCCTATACTCATCTAAAAGTCTGAGACTTCCTTGTTTGTATCCAACCCACACACCAATTCCCACATAGAGAAGATGAAATACATGCTTGCTTTAAAAGCACCCAGACCAAGAGGAAAGCTAGGAGGGATGGGATTATCTGATGGCTTACCCGTTTCGACATTGAAAACTTGTTGCACTCCTCTCAGCGTCCTCCAGTAATTTCGTATCCTAGAAAAATCAAAATCCTCAACACCTTCAAGAGCATTAAGAGGGATGCACAACATATCCTGGAGAGCCTGGTGATTGATAATCACCCTAAAATTATGGCCTCTTATAATTCCTGAATCAACGTCGAAACTTTTAGCATAGGCAGCCGCAATCTTTGGACAGTAGTGCACCAAAGGAACCATTTTACTGAGGGAGACCGCAATTCCACAGATGACCAAGACAAGGATTACTGCTGCTTTTCATATTTTCGCATGCAAGCTCTCTTAAAATTTTAGGGTTCTGAGACAACTTTGGATCTCGAACATTATCCCAATCTTCTGAAACCAAAGCTTGGTTTCAAGGAGAAACCGTGTTTAACATTTTTTGATCCATTTTCTTGGTGAAAGGCCATGAAGGTTTAGCTGGAATGCCTAGGGTTGCATAAGAAATATAGGCGTAGATATTCATGCAAGGCTCCTGCATCATTCTTTCATCAATGCTGCTAGTGGCGATGACCTGAGTTGAGCTCTCTGCAATTTTAGCCATTTTACCTATATTTCGAAGGACTCTGCTACTTAGATTTTAGAATCCTTTCTTTGTCTCTACAAATGACTAAGGCAGTTACATGCTTTACCAACCTCACATGATAAATTCCTTCCGCATGATGCTCCTATCTATCCTTTTGATTTTTTCAAAAATATCGGATTAGCAAGGGTACATGTTGTCTTTCACATTGATTATGCCATGCACCACTAACCCTTTCGTGTGTGTGAAGTGGCCACCAACTTTCCAAAGGATTCCACACATAAAGAGATGTGACCTCACATATGGTAGCTCTAATTTTCCTTGGAAAAGATACCAAAACAGTAGTGTCATATCTTTTCACGAGCTTTTGCATTCAATGATTACCTGATCGTAACAAGGCACACCAACCAATGACTTCACCTTAAAAGATTTTCTTTGATTTAACCAAGATGGAAACATTCCTTATGATGAGAAATGGCTCCTTCTCTACCTTTTAAAAAGGATTAATTCAAACAAATTGAAACTGCATTTGATTATCTTCATTATTTCACACGCTGAAACACAACTTGTCAGAGCTCTTTCATACCATTTTCCTCTGACGTAAACATACCTTGCTCAATTAGGGAATCCTCTATCCATCTATAAAAAGGACCCCTTGGCATTTTGGCAATCCATATTTGCACTTAGCATTTCTAGGTGACTGGCCCTAGGAAATAGTTGGTAGCTTTAGTACTTGGAAAGAGTAGCGGTAGTCATGGAAACATTGATTAAGCTTACGTGCAAGAAGACCCAAGCCGCCTTCTTAGGATAAATTAGGTGTAGACGACTAAAACACATGACTGGCATGAAAAACCTTTTGCACGTGAAATCCATAAAGTGGGTTCTAGGAAGAGATTGCGTAGAATATGAGGATTAGTACAGAGTGAACAACATTGTCTGTTCCCAATTCGTAGCTTCTCTGTTAGACATTGGCATTTCTAAGAGGAAGATTCTGAGACTGACAAAGTAGGTATTTCCCAAACGCTACTTGGAGGGGTTGGAGAACATCATGAGAGCTGCCGAGATTGGCCGTGGAATCCCATTTGATCACAATCTGTGCTGACTTGTTGAGGGAGGAGGACCTATGCCGACTAGGCCCTTTCTGCATGGATTTGAGCTTGAAACTCATGAGGAACATCACCACAAAGTGCGCTCCGTTTGCCATTTCCTGATGAGGATGCACAACATTGAACTCTTTTGCGAGGTGCAGTGGTATGGGAATTTTGAGAGGATGATATTTCCTCATCATGCGCCACATGCTGCCATTGTCGAACCCTCGAATGCCTGAAGATACATCCAAAAGATCTCTTTTCCTTTTTGTTTTTTGAAAAAAAATCTCTGCAACACTTGTCAGCGACAATATACGTATTTTGGAAGATGGCCATGGGCCCCGTTACATCAATATGTATACAGATGTAAATATCTCTATAATCAATACAATACATATATTTCCTATAGTCTAGTTCTTTTCTTTATTTTATCTCATTTCCATGCATCAATGTGGTTGTTGATTTTAAGAAAGCATTGAGAATGACCCAAAACTAACAAAGAAGGGAAAATAGATACATATTTACACACTTACTACAAAAGCCAAATTAATTGAATTTCTTGAGGTGTATCCCATTAACTGGAATACCGAAGGCCTCACCCTCCATTGTTTCCAACTCAAACGAGTTGTGTTGCTTGCACTGTGTGATTTTGAATGGTCCTTCCCAGAGACTATCGAACTTGCCATGTTGATCGGGCTTCACTCCATGCTCATTAAACTTGAGCACCAAGTCTCCACATTGTAGACCCTAGTCAGACATTTTCTTGTCGAGCCATTTCTTTACCACTTGCTGGCAGTTAGGCATTTCCTTGAGAGTGTGCTCTCGTTTCTCCTGAACCTCAAGTAATTCTGCTAACCACACCTCCATCACTCCATTTTACTCAATTTCAAGAGACTTGAGTAACTGGATTGTAGGGATTTCCATAGAGATTGGCAACAATGCCTCCATCCCGTATACCATCTTGCAAGGGGATGTTTTCAATATTTGTTTGGGCATGATATGATCTGCCCATAGTATTGTCCAGAGGTGTTTATATGCCACTCCCTTTGATGTTCCGAACCTATTCTCTTGATCAACTAGAGAAGATTCTTGTTTGTAGATTCAGCAAGGCCATTTACTTGTGGATAGTAGTTGGAGGATGTCTTTAGGAAGACTCCATATTTTAGTGGAAATTGGCTGACTTTGGAGCCAAGAAAAGCTCTAGCATTATCTGAGATAATTGTATTTGGTGGGCCAAACCTGTCTACCAGTTCTTCTAGGAAGTTCACAATTTCTTCCTTGATTTCATTTTTCAAAGGTACATCTTCATTCCACCTGGTGAAATAGTTAGTTGCCATCAGGATCCATCTGTGTCTGGTTGATGAAATTGGGTTGACCATGCCAATGAAGTCGAGACCCCATTAACAAAATGGCTCTTCCACTACAATTGGTTTGAATGGCATGGCAACATTTTTCTTTTTCCCAACAAAAAACTAACACTAATTGCAAGACTTCACCAATGAATACGAGTCCTTAAATAACGTTAGCCATAAATAATTAGCATGCATAATCTTGATTGTAGTAGTTTTTGCTAAAAAATTTCTTCCGACTGGGTCACTATGGTACTACTCCAATATTCTTTTTTCTTGCTCTTGTGTCACACACCTTAGCAAGACGCTATTGAAGTTTCTCTTGAAAAGAACTTCTTCCAAGAGTACATAGCCATTATTTTGTAGTTGATAAAAATGCCTTTTAAATGAGGGGAGGTTGGTTGGGTACCTTCCTGTTTGCATGAAATTAATTCTATCATTCAACCAATCATCTTTGAAACTCTCTTCATTCAACAACATGGGTTCCAAGACTTCATCCTTAGTCATTGCTTCATTGTTTCCAGCCAAATATTCGCACATTCCCTTCCCTTTCATATTCTTGACTGGCTTGATCTCGATGTCATACTCTAGGATCTTGGTTATCTAGTTAGCCTACTTATCAGTGATTTCACCTTCCATAATATATTCACACACGCTAGGGTACGACAAACAAACAATCACCTTGTTGCACGATATGAGGTGCCAAAACTTCTTCAACCCCTTTACAATAGAAAAAGCTTGCTTCTCCACAAAGTTATACTTCACCTCATAATCTTGTAGAGTGCGCGAATAGAAGGAAATGGTCAATTCTCTTTTATATGCATCGTCTTTCTGCATCAGAACAATAGTGATACTCGTGCTACCACCAAAGACGTACATGAGGAAATATTTTGACAAATCTAGATTAACCAACACGAGAGCAGAAGAAATGGATTCTTTAATCTGTTGGAAAGCTTTTCCAGCTTTCACTGTTCATTTGAAAACTTGGTCCTTTATCAACATCATTGTAATGGGCCGAACAATCCCTGTGAAGTCCGGCATGAAACGACTAATGATGTTAACCTTGCCCAGGAAAGATTGAACTCCTTTTTTGTTGACAGGTAGAGGGATTTCTTTGATCACTTTAACCCTTTCCAGGTCGATGGTAATACCTTCCTTTGAGATGACATAACCCAACAGTTTCCCTTGTGGGACCCCAAACACACATTTCTTCAGGTTCAGAGAAATCCTAAACTCTTGGCACTTCTGGAAGACAAGTTCGAGATGATCAAAATGATCTTCAACAGATTTTGAGAAGACTGTTAGGTCATCTAGATAAATAAGAATGATCTTATGTATCAAATCCTTGAAAGCAATGTCCATAGCTCGTTGGAAAGTGGCTTCGACATTTGATTATAGTTGGAGAAACCATCTAACATTGAAAACATCTCAAAACCAACAACTATTTGCAGAATTGCATCCATGGAAGGAAAAGGGTAGTGGTCCTTTAGAGACACTCTATTTAGGTCTCAGAAGTCAACGCACAATCGTATATCACCATTCTTCTTCCGGACCGGTAGCAAGTTAGACACACAAGTACTATGTTTGATCGGGAACACTATCTGGGATTCAATCAACTTCTATAATTCTCGAGCCATTAACAAATTGATCTTTGGATTTATTGGCCTTTGCTTTTGACGCACAAGTTTTGCTCCCTCTAGTAGCTCAATGGTGTGTTGGATAATCTTGAGATCATATCCCGTAAGATCCTCATATGACCAAGCTACCACATTTGGATACTTCTCACAAAAATAGTTCAATATTTCTTTGTTCTTCTGTGAGACTCCTTTTTTGACCTTAAGCTTTTTATCTTCTCCAATGCACAGATCGGCGTAATCACCTTTGTTAGCTATAAGATTTCTCTTGTCTTTTCTCGTATCATCAGAATAAAAAATATTCTCGAGAGTAACCAAACCTCTAGGGAGCTTGTTTGACTTAAGTTGGACCACTTGATCTTCATAGGCCTCAGCGATCTTTGGCTGTAATTGGTCAGAAAATTCTCTGGACAACTGGAGTAATGGTGTGATATGAGCATCACTATCAAACACTTGCCAGTTTTGATCATTATTTGGAACTACAGGCCGCACGATCACCCACATGAAATGTTTGTTATCAATTAACTTGGAAGTTGGCTCAAACTGAGATCTGACAGTTTCCATTCGGTCTGCTTTAGAGTTATGCTCTCTAGGTACGATTTGGATGTTGAATGCCTTGAATCCTTTAATCAGGTCCTAGACCCTGTGTCGGTATGATCGCATATGGAAATTATTGGTAGCTGACAGCCCTCAGATTTGGTTAACCACCAATTCTGAATCTCTGAATGCTTGTATTTGCTTGGCACCCATTCATTTTGCTAAACTCAAGCTATGGACAAGGCCTTCATACTTTGCTTCGTTGTTTGAGCACACGAACTAGAAGCGATATGACCTTAAGGTCTTTTCTTTGGATGGAGATACCAAACACATTCCAACGCTGACTCCTACTCTGCATCTTGCTCTGTCAAAGTGCAAGGTCCATAACTTTGAGGTCCCTTCACTCCCAGACTCTTTAGTCACTCTGGGCATAATCTGATCCTCCTCATGTATGGCGTATGTTCCTAGCCCGGTTGCATGATAGTTTCCAAAAGGGTTTGAACTTATAAATTCATTCAAGAGAGCCTCTTCTTTCTCAGTCCAGGAACTACTTGTTTCTTCATCCTCACGAAGTTTGACATTGGGCATATCTTCCCTGGTAATTGAGGTATGTGCTGCCTCAAAATTAATGATGACATCATCAGCCACATGCTCAGAATGTAAAGGTTTTGCCTCTATCTTCATCTTAATTCCGTGTCTGGTTCTTAGGATCAGGTGCGACCAGTCGAAAGAGAGGTAACCTCCAAAATTTGTAGTAAATTCTTGGGACATACATATCTCGAACATAGGAGGGACATCAATGAGCATAGTATCTTGATTCACAGTACTGTTGGGGCAAGCAAACAATGTCACAGGAAATCCTTTGATTACTCTGACGGTTTCAACCTTGTTCCCGTCGAGTTACATAACCCCCTTCTTAAGAGGCTTGTATTCAAGTCCTAGAGCTTCAACTACTTGCTTGGGCATGACGGTGGTGCTAGGACCAGAGTCAACCAGACAATTATGCAGTAGGGTTTTACCAATGATAAGTGTTAGATAGAAAGGCTTGGGTTTAGGCTTACCCTCTTTTTTGACCTAATTTTTTGTTGATTGATTTTCCAAAACTTTATCCAGGCCTGGATTGGTTGTCTTATCTTTTGAGGGTTGCTCAAGCATCTTCACGCCCTCTTCTCCCGATAATGCCTTCTGTAATAACAACTTTTTCTCCGAGATGCCCAGGATATCCCACAAGGAAACATTAGCAGAAGATTTCTTTAGCTGTTCCACCATGTTGAATGGCGTGCATGATTGATGAGCTATGGTAGTTGGCTCCTTCTTCCTTGCAGTTGGTACATCTGGCTATTTGGCGACTACCAGGGTGACTGTGGGAGCTTTTTCTTTTGGAGGAGGTGGAATTTTTGAACCTGGAAGAGCGGCCTTAGACTACTGTGGAACTGATGACACAACTACCGATGGAATGGGCGTTGAATTAGGTGCCCCTTTAGTTTACAAGGATGTGAATTCTCTAGTGAGCCTCCGCTTGGAACGAGTATTGTAGTCTGACTATACTTGTAGTGCCTGGGTCACCAAAATGTCGTTCGGGTATGCCGACTCCTCTTCCTCCATTCAAGAAAAGAGTGCCTAGTCCAGAGCTATATCTAGCTCCTGCTCTATAGACATTCCTTGCATTTGAGCAGTGAGGACTGCGTTCTCCATTTTTTGAGACACATATGCATGACCTCCAAAATTAGGCATGATGCCTTGACTACGTTTCTATGCTATCTTCTGTTGTAAATTCCCTCAAGGGAAATTTTGGGGCATGTGTGCATCATTGCAAGGGAAGAACCATGGATTAATCTCCTCGGCAAGATTATTTTGTCCTGCTACCAACTCTTTACTCGAACTAAGATAGACGACATAGTCATGGGCATGACCTGATTGCTCTGTTGAGCTTGGGAATTATTGCGCGATCTATCCAACCATTGATTTTGTTGAAAAGGAGGTTTCCCGCCTTGGTAGTTTTGGTAAGTAGGCTTCTGATAGGAATACTATTGGTTCATACTAGTTAACTTGTATTTCATGGTTCACAATTTCTCCTTCATGTTGTTCATATTAGTCGCCAGGGGATTAGGCACTGGAGACATGCTCGATGTCATTCCTAGGTACACATACATAGATTGGGGGCGCATGAATGCTGGTTGAAGCTACCTCTAGTTCTATTGCGATCAATTCTAGGAACAATGGCATGATAGGTTGTGGTGCCAACTTTTCGGCGATAATAAGATTGTTCTTCACGGTGATGGTAAGGCTATATGCATTGGGTAAGGTATTTCTGCCAAGAGATTACATCACAAAATATCAACATTTATAGACTTTAGATAGAACATGAACGCTAGATCCAGAGGTGGCTGACTGTCGACAAGGACCCTCTACCAAGTTGAATGAAACCAAGCATTGTAATCAGCTAAAGCTTCATGAGGAGCCCGCTTTATATTAGCCAACTGGTGATATAACAAAGATTTGTCGCCATTATTTGAGAAGTGGTCGTAGAAAGGATTTCTGAGCTGATCCCAATTACCAATTGTATTAACTAGAAGAGTATGATACCAGTCTAATGCCTTCCCTCTAAAAGAGGCCGCGAGCAACCACAAAGCCACATTCTAGTTAGTAATGCCATGAACCAGACATACATCAGCCAAATTTTGCAAGTGCTCTGCCAAAGTTTTTGCATTGTCCCTAGTGAACTTTGGGACAACCTTTAGAGTGGAAGTTGGGATTGGAGCCCACACTGCGGGTGGTATAAGGGCTATCAAAGGGCTACCAAAATCCCATGCTACAAAATTTCTAGCCATCTATGCAAGGGGCGAAGGAAGATGCAGAGGTGATGTGTTAGCTTGCTGACTTTTCGCCTTGATTGAAACTAGTGGTGGTACGAGTAGACCAAGGATTTTTGTCGTTTGAGACCTAGTGATGGGTCTATGGCTCATACACTCTTTTAGATTGTGAACATCTTAGTTTGTCCCACTAGGCATGCCAGAAAAATAACTGTTGATGCAAAAGTTTGCAGGCAGTAGCCTTATGGGAAACTTAGCTATTGGGGGACTTGTGTGCGTAGCTAAGTGACCTCTGGGGTTTTATCGAAGCCAAATCTTCTTTTTTTTAATGGGGGGAGATAAGGGAACAGAGATAAACATAAAATAAACAAAAGCTAAGGCGATGCGCCAAATTAGTGATGAGATAAGTAAGCACATTGCAGAAAACAAAGGCTTAGGTAGTAATCAATGTATATCAAATCAACAATTCCTAGCACTGCAAACATAAGAACATCAAACTATTTGCATAATATAACTCATATAACATCAGCCAACACAAAAGAGTAGATACATGATTTGTATTATGCTAAGCTATATAAAGATTACAAAAGCTTGAAACAAATGTTCGTATATTTCAGAAAATGTAAGCACAATCTAATGTCCTATCAAATGCTTGAAAACAAAGAGGCTAAACAGATTGACACAATTTGCAAATTCAGATTTAATATTAAACACTACAGAGGCTAATTCTCAACGCTAGAAAATTTTGTCCATCTAACAACCACCATAAAATGAAGAAAGGGCTGCTTAAAATGAGCCAGCCCATCACCTGAAAGCCCAACAAGAAAGATTCTCCACAAAGCCACCAACAAGAAAAGATTCCCCAACACATGCACCAACAACAACATGCCAACATGGATGTTCTGAGGAGTGATGGGCCATGCAGTAGCACAAGGAAAGGAAACACGATAGAAAAATGAAAACTGTTGCAATAACCATCGAACAAAAACAATGAACGCTCAAACAAACGCCACATGGAAAGCCCTCGGCAAAGGTAACTGCAGTGTGGGTCCCATTCGAATAGAAAGCAAGAGGAGGCAACATGTCAAGCAACTGTAGCCCAAAAAAAGGAAAGAGAAGCGTCTCAAAGGGAAGCTCGGATAGGACACCATGTGGCGGTGACCGGAAAGCTATGAGCAGTACCAAAACAAAAGGCATAGCCGCAAAGGAAAGAAAGACTGTGAAGGAAAAGAGCAGTGCGTGAATAAATATTCACATGGAAATAGAGGAAGAGGTGGTTCAAGAGGAAGAGGCGGTTCAAGAGGAAGAGGAAGAGGTGGATTTGATAAGAGAAATATCTAGTGTTATCATTGTACAAGGTATGACCACTTTGAAAGAGAGTGGAGATTAAAAGAAGGTAATAATAATAAAAGTGTTCATTATACTCAAGAGGCTGATGAAGCTCCTCCAAATAATTTATTTTTATCTTATGATAAATTTGAAAATGTTACTAAAGATATTTGGTATTTAGATTTTGGATGTTCTAACCACATGTTAAGGAGTGAGAACTCTTTTTTATAATGGATGAAATTTTCAAATCCAAGATCAAGCTTGGTGATGAAAAATCATTAGAGGTTGTTGCAAAATGAGCTATAGATGTCCCTATTAGAGAAGGTATTAAAAGTGTTAAGGACATTTATTACACTCCACAATTAAAGCGTAATCTATTAAGTGTTGGGAAATGGTGCGAGATAAATTATAAGGTGATATTTAAAAATTAGCAATCCATAATTGATGATAAGAATTAAGCCAATAGGGTGGTTATAGTTGTGCATCTGTCAAATAATAGGATGTTCCCATTGAAGTTTGGAGAACATAGCAGAAATCTTGCTAATATGGACTATGAGAATAACAGTTGGTTGTGGCATCTCAGATATGGGCATTTAAATTTTCATAGCTTGAAGATTCTAACGTTAAAAGCATTAGTTTTTGGTTTACCTAAGGTTGAGGAACATAAAGAAGTTTGTGAAGATTGTGCTAAAGAAAAAAATGCAAGAGAGAAATTTCCAAAAGGAAATACATGGAGGGCCCATTATCCACTTCAGTTAGTTCATTCAAACATTTGTGGTACTATGAAAATAAAGAGTTTGGGTAAGTCATCATATTTCAATACTTTTATTGATGATTACTAATGAAAGTTGGGTCTATTTTTTTAAGACCAAAGATGAAGCCCTTGAGGCATTAAAGAGGTTTAGAGCCCCTGTGGAAAAGGAAAAAGGGTCTAGTATCAAATGATTGAGGAATAATCATGGAGGATAATTTTGTTCAAGAGATTTTCAAAATTATTGTGATATGTATAACATCAAAAGATAGATCACCACTGCTTACACACCTCAAAAAAATGGAGTAGTTGATAGGAAAAGCTGTATAGTGGTGGAAATGGCAAGAAGTATTCTACAGAGAAAGGGACTAAGCAATTTTTTTTGGGTGATGTAGTTGCTACAATAGTATACATTCTCAATTGGAGTCCCACTACTACACTTGATATGATGACTCCATATGATCTTGGTATGAGAAAAAGCCTAATTTCAAGCATTTTAAAGTTTTTAGGTGTTTAGCATATGTTCATGTAGTTGAAAAAAAAGGAAAAAGTTAGATCCAAAAGGTGAATCATGTATTTTCATTGGATATAAGGAGAAAAGTAAGGCCTACATGTATAATACTCTCACCCATAGCATTGTTATCTCTAGAGATGTGATTTTTGATGAAGGGGGAGTTTATGGAAATAAAAAATGCCATGTTAAGATATCAAAATCTATTTTGAATGATGGTATTATTTAGGATATTGATCATGAGAAACCCACTAAAATTTTAGTTCCGAGAGCTACAAGTCCACCAAGTAGCCCCTCATCAATTCCAAGTGCAAGTCCAACTTCAAGTCCAAGTTCTGCAAGGAAGGTAAGAATCATAAGTGGCATTTATCAAAGGAGTACAAATGAAACACATGAAGAAATACCAAGAGGCGAGATGGTAAATTTTGTTTTACTTTCCAAGAATAATTTTGAACCATCATAGTTTGAAGATGCAAGTACTAATGAGGTTTGGGTGCAAGCAATGCAAGAAGAGATAGATTCTATTCACATGAATGATACTTGGGAGCTTAGAGAGATTTCACTTGACAAGAAAAAAATAGTACTAAATGGGTGTACAAGACTAAGTACATCAGTGATGGGAGTATTGAAAGATACAAGGAAAGATTGGTTTCCAAAGGCTTTACACAGAGGTATGAGATTGATTATGAAAATACATCTGCACCTATAGACATCCAAATTTGACCACTTCCATATGGTCAAAGCCATCTCCTTATTCATCCCTTTACTCGTCTACTTCATCCTCTTTGCCGGTATTAATTATATCATTCATTTAATTAATATTTCGTGTCCTACATAACGTTCCTAAAGTATTTAATTTAATAATTAAATACTTTTACCTTCTTTCCCCTCTAAATTAAATAAATATACCACTTTATTTATTTTAGTCATGTGACCTCTTGGAATTTAAATTAATTTTTAATTCCTCACTTTCTCTCTCCTTGTCATATTCTCCATAACCTTCTTCTAATATGGATTAATTTAATTTATCCATGATTAAAGATGTGCACCACTTAATCAAGATTAATTTCACATCTTACTACATTTGCCACTTGCCTCTAATCCTTCATTAATTATCCTAATCATGTGTTTGCACAACCTTAATCAAGGTCATTAGCCACATTTAGCATGCCTTTTTGGTCAACCTTTTCATTTTCCTTTCTTGGCATTGACCCTCTTTTCCATGTGAATTTAAAATTCACATTTATTCCTCCTAGAATATCCTTTTCCCATGCATCTTCTAAAATCTTTTGACTTGTCACATCAAGTCACATGTGGACAAAGACTTCCCTTTTTGGAACCTTGTCTTGTCCATGAGATTTTTGCAAGCATGTGAATTTTTAATTCACATTTATTTATCCAACTACTTTCTCAATCCCCATGGAGATTTTTGAGGAATTCTAAAATTTCTCAAAAGTCACTTTCATTCCCACTTGGGAACAAGAAGTTCCTTTTTGAGGAAATCTTCTCATTCCCCAAGGTACTTGCAAAGTACTTGTCCTCTTTCCACTTCATTTACAGATCATCATTTTCAAGCCACTTCACATTCCACATGTCAAGATGTGAGGGCTTGTGACTCCTCAACTCACCATAGCCCTAAATCTTGGCCTTGTTGGTTTAATCTCAACTGTTCATTTCTCTAAAGAATTCAAAATTCTCTATAAATAACCCCCTCTTTTCTCTCATTTAGGGGACTTTTGCATGCCATAACCAAACTCTTGTAGTTTTGTTATTTGAGTCCACACTTAGCATTTGCATCCATTGTCATACAATTCCAACCATCTTGCATCATCATCTATTTTCCATCAAAGGAGCATACAACATCACAAATCAAGGTCCAACCAAAGAACAGTTCGACAAGGTGAAATTTTTCATTTTGTTTTGTTAAGCTAATCATTTGCCCAATCTTGAGGTGTAGGGTGTTACTCTTTGTTTTCTTGCACTCTTTTATTTGTTTCTTGTTTTCTAGCATATATTTTCACCCGTTCACATTTCTGGCATGCCCAATGGGACCCACAGATGGGTCTGTATCTTTCACGTTCTCTAGTTTTTTTACTTTTTGTAGGTGTAGGTTGTAGAGGGGCTGACTCAACCTAGCAGAAGGGTAGACCTGGCCATCTAGGGGTGAACTTGATCTTGAGGGGCAGACCTAACCT
Source organism: Sequoia sempervirens (assembly GCA_007258455.2). Taxonomy (NCBI): domain Eukaryota; kingdom Viridiplantae; phylum Streptophyta; class Pinopsida; order Cupressales; family Cupressaceae; genus Sequoia; species Sequoia sempervirens. The sequence goes on along the minus strand of VDFB02353493.1, from coordinate 284,891,802 downwards.
GATAGAGAGGCGAACCTGACCTCTAGAGGTGGACATGACCTTTCCTAGGGGCGAACCTGCCCTCTGCAGACTCTAGAAACTAAAAAATTGTAGTTTTTTCTTAGAGGGGAAGACTTGACCTAATAGATAGGTGGACCTAACCTCCAAAGGTGGACCTGACCTTACCCAAGGGCGAACTTTCCCTCCACAGACTCTAGAAACTAAAAATTTACAATTTTTTCACAGAGGGGCAGACCTGACCTTCAGGGGTAGACCTGACTGAGGAGAGGGGTGGACTTGACCTCTTTTAGGGGTGGACCTGAGCTCCAGGGGTGGACTTGACCCAATAGAGGGGTGGACCTAACCTAGACAACTTTTTTAGAAGGTGAAATTTGAGTTTTCAACACTTTTTTTGGCTGTTTTAAGTGTTTCTGACCTCCTAATGTGTTTTGATTGTGTCTGTGCAAGCATCTAATCAACATTTGGAAAGAAACAAGGAGAAAAATCACTAACAAAATTTCCTTGCAGGGTTATTTATTTATCAATTGCTACTTGTTGTTTTTGGATAACTTAGGCACATAGTTTAACTAGGGGTGTCAATTAAACTTGTGTGTTATGCTTGTGGGTAAGCTATTTGATGTATCCAATCCCCTTGCACCATTTGGCGATCGTAGGTGATGAGAAATCGTAGCTTACCAAATCTTTATGTCTCCCTTTTTTCCTTTTATTAGGGGACCTGCTTGGGGATTTCATCACCCCAAGGGACAATCCCAACCATGCATACCAGTGAGGTATATAATGGGTGAGAGCCAAAGCTATACCCCAATCCAACCACATTGTAATGGGTGAAGCGTCAAGATGACATGAAGAGTTGGTTCACGCCTCTAGTATCTCGCTAAGGTTCCTAACTCATGCTTGTAACAGGTTGGCATTCATGGTTTGGGCCTCACATACCGGGTGTATATCGAGGACTCCTTAGCAACCATGTTCATCCTAGAATAGAAGACTTTTTTGGCCATATCCCATTCTACTAGTCTTAGGATTGTGCTACTTGAACTATTTTCTTTGTGTGAAACCAATAATTTTCTGTTTAGTTGAGTCAGCTGTATCCTTTGATTGGTGATTGTTGTGTTTTGGGTCCTTTGCCTTAGTCTTCTTTTCAAAAATCAAGTTTAGACCTATCTAGGTGGACCTATCCTCCAGGGGCGGACCTGACCTCTGAACTAGCCCCTTTTCAACCTGTTTTAGCCAATTTTGTCCAAATTTTTGTCAGACAGGTGTTATTGATGTCTAGGGGCTGACTTACCCTCTAGGGGCAGACCTGACCCATCCTAGGGGTGGACCCGACCCTTGATCAGTTAGTTTTATCATCTGTTTCATCATTCTGGACACTCGTTTCATTGTTTCAAGCATCTGTTTCATCATATCAATCACCTGTTTCCCCATTTCAAACATTCGTACACTCATTCCAAGAGTCTGTCCCTCATCACAAGCATTCATTACCCTGTTCAGTGTGCCTGTTTACCTATCTCAAACAACTATTTTCTGCCCATTTTCAATTTTGGACAGCTATTTTTGACCATTTTTTAGTTCCGGGGGTGTACTTTCCCTAGTAGTGGTGGAATTGACCTCTAGGGGTGGATTTGCCCCTTTCTAGGGGTGGACCTGACCTTCAGAAAGCTTTTCCGGTCCTTTGTCTAATCGTTCCGAGAGTCATTCCTTCATTCCGGATTGTTGTTTTCCTGTTTCGAGTTATCATTCGCCCGTTCTGAACATTCGTTTCCTCATTTTGAAAGTCAACCTCCACCATCGAGCATCCATTTACCCATTTTGAGTTATCATTCATCCATTTCAAACCCCCGTTCACCCAAGTCATTCCCCTCCATCTAGATATCATTCGTCCATTTAAGATCTCCGTTATTCCTTTAAACTTTGTTAAAATAGTTATCCAAATCGACCTAGGTGTTTTTCTCTAATCATCATCCATCAAAACTAACTTAGGATTGTCATCCGTCCTAAGTCGGTCATCCTCGTTGGCCCAATAATTCCACTTCTATCTCAAGTTAGATTTGGTATCGTTATCATACATCCATCCTTTAGTCGATTAATCAACACCTTGCGTTACCGAGGATTACTCTTGAATCGGGTTTAGGATTCCAGTCATCATTACTCATCCTATCTTCCAACCTTATCAATTGACCATCAATCCAATCTAATTGTTAGATCATCAATTGACTTATCAATCCATTTAATCAAATCCAATTTGACCAATTGTTTTATCGATCAATCCAATATGATCTCATCAAACAATCACTACTGAATTTGACACCATTTTCCAACGAACGTTTGACAAATCTTTTTCAGAAAAGCGACGAAATGATGAAAAAAATTTGTCACTATTTTTTTGTCGCGATGTCGACGATGAATTAAACGTCAAAATAATGGTGTAGATTCGTTAGTCGTCGGCATCATAAAATGGCTTGGATGTTCGTCGGAATATCGATGAACACTTCATGTATCCACCGACGAATTACAACCAAAATGCAATTGCAATGCTTCTTCCAAAGCGTCGAAAGAACACTAGGCATTTGCTGCCATTTTGACGAAATGGGAAAGTATTTACGACAAAGCCTTCGTTGCAGCTAAGCAACTTCGTCGAACCTTTTATGTGTTTCATCAGTGGCATTTGTCGCAATTGTGACAAAATGGGAAAGGAGTTATGATGAAGCCTTCATCATAGCTAAGCAACTTTGTCGTCCCTTTTCTGTGATTCATTGGTAGATTTCGTTGAAATTGTGACAAAATGGAAAAGGAGTTACGACAAAGCCTTTGTCTCAGCTATAGAAACTTTGTTGGACATTTTTGGTGATTCATCGGTTGTGTTCATCAAAATTGCTACGAAATGGACAAGGAGTTATGATGAAGCCTTCGTCACAGCTATAGCAACTTCGTCGGACCTTTTCGGTGATTCATCGATTGTGTTCATCAAAATTTTGACGAAACAATTCAATTTTTTTTTTAAATATTCGTTGAAATGTACCATTGGTGAGAGATCAATCATCGGCACAGGATAGAAAACTCACTTTGATAGTCCATGTCTTGCCAATGACTTCCATCGGCAAGACAGATCCAATGCTACACCGATCTAACCTCTTCAGGAGTTTTGAACACTACTGGTTATCAGTAAGACATTCTGAGGGTCTCGTTGATTAAAAAAGTGTCTAAGAGTAAGTAAACAAATGGAACCTATTAATTTTCTTATTTTGGGTTCTTTAAATCATAGAATAGATACCATCTTCTTGTGTATAATGTACTTATATTCAGATTTGAATTCGAGACCAATTGTCATTGCACATTCCATTTTACTTGCACAGAGTATTCTATAAGCAATATATTGATAATTCCAAATTATTTATGGTGTTGTACAACTCTGCCTATCATCACAGTTCTATTGTTCCCCCCGAGAGAATCCTGCAAAGACAAGTTTACAATACCAAGTCAAATAATATGAAAAATACTTACTTCCATACAAATTAAATGATTATTCTCACAATGGAAATTATCTAATTACAACAACAATTCCATGAAAGGTTATCCATGCTTCATAAGAGATGATTGATCATACATACAGACTGTAAGATGCATAGAAAAATCATTACACTTGAGAACAACCAAGGGCTAACAAGGGAAGGAGTTAAGAAACGTCTGGATTGAAGAGAAAATGTGTAGGGAAAATGCTGAGCAGTGTCGAGAATAGAGCTTGTAGAACATATTCTTAACCTAATTAAGCTCTTGAACAACTAAAACAAAATTAAAATACTAACACATACATGAGACATGTAATGAACTTCCAATATTTGCTATTTTTTTTTTTTGTATTGAAAATAGTTTAAGGTCCATTACATATCATGAAAATTCCTATTCGACATTAGGATTAGTACAACATCAAAGCATTTCCATAACAAGAAATATACCATATCAGTACTTTACACAGCAAGAAAGAAACCAAAAAGTACCAATTGTTTTCAAAACTAGCATAGATAATACAAATTGTTGTTAACAACACCACAGGTTACTGCTATTCAAATAAGCATAAACAATACATAGTGTTTATTACATTCTCCTCATTGCTGACTTCTTCAATATCAAGGTTCGCCATTGTTTCTCCTTGGGGGTCCAATTGCTGGGGGCCGCGCTGTCTTTCAAGGCTTGCAGCTTCATCAATTGCTCTTTGGAGCTCATCAAATGTCTACTGGAACAACACGGTCTCTTCCAAGCTCAACCTATAGCTGGGTCCACTTCTCAGATCCTCTCTGGTATTGTTAGTAGCACCTTCAGTTATTAACTTCAAGAAATTCTCCATTGAGATCTCCACAAGAGTTGAAACCTGCAGAGCAACATAGTAGAAAGTGATTCTCTTGCAAGACTCAGTAAGTACCCTCTTGATACCATTAAATCTATCATCATTTCTCGCCTTCCACAAATGTCACATGATCTCATTGGATAAGAAATACCAAAATAGCTTGCAATCAAACTTGAGCTTGAAATTACAAAACATAATATCATGCCAATTAATTTTACCATTTCTATTCCAGACCTTCAGCTTATGGCAGAATAAGTACCAAATTTCTTGAGCGTAAAAACATTCAAAAAGAATATGTTTAATAGTTTCCAGAGTCGTGTAGATACTGCAGATTTCAACACTTTCATGGTTAGATTCATAAGATTCTTTTTAATTAATGCAGAGGTAGGTAAAGGAGAAATAATTATAATTGTAACACTATTCATAGTCCAGTAAATTATGTTCATAATTTGTGTTCAATGGACCTCAGTTTTATCATTATACTGCCCATCTAATACCATATTTTAATCTAGGGTTCAACTATCTCAGATCTAAAGAAGCACCTTCAATTAACCATTTAAAGTACTATAAAATAAGGTAAGACTTTTACTTGAGAAAGATTGGGTACACTTTTAGGATTAAAGTTCTCGCAATCATCATGATTTATTGGCACACAAACACAACCTGCAACATATGAAGTAATGGATGACTACAAGTTAGTGAAATGGTCCTTAATATGTGAGTCGTTTGCAAATTGATTGGTAGAAAATAAGGTTACAAACAGATCTACATGAAAAATTATGAGGACAATCTATTGTAATCATCAAAATAGATGAAAAGTGCAAAGGAAAGAGCTGAGCTACATCTCTAGAGCCTAAAAAAAACACATGCAAGAAACATAAAAAAAAGAACAAACCAGTTTTTGGATGAATACAAAATGGTGCCTTCAGCAAGTGATTCATATGCTTTCACACCTGACATAGGACATTAAGAATATTTTAGTCTTCCTCTTTGAAATTAACTACTTATAGAATAAACCCAGAAACCAATATTATATACCTCCATGTCTAGCTGAGGGTAGGTATAAGAGAAAAAAAATTCTTCAATGCAATGCCAAAAAATATCAATATGTGTGTAGGTTTGTATTACTCAAAATATCATTTCACTACCTAAGGAAAAATACCAAAGTGATGTTTTAAATTTCAATCTTCACATAGGCTCCCTTATTGCTACACATGCATATACAAGCATTATTCGAGCTCTAAACTATTCAAATATTAAGGATTTAATTAGATATAAGATGGAGAGTTGTTTATACATAATCCATCATCTTTTACATATCTTTATTCACTCCTAGCACTTTAGATAAATTTGTGTAAATGAGACATAAATGTGAATCTTTTATGACAAAGAAAATTCTTAAAAGGAGGGGGGAGAGAGAAAAGGGTAGGGGGAAAGAGAATGCTTGAATATATAGCAAAGTATAACATTTTGATCATTATAACAATGAAATGAATCTTAAGTTTGAAACATTAATATTATTTACAAAATTTATGATCAAGAATGAATGTAAGTAGGGAAAATTTTGCATACCTACAGATGGTACACAATTTCATGGTTAAGTTGAAGCCTCCCATCAACAACAAGATCCAAATATCCGTGTATCTATCTCAATTGAGCCTCTAAACCCTTCAGAGCTGTCAATTTTTCCACTAACCTGTTATGCACAAAATTCAAATTTTAGAGTTATGTCACCACTAAAAATAGAAGAAACAGAGCTTTGAAACCAAATCCACACACAACACAATGTGGTATTCATACAAAGCCATATGAACAAACTAAACTCAGAACATTGGAATGGAAACAACTTCAAATTATGATGCAGAGCATGGATTCCGGGTATAAAGAATAATTTTTCTACCACCATAGTGAAAAGTTAACACTTTCTTTCATCTTTTCATATTGGTTTGATGCTTCAAACGATGCATTTCTTATATTGAAAAGTGCATTACCTTATTGAGCTTCTCTTTGTTTTGAGAATAGTTTAATATTCTCTACTTAACAGGGTCAACCACGTGACGATGGAAGCTCATTTGCCCCCCCTCACTCATACCCAATCATATAACATTAATCATTCATTCATCCATTAATAACATACAACATTCATTCATTCATCCATTAATAACATATAGCATTCATTAATTAACATATTCACATTCATTCATTAACATATAATATTCATTCTTTTAGTTTTTACATATTATCAAAAATATGGTTGTCATGATATGATTACAATCACTTTTTTTTTGTTTCTTTTTTAAAGCTAAAAAAATCTAAAGTGGAGTATCATTTTCTAAATCATATGTCCCCCCTTTAGTTGTTCTTCCCTCTGTTTGTGATCTTAATGTACGCCTAGCTATCTTCTCACGACGTGGACGCCACTGCAAGGAGGGGTTTGCTGCAATAACAAAGAAATGTTAAACTAATATGTTTTATTATTATTGTTACAAGTATTTCATTAATTAAAAGAACATTAGAGTGGTTCTCTTTACCTAATGGGTCCACATCATGTTTGAACTTTTGTTATAGACTCATGCTCAACATGCCGAACACCCTCTAAATCCATCTATTTTTTTTTAGAGATAAACGGGTAGCACCACTCTATAATAGCGCCTGTAAACTTTTTGACCGGCGGACGCCACAACCGCCGGGTGGGAGACTAGAAACCGTGATCCAGAGCCGCAACGGAATTACTTAGCCAATAGCTAGGGCCCCCGCCCTTGATCTATAGTTGAAACATGAAAGGTTACATTAATTAATACACCAATTGAAATTAAATATGTTTAAAAGAACATGAGAGTGGTCCTTTTTACCTGATGGGGCCACATCATGTTCCTGATCATGCTCAACACATTGATCACACTCTACATGCTCTAAAGTTGAAACACGAAAGGTTACATTAATTAATACACCAATTGCAATTAAATATGTTTAAAATAACTTTAGAGTGGTCATCTTTACCTGATGGGGCCACATCATGTTCCTAATCTTCTCTAGCCTGATCATGCTCAACATGTTGATTACGCTCTACATGCTCTAAAGTATCAGGATGCACACCATGACCTTCATCTGTAGGTTGTGCTCCACCCTCACTAGGCTGTATTCTAATGTCATGTGTAGTATTATCATTGCTTGAATGTTTAAAACAAATAGGCATGTAATTACTTTGTGGTGGAAATTAATATTAAATAGATTGCAGAATTATTCAATTTTAAATAAACTTTATTGAATTTATTTACCTGCGTGTTAGATGTAGTGGAAGGTTGTGTTTGCCCAGTGAAGACTCTTAGGCATTTAGCCATGACTCCATAGCCTTGCTGGAAGGCAATATTTAGGTCATCTTCTATGGGAACTTTGTTGAATTCAAAGCCCTACATTTTTGCATAGGATCGTGAATTTTGCTTCTATGGTGTGATAAAACCATTTTTTTTTCAATTTATTATTTGGATACTATATTTCATTTATTGATACTTACAATTTGTGCAACTAAATTCATATAACCACCAGAGCTAAGTTTGTGCTGCCTGTATTTTTCTAGTCTTTCCTTTGTTGCCTTCGATGTGTCGGGCAACATATGGAAAGTTTGAAATACATTAGATTATGTAAGAAGAAAGAGTAATCAATATATAATTACATTGTTGATAGTATCACATACCTTCCTTGGCCCGATCGTGTCTTTCATTTTTTCTTTTCATCCTTCTCCTTTCCATTTGACACCAAGTCCTTCCACTCCCTTTTCAGAATCATGGGGGGACATTCGTACTTTTTTTTCTTTTCTAAATGTGACCTATATTGGTCCCTCACATACTTTAGATAGGTACCAACTTTCTTAAAAACCTTGGTTCGCTTGAATGTTTTATCACCGAACAATACAACTAAACGGTTAATGAGCTCATCTTTTAAATCTTGATTTTGGGCATTCCACCGTGTACGTATGGTGGGCCCGAAGAGCTCCAATGCAATATCACTTAGATGTTTATAAAAAATATCATTTCCTGCAAAATGATCATGGGATCAATAGTCTAAAAAGAGCGATCAATAAGTAAATTTCAATTGGATTATATATAATAATAATTAAAACATTTTAAAGTACCTGGGACCTTCTCTATCTTTATGGGAATGAAATCCTCGGTCACCACAAGTGTGACCGGAAATATTCCCATACTAGTAATACAAGAAGATCTAGGAAATGCTGCTAAAACATCACCAGTACTAGTGGCCTCTACATCCCCAGGTACATGTCCTGACGCATGTTCTGGCATGTGTTTGCTACCAAAGGGTGCATTAATGGATGCCTTCATAGTATGTGTTGCCGACATTTTAGATGACAATATAGGCACAAATGATGGGGTCAGATGATGTGATGTATGCACATGAAGATCATGATGGACACTTGTACCAACCCCTACTCCTCGAGCAACACTTGCAGTACCCTGATCATGGCCAGGAGCATCATGAGGAGACAAATAACCATGTAAAAACAACACATATTTTAGTTCATGACATAAAAGAGTACAAAATATAAAACCATGAATGAACTTATCTTATAATTAAAGACCTCATGACAACTTACTTTCAAGTTTTGTAATCTCTTAGTCAATATTTTAACCCTCTCTCTTATCTCATCTGTTTGAGGCACTATGAATATCAACTTAACGATTTCTTCATTGCATTTTTTTTGGATCTTGCATATCATATCGAGAGGGTTTTCCAAATAAGTGATGTCATCATCACAAAATATTGACTGCACCTCACTATGGATGCTCTCGTCTACTACTGGTGCCTTTCCCTGATCCGTCGACTGCAACAAGAATATTAAAAATATTATCAAAATTAACCCAATAAACTTATGAAAAAAAGATAATAATAAAGCATTTTGCTCGTATCTAATTTGTACAATTACAATGAGGTAAACTTGTCGGGTAGAAGTGCTTGAAGATACATCGCGATCTGTGCTCTGGGCCAGAGCCTTCTCCATACGATCAATGTCTTGCTGTGACAAAAATTAAATATAAAAAAACATTACCGAAATGAAACCAATAGACTTACGAAAAAAAACATAAGAAATAAAATGGTATATTGGAGTCATTAATTGAAGGTTGGGTAAAATGGTACATAGTACGTACCACCCCCATAGTAACTTTTTTTGTAACTAAGAGATTCAAATTGTAATTGATTAGCAACTATTCCCCTGCAGTTATTGATTTTAGCACACATACGAATACATGGTTTCCCTCGCGCACCTTGAATATGCAATTGGGTTGCTTATTTTTTGACCCAGGTCATGTACTATTTATAAACCCTGTAATATTCCCTGACACTTTTGGCCTTCTATCAATGTACATAGCCACTCCTTTATTTTGATCCTTATCTTTTAGTTGTATATAATTTGCTGACAATGCATACCTACACATACTTTGTGTATATCGAACTAGTTGCATCCAATCTTTGTAACTGTAACAGAGTCTAACACACTCCATCAAATCAGTAACTTTTTCGTAACAGACCTTTATGCGGTCCATGCAAAATAGGCCCAAACCATATAATGGCGATGGTGCTATGCGATATATCCTCTCGTTGACACAAAAATCAGTGTTTATTGGAGGAAGTAGCACAATCCTAAGACTAGTAGAATGGGATATGGCCAACAAAGTCTTCTATTCTAGGATGAACATGGTTGCTAAGGAGTCCTTGATATACACCCGGTATGTGAGGCCCAAACCATGAACACCAACCTGTTACAAGCATGAGTTAGGAACCTTAGCGAGATACTAGAGGCGTGAACCAACTCTTCATGTCATCTTGACGCTTCACCCATTACAATGTGGTTGGATTGGGGTACAGCTTTGGCTCTCACCCATTATATACCTCACTGGTATGCATGGTTGGGATTGTCCCTTGGGGTGATGAAATCCCCAAGCAGGTCCCCTAATAAAAGGAAAAAAGGGAGACATAAAGATTTGGTAAGCTACGATTTCTCATCACCTACGATCGCCAAATGGTGCAAGGGGATTGGATACATCAAATAGCTTACCCACAAGCATAACACACAAGTTTAATTGACACCCCTAGTTAAACTATGTGCCTAAGTTATCCAAAAACAACAAGTAGCAATTGATAAATAAATAACCCTGCAAGGAAATTTTGTTAGTGATTTTTCTCCTTGTTTCTTTCCAAATGTTGATTAGATGCTTGCACAGACACAATCAAAACACATTAGGAGGTCAGAAACACTTAAAACAGCCAAAAAAAGTGTTGAAAACTCAAATTTCACCTTCTAAAAAAGTTGTCTAGGTTAGGTCCACCCCTCTATTGGGTCAAGTCCACCCCTGGAGCTCAGGTCCACCCCTAAAAGAGGTCAAGTCCACCCCTCTCCTCAGTCAGGTCTACCCCTGAAGGTCAGGTCTGCCCCTCTGTGAAAAAATTGTAAATTTTTAGTTTCTAGAGTCTGTGGAGGGAAAGTTCGCCCTTGGGTAAGGTCAGGTCCACCTTTGGAGGTTAGGTCCACCTATCTATTAGGTCAAGTCTTCCCCTCTAAGAAAAAACTACAATTTTTTAGTTTCTAGAGTCTGCAGAGGGCAGGTTCGCCCCTAGGAAAGGTCATGTCCACCTCTAGAGGTCAGGTTCGCCTCTCTATCAGGTTAGGTCTGCCCCTCAAGATCAAGTTCACCCCTAGATGGCCAGGTCTACCCTTCTGCTAGGTTGAGTCAGCCCCTCTACAACCTACACCTACAAAAAGTAAAAAAACTAGAGAACGTGAAAGATACAGACCCATCTGTGGGTCCCATTGGGCATGCCAGAAATGTGAACGGGTGAAAATATATGCTAGAAAACAAGAAACAAATAAAAGAGTGCAAGAAAACAAAGAGTAACACCCTACACCTCAAGATTGGGCAAATGATTAGCTTAACAAAACAAAATGAAAAATTTCACCTTGTCGAACTGTTCTTTGGTTGGACCTTGATTTGTGATGTTGTATGCTCCTTTGATGGAAAATAGATGATGATGCAAGATGGTTGGAATTGTATGACAATGGATGCAAATGCTAAGTGTGGACTCAAATAACAAAACTACAAGAGTTTGGTTATGGCATGCAAAAGTCCCCTAAATGAGAGAAAAGAGGGGGTTATTTATAGAGAATTTTGAATTCTTTAGAGAAATGAACAGTTGAGATTAAACCAACAAGGCCAAGATTTAGGGCTATGGTGAGTTGAGGAGTCACAAGCCCTCACATCTTGACATGTGGAATGTGAAGTGGCTTGAAAATGATGATCTGTAAATGAAGTGGAAAGAGGACAAGTACTTTGCAAGTACCTTGGGGAATGAGAAGATTTCCTCAAAAAGGAACTTCTTGTTCCCAAGTGGGAATGAAAGTGACTTTTGAGAAATTTTAGAATTCCTCAAAAATCTCCATGGGGATTGAGAAAGTAGTTGGATAAATAAATGTGAATTAAAAATTCACATGCTTGCAAAAATCTCATGGACAAGACAAGGTTCCAAAAAGGGAAGTCTTTGTCCACATGTGACTTGATGTGACAAGTCAAAAGATTTTAGAAGATGCATGGGAAAAGGATATTCTAGGAGGAATAAATGTGAATTTTAAATTCACATGGAAAAGAGGGTCAATGCCAAGAAAGGAAAATGAAAAGGTTGACCAAAAAGGCATGCTAAATGTGGCTAATGACCTTGATTAAGGTTGTGCAAACACATGATTAGGATAATTAATGAAGGATTAGAGGCAAGTGGCAAATGTAGTAAGATGTGAAATTAATCTTGATTAAGTGGTGCACATCTTTAATCATGGATAAATTAAATTAATCCATATTAGAAGAAGGTTATGGAGAATATGACAAGGAGAGAGAAAGTGAGGAATTAAAAATTAATTTAAATTCCAAGAGGTCACATGACTAAAATAAATAAAGTGGTATATTTATTTAATTTAGAGGGGAAAGAAGGTAAAAGTATTTAATTATTAAATTAAATACTTTAGGAACGTTATGTAGGACACGAAATATTAATTAAATGAATGATATAATTAATACCGGCAAAGAGGATGAAGTAGACGAGTAAAGGGATGAATAAGGAGATGGCTTTGACCATATGGAAGTGGTCAAATTTGGATGTCTATAGGTGCAGATGTATTTTCATAATCAATCTCATACCTCTGTGTAAAGCCTTTGGAAACCAATCTTTCCTTGTATCTTTCAATACTCCCATCACTGATGTACTTAGTCTTGTACACCCATTTAGTACTATTTTTTTCTTGTCAAGTGAAATCTCTCTAAGCTCCCAAGTATCATTCATGTGAATAGAATCTATCTCTTCTTGCATTGCTTGCACCCAAACCTCATTAGTACTTGCATCTTCAAACTATGATGGTTCAAAATTATTCTTGGAAAGTAAAACAAAATTTACCATCTCGCCTCTTGGTATTTCTTCATGTGTTTCATTTGTACTCCTTTGATAAATGCCACTTATGATTCTTACCTTCCTTGCAGAACTTGGACTTGAAGTTGGACTTGCACTTGGAATTGATGAGGGGCTACTTGGTGGACTTGTAGCTCTCGGAACTAAAATTTTAGTGGGTTTCTCATGATCAATATCCTAAATAATACCATCATTCAAAATAGATTTTGATATCTTAACATGGCATTTTTTATTTCCATAAACTCCCCCTTCATCAAAAATCACATCTCTAGAGATAACAATGCTATGGGTGAGAGTATTATACATGTAGGCCTTACTTTTCTCCTTATATCCAATGAAAATACATGATTCACCTTTTGGATCTAACTTTTTCCTTTTTTTTCAACTACATGAACATATGCTAAACACCTAAAAACTTTAAAATGCTTGAAATTAGGCTTTTTCTCATACCAAGATCATATGGAGTCATCATATCAAGTGTAGTAGTGGGACTCCAATTGAGAATGTATACTATTGTAGCAACTACATCACCCAAAAAAAATTGCTTAGTCCCTTTCTCTGTAGAATACTTCTTGCCATTTCCACCACTATACAGCTTTTCCTATCAACTACTCCATTTTTTTGAGGTGTGTAAGCAGTGGTGATCTATCTTTTGATGTTATACATATCACAATAATTTTGAAAATCTCTTGAACAAAATTATCCTCCATGATTATTCCTCAATCATTTGATACTAGACCCTTTTTCCTTTTCCACAGGGGCTCTAAACCTCTTTAATGCCTCAAGGGCTTCATCTTTGGTCTTAAAAAAATAGACCCAACTTTCATTAGTAATCATCAATAAAAGTATTGAAATATGATGACTTACCCAAACTCTTTATTTTCATAGTACCACAAATGTTTGAATGAACTAACTGAAGTGGATAATGGGCCCTCCATGTATTTCCTTTTGGAAATTTCTCTCTTGCATTTTTTTCTTTAGCACAATCTTCACAAACTTCTTTATGTTCCTCAACCTTAGGTAAACCAAAAACTAATGCTTTTAACGTTAGAATCTTCAAGCTATGAAAATTTAAATGCCCATATCTGAGATGCCACAACCAACTGTTATTCTCATAGTCCATATTAGCAAGATTTCTGCTATGTTCTCCAAACTTCAATGGGAACATCCTATTATTTGACAGATGCACAACTATAACCACCCTATTGGCTTAATTCTTATCATCAATTATGGATTGCTAATTTTTAAATATCACCTTATAATTTATCTCGCACCATTTCCCAACACTTAATAGATTACGCTTTAATTGTGGAGTGTAATAAATGTCCTTAACACTTTTAATACCTTCTCTAATAGGGACATCTATAGCTCATTTTGCAACAACCTCTAATGATTTTTCATCACCAAGCTTGATCTTGGATTTGAAAATTTCATCCATTATAAAAAAGAGTTCTCACTCCTTAACATGTGGTTAGAACATCCAAAATCTAAATACCAAATATCTTTAGTAACATTTTCAAATTTATCATAAGATAAAAATAAATTATTTGGAGGAGCTTCATCAGCCTCTTGAGTATAATGAACACTTTTATTATTATTACCTTCTTTTAATCTCCACTCTCTTTCAAAGTGGTCATACCTTGTACAATGATAACACTAGATATTTCTCTTATCAAATCCACCTCTTCCTCTTCCTCTTGAACCGCCTCTTCCTCTTGAACCACCTCTTCCTCTATTTCCATGTGAATATTTATTCACGCACTGCTCTTTTCCTTCACAGTCTTTCTTTCCTTTGCGGCTATGCCTTTTGTTTTGGTACTGCTCATAGCTTTCCGGTCACCGCCACATGGTGTCCTATCCGAGCTTCCCTTTGAGACGCTTCTCTTTCCTTTTTTTGGGCTACAGTTGCTTGACATGTTGCCTCCTCTTGCTTTCTATTCGAATGGGACCCACACTGCAGTTACCTTTGCCGAGGGCTTTCCATGTGGCGTTTGTTTGAGCGTTCATTGTTTTTGTTCGATGGTTATTGCAACAGTTTTCATTTTTCTATCGTGTTTCCTTTCCTTGTGCTACTGCATGGCCCATCACTCCTCAGAACATCCATGTTGGCACGTTGTTGTTGGTGCATGTGTTGGGGAATCTTTTCTTGTTGGTGGCTTTGTGGAGAATCTTTCTTGTTGGGCTTTCAGGTGATGGGCTGGCTCATTTTAAGCAGCCCTTTCTTCATTTTATGGTGGTTGTTAGATGGACAAAATTTTCTAGCGTTGAGAATTAGCCTCTGTAGTGTTTAATATTAAATCTGAATTTGCAAATTGTGTCAATCTGTTTAGCCTCTTTGTTTTCAAGCATTTGATAGGACATTAGATTGTGCTTACATTTTCTGAAATATACGAACATTTGTTTCAAGCTTTTGTAATCTTTATATAGCTTAGCATAATACAAATCATGTATCTACTCTTTTGTGTTGGCTGATGTTATATGAGTTATATTATGCAAATAGTTTGATGTTCTTATGTTTGCAGTGCTAGGAATTGTTGATTTGATATACATTGATTACTACCTAAGCCTTTGTTTTCTGCAATGTGCTTACTTATCTCATCACTAATTTGGCGCATCGCCTTAGCTTTTGTTTATTTTATGTTTATCTCTGTTCCCTTATCTCCCCCCATTAAAAAAAAGAAGATTTGGCTTCGATAAAACCCCAGAGGTCACTTAGCTATGCACACAAGTCCCCCAATAGCTAAGTTTCCCATAAGGCTACTGCCTGCAAACTTTTGCATCAACAGTTATTTTTCTGGCATGCCTAGTGGGACAAACTAAGATGTTCACAATCTAAAAGAGTGTATGAGCCATAGACCCATCACTAGGTCTCAAACGACAAAAATCCTTGGTCTACTCGTACCACCACTAGTTTCAATCAAGGCGAAAAGTCAGCAAGCTAACACATCACCTCTGCATCTTCCTTCGCCCCTTGCATAGATGGCTAGAAATTTTGTAGCATGGGATTTTGGTAGCCCTTTGATAGCCCTTATACCACCCGCAGTGTGGGCTCCAATCCCAACTTCCACTCTAAAGGTTGTCCCAAAGTTCACTAGGGACAATGCAAAAACTTTGGCAGAGCACTTGCAAAATTTGGCTGATGTATGTCTGGTTCATGG
The DNA here is from genome assembly GCA_007258455.2 of Sequoia sempervirens. NCBI lineage: Eukaryota > Viridiplantae > Streptophyta > Pinopsida > Cupressales > Cupressaceae > Sequoia > Sequoia sempervirens. The sequence continues at coordinate 284,875,836 of VDFB02353493.1, read as the reverse complement.
CATTACTAACTAGAATGTGGCTTTGTGGTTGCTCGCGGCCTCTTTTAGAGGGAAGGCATTAGACTGGTATCATACTCTTCTAGTTAATACAATTGGTAATTGGGATCAGCTCAGAAATCCTTTCTACGACCACTTCTCAAATAATGGCGACAAATCTTTGTTATATCACCAGTTGGCTAATATAAAGCGGGCTCCTCATGAAGCTTTAGCTGATTACAATGCTTGGTTTCATTCAACTTGGTAGAGGGTCCTTGTCGACAGTCAGCCACCTCTGGATCTAGCGTTCATGTTCTATCTAAAGTCTATAAATGTTGATATTTTGTGATGTAATCTCTTGGCAGAAATACCTTACCCAATGCATATAGCCTTACCATCACCGTGAAGAACAATCTTATTATCGCCGAAAAGTTGGCACCACAACCTATCATGCCATTGTTCCTAGAATTGATCGCAATAGAACTAGAGGTAGCTTCAACCAGCATTCATGCGCCCCCAATCTATGTATGTGTACCTAGGAATGACATCGAGCATGTCTCCAGTGCCTAATCCCCTGGCGACTAATATGAACAACATGAAGGAGAAATTGTGAACCATGAAATACAAGTTAACTAGTATGAACCAATAGTATTCCTATCAGAAGCCTACTTACCAAAACTACCAAGGCGGGAAACCTCCTTTTCAACAAAATCAATGGTTGGATAGATCGCGCAATAATTCCCAAGCTCAACAGAGCAATCAGGTCATGCCCATGACTATGTCGTCTATCTTAGTTCGAGTAAAGAGTTGGTAGCAGGACAAAATAATCTTGCCGAGGAGATTAATCCATGGTTCTTCCCTTGCAATGATGCACACATGCCCCAAAATTTCCCTTGAGGGAATTTACAACAGAAGATAGCATAGAAACGTAGTCAAGGCATCATGCCTAATTTTGGAGGTCATGCATATGTGTCTCAAAAAATGGAGAACGCAGTCCTCACTGCTCAAATGCAAGGAATGTCTATAGAGCAGGAGCTAGATATAGCTCTGGACTAGGCACTCTTTTCTTGAATGGAGGAAGAGGAGTCGGCATACCCGAACGACATTTTGGTGACCCAGGCACTACAAGTATAGTCAGACTACAATACTCGTTCCAAGCGGAGGCTCACTAGAGAATTCACATCCTTGTAAACTAAAGGGGCACCTAATTCAACGCCCATTCCATCGGTAGTTGTGTCATCAGTTCCACAGTAGTCTAAGGCCGCTCTTCCAGGTTCAAAAATTCCACCTCCTCCAAAAGAAAAAGCTCCCACAGTCACCCTGGTAGTCGCCAAATAGCCAGATGTACCAACTGCAAGGAAGAAGGAGCCAACTACCATAGCTCATCAATCATGCACGCCATTCAACATGGTGGAACAGCTAAAGAAATCTTCTGCTAATGTTTCCTTGTGGGATATCCTGGGCATCTCGGAGAAAAAGTTGTTATTACAGAAGGCATTATCGGGAGAAGAGGGCGTGAAGATGCTTGAGCAACCCTCAAAAGATAAGACAACCAATCCAGGCCTGGATAAAGTTTTGGAAAATCAATCAACAAAAAATTAGGTCAAAAAAGAGGGTAAGCCTAAACCCAAGCCTTTCTATCTAACACTTATCATTGGTAAAACCCTACTGCATAATTGTCTGGTTGACTCTGGTCCTAGCACCACCGTCATGCCCAAGCAAGTAGTTGAAGCTCTAGGACTTGAATACAAGCCTCTTAAGAAGGGGGTTATGTAACTCGACGGGAACAAGGTTGAAACCGTCAGAGTAATCAAAGGATTTCCTGTGACATTGTTTGCTTGCCCCAACAGTACTGTGAATCAAGATACTATGCTCATTGATGTCCCTCCTATGTTCGAGATATGTATGTCCCAAGAATTTACTACAAATTTTGGAGGTTACCTCTCTTTCGACTGGTCGCACCTGATCCTAAGAACCAGACACGGAATTAAGATGAAGATAGAGGCAAAACCTTTACATTCTGAGCATGTGGCTGATGATGTCATCATTAATTTTGAGGCAGCACATACCTCAATTACCAGGGAAGATATGCCCAATGTCAAACTTCGTGAGGATGAAGAAACAAGTAGTTCCTGGACTGAGAAAGAAGAGGCTCTCTTGAATGAATTTATAAGTTCAAACCCTTTTGGAAACTATCATGCAACCGGGCTAGGAACATACGCCATACATGAGGAGGATCAGATTATGCCCAGAGTGACTAAAGAGTCTGGGAGTGAAGGGACCTCAAAGTTATGGACCTTGCACTTTGACAGAGCAAGATGCAGAGTAGGAGTCAGCGTTGGAATGTGTTTGGTATCTCCATCCAAAGAAAAGACCTTAAGGTCATATCGCTTCTAGTTCGTGTGCTCAAACAACGAAGCAAAGTATGAAGGCCTTGTCCATAGCTTGAGTTTAGCAAAATGAATGGGTGCCAAGCAAATACAAGCATTCAGAGATTCAGAATTGGTGGTTAACCAAATCTGAGGGCTGTCAGCTACCAATAATTTCCATATGCGATCATACCGACACAGGGTCTAGGACCTGATTAAAGGATTCAAGGCATTCAACATCCAAATCGTACCTAGAGAGCATAACTCTAAAGCAGACCGAATGGAAACTGTCAGATCTCAGTTTGAGCCAACTTCCAAGTTAATTGATAACAAACATTTCATGTGGGTGATCGTGCGGCCTGTAGTTCCAAATAATGATCAAAACTGGCAAGTGTTTGATAGTGATGCTCATATCACACCATTACTCCAGTTGTCCAGAGAATTTTCTGACCAATTACAGCCAAAGATCGCTGAGGCCTATGAAGATCAAGTGGTCCAACTTAAGTCAAACAAGCTCCCTAGAGGTTTGGTTACTCTCGAGAATATTTTTTATTCTGATGATACGAGAAAAGACAAGAGAAATCTTATAGCTAACAAAGGTGATTACGCCGATCTGTGCATTGGAGAAGATAAAAAGCTTAAGGTCAAAAAAGGAGTCTCACAGAAGAACAAAGAAATATTGAACTATTTTTGTGAGAAGTATCCAAATGTGGTAGCTTGGTCATATGAGGATCTTACGGGATATGATCTCAAGATTATCCAACACACCATTGAGCTACTAGAGGGAGCAAAACTTGTGCGTCAAAAGCAAAGGCCAATAAATCCAAAGATCAATTTGTTAATGGCTCGAGAATTATAGAAGTTGATTGAATCCCAGATAGTGTTCCCGATCAAACATAGTACTTGTGTGTCTAACTTGCTACCGGTCCGGAAGAAGAATGGTGATATACGATTGTGCGTTGACTTCTGAGACCTAAATAGAGTGTCTCTAAAGGACCACTACCCTTTTCCTTCCATGGATGCAATTCTGCAAATAGTTGTTGGTTTTGAGATGTTTTCAATGTTAGATGGTTTCTCCAACTATAATCAAATGTCGAAGCCACTTTCCAACGAGCTATGGACATTGCTTTCAAGGATTTGATACATAAGATCATTCTTATTTATCTAGATGACCTAACAGTCTTCTCAAAATCTGTTGAAGATCATTTTGATCATCTCGAACTTGTCTTCCAGAAGTGCCAAGAGTTTAGGATTTCTCTGAACCTGAAGAAATGTGTGTTTGGGGTCCCACAAGGGAAACTGTTGGGTTATGTCATCTCAAAGGAAGGTATTACCATCGACCTGGAAAGGGTTAAAGTGATCAAAGAAATCCCTCTACCTGTCAACAAAAAAGGAGTTCAATCTTTCCTGGGCAAGGTTAACATCATTAGTCGTTTCATGCCGGACTTCACAGGGATTGTTCGGCCCATTACAATGATGTTGATAAAGGACCAAGTTTTCAAATGAACAGTGAAAGCTGGAAAAGCTTTCCAACAGATTAAAGAATCCATTTCTTCTGCTCTCGTGTTGGTTAATCTAGATTTGTCAAAATATTTCCTCATGTACGTCTTTGGTGGTAGCACGAGTATCACTATTGTTCTGATGCAGAAAGACGATGCATATAAAAGAGAATTGACCATTTCCTTCTATTCGCGCACTCTACAAGATTATGAGGTGAAGTATAACTTTGTGGAGAAGCAAGCTTTTTCTATTGTAAAGGGGTTGAAGAAGTTTTGGCACCTCATATCGTGCAACAAGGTGATTGTTTGTTTGTCGTACCCTAGCGTGTGTGAATATATTATGGAAGGTGAAATCACTGATAAGTAGGCTAACTAGATAACCAAGATCCTAGAGTATGACATCGAGATCAAGCCAGTCAAGAATATGAAAGGGAAGGGAATGTGCGAATATTTGGCTGGAAACAATGAAGCAATGACTAAGGATGAAGTCTTGGAACCCATGTTGTTGAATGAAGAGAGTTTCAAAGATGATTGGTTGAATGATAGAATTAATTTCATGCAAACAGGAAGGTACCCAACCAACCTCCCCTCATTTAAAAGGCATTTTTATCAACTACAAAATAATGGCTATGTACTCTTGGAAGAAGTTCTTTTCAAGAGAAACTTCAATAGCGTCTTGCTAAGGTGTGTGACACAAGAGCAAGAAAAAAGAATATTGGAGTAGTACCATAGTGACCCAGTCGGAAGAAATTTTTTAGCAAAAACTACTACAATCAAGATTATGCATGCTAATTATTTATGGCTAACGTTATTTAAGGACTCGTATTCATTGGTGAAGTCTTGCAATTAGTGTTAGTTTTTTGTTGGGAAAAAGAAAAATGTTGCCATGCCATTCAAACCAATTGTAGTGGAAGAGCCATTTTGTTAATGGGGTCTCGACTTCATTGGCATGGTCAACCCAATTTCATCAACCAGACACAGATGGATCCTGATGGCAACTAACTATTTCACCAGGTGGAATGAAGATGTACCTTTGAAAAATGAAATCAAGGAAGAAATTGTGAACTTCCTAGAAGAACTGGTAGACAGGTTTGGCCCACCAAATACAATTATCTCAGATAATGCTAGAGCTTTTCTTGGCTCCAAAGTCAGCCAATTTCCACTAAAATATGGAGTCTTCCTAAAGACATCCTCCAACTACTATCCACAAGTAAATGGCCTTGCTGAATCTACAAACAAGAATCTTCTCTAGTTGATCAAGAGAATAGGTTCGGAACATCAAAGGGAGTGGCATATAAACACCTCTGGACAATACTATGGGCAGATCATATCATGCCCAAACAAATATTGAAAACATCCCCTTGCAAGATGGTATACGGGATGGAGGCATTGTTGCCAATCTCTATGGAAATCCCTACAATCCAGTTACTCAAGTCTCTTGAAATTGAGTAAAATGGAGTGATGGAGGTGTGGTTAGCAGAATTACTTGAGGTTCAGGAGAAACGAGAGCACACTCTCAAGGAAATGCCTAACTGCCAGCAAGTGGTAAAGAAATGGCTCGACAAGAAAATGTCTGACTAGGGTCTACAATGTGGAGACTTGGTGCTCAAGTTTAATGAGCATGGAGTGAAGCCCGATCAACATGGCAAGTTCGATAGTCTCTGGGAAGGACCATTCAAAATCACACAGTGCAAGCAACACAACTCGTTTGAGTTGGAAACAATGGAGGGTGAGGCCTTCGGTATTCCAGTTAATGGGATACACCTCAAGAAATTCAATTAATTTGGCTTTTGTAGTAAGTGTGTAAATATGTATCTATTTTCCCTTCTTTGTTAGTTTTGGGTCATTCTCAATGCTTTCTTAAAATCAACAACCACATTGATGCATGGAAATGAGATAAAATAAAGAAAAGAACTAGACTATAGGAAATATATGTATTGTATTGATTATAGAGATATTTACATCTGTATACATATTGATGTAACGGGGCCCATGGCCATCTTCCAAAATACGTATATTGTCGCTGACAAGTGTTGCAGAGATTTTTTTTCAAAAAACAAAAAGGAAAAGAGATCTTTTGGATGTATCTTCAGGCATTCGAGGGTTCGACAATGGCAGCATGTGGCGCATGATGAGGAAATATCATCCTCTCAAAATTCCCATACCACTGCACCTCGCAAAAGAGTTCAATGTTGTGCATCCTCATCAGGAAATGGCAAACGGAGCGCACTTTGTGGTGATGTTCCTCATGAGTTTCAAGCTCAAATCCATGCAGAAAGGGCCTAGTCGGCATAGGTCCTCCTCCCTCAACAAGTCAGCACAGATTGTGATCAAATGGGATTCCACGGCCAATCTCGGCAGCTCTCATGATGTTCTCCAACCCCTCCAAGTAGCGTTTGGGAAATACCTACTTTGTCAGTCTCAGAATCTTCCTCTTAGAAATGCCAATGTCTAACAGAGAAGCTACGAATTGGGAACAGACAATGTTGTTCACTCTGTACTAATCCTCATATTCTACGCAATCTCTTCCTAGAACCCACTTTATGGCTTTCACGTGCAAAAGGTTTTTCATGCCAGTCATGTGTTTTAGTCGTCTACACCTAATTTATCCTAAGAAGGCGGCTTGGGTCTTCTTGCACGTAAGCTTAATCAATGTTTCCATGACTACCGCTACTCTTTCCAAGTACTAAAGCTACCAACTATTTCCTAGGGCCAGTCACCTAGAAATGCTAAGTGCAAATATGGATTGCCAAAATGCCAAGGGGTCCTTTTTATAGATGGATAGAGGATTCCCTAATTGAGCAAGGTATGTTTACGTCAGAGGAAAATGGTATGAAAGAGCTCTGACAAGTTGTGTTTCAGCGTGTGAAATAATGAAGATAATCAAATGCAGTTTCAATTTGTTTGAATTAATCCTTTTTAAAAGGTAGAGAAGGAGCCATTTCTCATCATAAGGAATGTTTCCATCTTGGTTAAATCAAAGAAAATCTTTTAAGGTGAAGTCATTGGTTGGTGTGCCTTGTTACGATCAGGTAATCATTGAATGCAAAAGCTCGTGAAAAGATATGACACTACTGTTTTGGTATCTTTTCCAAGGAAAATTAGAGCTACCATATGTGAGGTCACATCTCTTTATGTGTGGAATCCTTTGGAAAGTTGGTGGCCACTTCACACACACGAAAGGGTTAGTGGTGCATGGCATAATCAATGTGAAAGACAACATGTACCCTTGCTAATCCGATATTTTTGAAAAAATCAAAAGGATAGATAGGAGCATCATGCGGAAGGAATTTATCATGTGAGGTTGGTAAAGCATGTAACTGCCTTAGTCATTTGTAGAGACAAAGAAAGGATTCTAAAATCTAAGTAGCAGAGTCCTTCGAAATATAGGTAAAATGGCTAAAATTGCAGAGAGCTCAACTCAGGTCATCGCCACTAGCAGCATTGATGAAAGAATGATGCAGGAGCCTTGCATGAATATCTACGCCTATATTTCTTATGCAACCCTAGGCATTCCAGCTAAACCTTCATGGCCTTTCACCAAGAAAATGGATCAAAAAATGTTAAACACGGTTTCTCCTTGAAACCAAGCTTTGGTTTCAGAAGATTGGGATAATGTTCGAGATCCAAAGTTGTCTCAGAACCCTAAAATTTTAAGAGAGCTTGCATGCGAAAATATGAAAAGCAGCAGTAATCCTTGTCTTGGTCATCTGTGGAATTGCGGTCTCCCTCAGTAAAATGGTTCCTTTGGTGCACTACTGTCCAAAGATTGCGGCTGCCTATGCTAAAAGTTTCGACGTTGATTCAGGAATTATAAGAGGCCATAATTTTAGGGTGATTATCAATCACCAGGCTCTCCAGGATATGTTGTGCATCCCTCTTAATGCTCTTGAAGGTGTTGAGGATTTTGATTTTTCTAGGATACGAAATTACTGGAGGACGCTGAGAGGAGTGCAACAAGTTTTCAATGTCGAAACGGGTAAGCCATCAGATAATCCCATCCCTCCTAGCTTTCCTCTTGGTCTGGGTGCTTTTAAAGCAAGCATGTATTTCATCTTCTCTATGTGGGAATTGGTGTGTGGGTTGGATACAAACAAGGAAGTCTCAGACTTTTAGATGAGTATAGGCTTTATGCTAGAAAATAATAAAGAACCTCTACTAATGGACTTTTTGAAAGTCATTGTGGAAAGGATGTGCTAACAGCTGAAGGGGTTTGAACCTAGTTCCAAGTTCAGGTATTCTTCTTTCTTGGCCTACATGATTTTACATCAGAACCTAGATTATTTCCAACAATTTCTGCCCTTGGCGATATTTGACGAAAATGGCACTAGAAAGCCGGTTTTGACCTAGACTCTTGTCCTCTCAAAAAAAATTGATTATTACATGTTTTTAGACGCATTCCTAGCTTTGAATTTAAGAGTTTTGGATCAAACGGGAGGTGGGAGTTCCGAGTGCTTGACACAAGGTCAAATATCATGGATGAGAGGCCTTGTACCACCTTGTGATTGGTTCTTTGGTTCATATTTTACAATGCTCTGCATGCAGGGTTTTTTCTGAGAGCCTTTCTGGCTCTCGCGTTTTGTTTCGAACAGGGTGTTGGTCTTGAAGGTTTTCAAGCAGTTGTGTAATATTGAAAATGATTATTGGGGAGGAAAGCATCTGACACTGCCAATCATGTTTGGCTCTATAGCATTGGCCAAGAAGAAGAGTTTGAGGGTGAATAGTTTTGAAGTGTTGTTTTCCAAGTTGGTTCACCTCATATTGGTGATTATCTGTGATATATGGTGCTATAATCCAGTAGGTAACTTGGCAGAGGTGGGCATTAAAATCCCTCACCAGCCTCGGTCATTTTAGGACCCTCAGAGAAATGCAGATAAGGGAAATGATAAGTTATACGTTAGCCTCGAGCACATTCCTTCTAGCTCGAGTTGACCACCTTGGCTGAATTTTTATCATATAATGGCCAAGCCTAACCCAAACCATATAATAAATCAATTCCTCTACAGTCAATTAGCAAGGCTCGGTTGGAAGCCTGAAAAGATCAAAGATTTTTTGATTTATAGACAAGAGATAAAAAAGACTAATGGGCTCTTTTAGGAAGTAGAAACAACCATTTTGATGATGCCCAGTATTGCGAGCATTCAGATAGTGATGATTCTCCTAATCCTTTAGAGTCTGAGAGGTTCGTTGAGGCAGAAAGTCTAGCCTCAGAGCATGAAGAAGTAGCCCAAAAGGCTCCAATGATTGTGGAAAGTCCCTTGCAAGGAGAGGCGGCTAGTGGACAACAATTGCAACGTGAGAGCTCTTCAAATACATAGCTGTCGGAGCCAACTAGCTCCTCTAGATTGGGGAAGAAGAGGTTGAGCTCTGTTAGGCACCGTTGAAGGGTTCTTTTGGACCTAGATGATTCCGTGGAAGAGAAGAGACCTCAGATAGAGAAAACAAGAAGAGGAGGAGAAGAACATCATAATGAGGTAGTTGTATCTGCTACAAATCTTCAAGAAACTCAGGTACATTTCTCCCCTTTTCTCTCTCTTTTATGTCTTTAGTTTCCCCCATGTCTGCTTCTGCCATGTCGCTCGCATCAGTTATTCCTCTCACTGATCACCCACGGCTGGTCAATATTGGTTCTCCTAGGGGTCCCCATTCACCTCCTTCTATGTCTATTGCCCCTGAGATACAAGTAATGGCAACGCATTCTAACCCACTGAGTCAGCAAATTGTATCTCTGATACCTCAGCGTCAAGTGGCTACTTCCCTGGCCTTTTTCCCCACTATGTCTTCACCATCTTAGAGCAATCATTTTATCCCACCTTTTTCCCCAGCAACTGTTATCAGACCTAGCAAATTCGTTGATACATTAAGCACACTGTCATTCACATTAGTAGTTCCCTGGGAGTTTCCTTTCGCTGGTGGATTGGGTATTTCACCCCAAAAGTATGTCTCGCAAGTGGATGTTTCCAAAAGTGCCTGGGCTAGCCAAATACAAAAAAGAAGGGCGAAGAATGCAAACAAACCTGTGGAACCCCATATGCAGACTGTCTTCAACGAAAGTCAAAATTCGTTGATGTTTGCGAATGTGTCACCCAATTTCATCAAGTCTTTCAAAGAAATGCAGCCAAGTGATTTTTTTTTCAATGTCATAGGACTTGATTTGCAATAGGCTCATCTGCAGGACAAAGTAGAATTAATGGAGGAAACCCAAAGGGTGGTGACAATTGATTTCCTTAAACTCAGTCTCTAGATGAAGAAGAAGGATGGACAAATGAATGACCTGAAAGGAAAGGTGGAGATTTGGTCAAATGAGAATAAGGCTCAAGAGGTTAAGATCAATCAGCTATAGGATGAAAGGAATGTGTTTGAGAGAAAAGTCGCTAAACTTCACACTCTGAGTGCGGAGGTTGTTCCAACCCTGTAGAGAGAAATTGAGCAATTCTGAGTTACCGAGGTGGCCCTCCGCAATGAATTGAAGCAAGCAAGTGATGGTTTGAAACAACTCCAAGAGAGTACCAATGATGAGGTAAATGAAATGAATGTTGCATTAGAGTAGGAAACAGAAAAGTTAAAATAAGCTAAGTTAGCCTTGAAGGAGAAGGAAGAAGAAAATACTACTCTAAGGAATTAGATTTCAGTCCTGGAGGGAAGCATTACAGAGTTGAAAGCAGAATTAAGCAGCAAGGCCATGGAGATGGACCTTTTGAGATCCCAGCATCCTGCATCCCAAATGAACCCACTAGAGATAGCCAAAGAATTGCATGCATCATACTTGGATAAGGTTAAATCACTATGCCTTACCTTACAACCCACTCTCAAATTTATGGCGCATGCTACCAACTTATGTGGGGTGGTTAGTGAAACAATGCAATGGGTGTAGGAAATGACTTCTAATAAATTTTTGAAGGCCAGGCAATTGTTGAGCAAATTGTATACAAATTCCAATGATATGTTGAGCAGTGTGGGGGTCGAGGATCGAACAGCAGCGACCATGAGCGTGAATGTTCTCATTTCTATGCATGAAGCCATCCAGCATGTCGGTGAGTGCAGAGCAAAGCTAACCCAAATTACCTATGATATGTGGGCTAAATTTTCTCGACTAACGCAACGAGGGCTCCCATCACCCTTCTTGGCTGACCAAACAATGGCAGGCATTAAACATATCATTGAGAGGATTGAGGAGAAAAAACAAGATTTATCTGTATTCCAGTCTTTTGATCAGCCTCCGTCTGCTACCAATATCGAGAACATGGTGCAACAATTGGCACAGCTCTTCTTCCAGCTTGAGTCTGAGGCGAAAATATCTGGTGGATTTCCTTTTAAGGAAATTATTGATTTAAACATGGCACATGAGAATTTTTGCACGCTCTCTGCACCATCGAACGAGGTCTGGATGTCCCTTTAGGCTACCCTCTCCAACTTGTGAGCAATTAGTCTAAGAGGTTGGACTGGTCTGCGAGGCCATGATCTAGAGTTTCTCATTCCATGGGAAAAATGTCCCTATGAGTCACCAAGTTGTGAATATTTATTCATGCACCACTCTTTTCCTTCGCGATCATTCTTTCCTTTGTGACTATGCCTTTTGTTTTGGTATTGCTCACAGCTTTTCGGCAGCCGCCACATGGCATCCTATCGGAGCTTCCCTTCAAGATGCTTCTCTTTCATTTTGTCAGGCTCCGGTTGCTTGACATGTTGCCTCTGCCTGCTTTCTGTTCAGATGGGGGCCACACCATGGTTACCTTTGTTGGGGACTTTCTGCGTGGCATTTGTTCAGAAGTTCATTGTTTTTGTTCGATGGTTGTTGCAACGGTTTCCATTTTTCTACCACGTGTCCTTTCCCTATGCTACTGCATGGCCCATCACTCCTTGGAACGTCCCTATTGGTATGTTGTCATTGCATCTTTATGTTGGTGTCTGCGTTGGGGAATCTTTTCTCATTGGTGGCTTTGTGGAGCATCTTTCTTGTTGGGCTTTTAGGCGGTGGGCTAGCTCATTTTAAGCAGTCCTTTCTTCATTTTATGGTGGTTGTTAGATGGAAAAAATTTGCTAGCACTGAGAATTAGCCTATGTAGTGTTTAAAATTAAATTTGAACTTGCAAACTATGCCAATCTATTCAGCGTCTCTATTTTCAAGCATTTGATAGGACATTAGATTGTGCTTACATTTTCTAAAATATACGAACATCTGTTTCAAGCTTTTGTAATCTTCATAAAGCTTAGCGTAATACAAATCATGTTGCTACTCTTTTGTGTTGGCTGATGTTATATGGGTTATATTATGCAAATAGTTTGATGTTATTATGTTTGCAGTGCTGAGAATTGTCGATTTGATAAACGTTGATTACTACCTGAGCCTTTATTTTCTGCAATGTGCTTACTTATCTCATCACTAATTTGGCACATCGCCTTAGCTTAGATTTATTTATTTTATGTTTATCTTTGTTCCCTTATCTCCCCCCCATTAAAAAAATGAAGAGTTGGCTTTGATAAAACCCCAGAGGTCACTTAGCTACACGCACAAGTCCCCCAATAGCTAAGTTTCCCATAAGGCTGCTACCTGCAAACTTTTGCATCAACATTCCACTTGAAGAATTCTGATTTTTACGTCTTCCTTGACCTTGGTTGCTACTATTGGCATTTTCATTCTTTATAATTTGTAATTTGGAGGAAAAAAATTCTCATCACTTTTCCCAAATGAATCTCTCAATCTCTCTTCATGAGACATTAATGATCCAACTAGTTGATCAAATTGAAGGGTAGACAAATCATTGGTTTCTTTAATGATTAGAGCAACATGGTTCTATCTTAATGTTAGAGACCTCAAAACCTTTTTTATTACAACTTCATTGCTTATTGTTTCTCCTAGATTAGCCATTTAACCACATCATTGACTCTTACACAATAATCACTTACTTTCTCACTTTCTTACATCTTCAAATTTTTGAAGTCTCTCTTAAATGTATGTAGCCTAACAACCTTGACCTTGTCACTACCCTGGTAAGCTTCCTCTAGAGTCTTCCAGGCATTTGCAGTTGAATTTTCACTTGCAATCCTTGTAAATAAGCTCTTATTTTAAGGGCTATTTGAATATGAAATAAGGCTTGAGAATTCTTCTTTTAGCCTCCTTCTTAGTTGTTCTATCATTGATTGTAAGAGCACTCCAATCTGCTAGTTTTTCATAACCCATTTCTACAATCTCCCACAAATATTTCCCTATCAAAAAGGTCATCATCTTGATGCACCAATATTCATAGTCACTTCCATTGAATTCGAGTATTGACAAAAAATTTAAACTTAACATAATTATAAAAAAAACATACTTTGATACCAAATGTAACATCTAAAACCAAGTCTTATTCTTGATTTGACGGGTTAAAAAATATAAGAGAAAATAGAACAATGACAGCAGTGTAAAAATGGGCCCAAAACACTATAAATCACTGTAACAGCTGCTACAAATAAGATAAAACAAGGAAAAACAGAGCATAACCAGAAATATGTATTTGAAAAAATAATAATATATTAATCAGAATTGCTTACAGCCATCCAATGCTTTTTAACATGCCTTCTAAAAACTGCCATGTTTGCTTGTGCACAATACATATTTATAGATGCAATACAAAATCTAGAAACTCCTCTTTTCTAGAATATTCTACATCTTGAATGTTCTACTCAAAATTTGGACTGTTATATGGAAGACTCTAGAAAGTCTCATTTTCCTAACATCTTTGGATAGTTCTAGACAATCTTAACTTCCTAACATCCCCCCTTAAGATTGGATAGAATATTACAAAGATTTTACAAAAAAGGGGAAAAAAGATACAAAGGAGAGGGGAACATTATAACACTATCCCCCCTTAATGTTCACCTTTCAAATCCAAATTGCTTCCTTTCCTACGTCTTTTGCTGCTCTATATTTTGCTCCACAAGAAGACAATGACGTAGTAGTTTTCTTTTTGCTGCTCCATGTAATTGGACTTGACCCAAAATGAAAATCATAGCCTCCAATAGATTTTTGGTCATTTATATCACCACCCCAGTCTAAACCATATTCTTCTTTCATAGCTCACTCCCATTTTTTCTTCCCTCTAGCTTGCTCATATGAAATTGGATCATCAACCTGTAATACTTTGGCCTTAAAAGCACTACCATTCCTTTCTTGAAGTTTTGATTCTTGCCCATAAATATCTTTAACGCTTCTTGTCTTTTGTTTAGCTGAAAAGTCTTCTTCTTCATCGTCACTACCTACAGAAAATGTCTAATTACAAGCATTAGTTGTTTCATTTTCAATAGTTTTTTCATCATTTGTAGAAGTGTACAACTCATCCTCATCAATGTAGTCTCTATTTCTTTCTAAAATATCTGAAAAATGAAAAGCATTTGTTGTAGAGTGAGAGGAAGTGGCTGTAAGTTGTGAATGCTCATCAAACTTCACATCTCTACTAACAAAGACCTTGTTCGTTGTCAAATCATATAACCTGTAATCCTTTGATTCTTCACTATAACCCATAAACAAACACTTATGACTCTTTGGTTCTAACTTTTCCCTTTTTGCATCAGGAATGTGTGCCCAAGCAATACACCCAAAAATTTTAAAATATCCAATGTGAGGTTTTTTACCACTCCATGCTTCTTTAGGAATAACATATTTGAGGGCTTTAGTAGGAATTCTATTCACAATATGTGCAGCACAAGAGATAGTCAAACCCCAAAATTTATTATCCAAACTTTTAAAATGCAACATACAACGATCCATCTCTAAAAGAGTTCTATTCATTCGTTCAACCACTCCATTTTGTTGAGGGGTATATGAAGTTGTTCTTTGCACTTTAATACCACAACTTTCACAAAATGGTCCAAATGCATAATTACAATATTCACCCCCATTATTTGTCCTTAAGCATTTAATTCTTTTTCCACTTTGATTTTCAACTAATGCCTTAAACTTCTGAAAAACTTCAAATACTTTATTTTTTCTTTCAAGAAAATAAACCCATACTCTCCTGCTATAATCATCAATAAAAGTGAGAAGGTACCTGGCACCTGAAAGTGAAGGATAGCTTGGTTCACATAAATCACTATGAATGAGTTGCAGCAGATGATTAGCTCTCCATGCTTTACCTGAATCAAAAGGATCTCGATGATGTCTTCCTAACACACATCCTTCACAAACACCTTCAAAAGCTGAATTTTTGTTAATCCTCTAACCATATCCATTCTAACCATATCTTGTGATTTTCTATAATTTATATGTCCAAGTCTAGCATGCCAAAGTTCTGACATATAATCAGTCTGAGCAATAAAAACATGAGAGTGTATTTATCATCAACAAACCCCACAAATTTAAATAGACTCTCTTCATGATCAACTCTACCAATAGCAATTATATTGCTTGGTTCTTTTCTATCTCTAACAATAACTTGATCAGCATTGACAACAAACTCATATCCAGCCTGAACAATTTTATATACTGAAATAAGATTTACCCCTAATCCTTTTACCAATAAAACATTTTTCAAAGTCCCATTTGTCACATTAACAGTTCCCGTTCCTAAAACTGGAAGCTTCATTTTATTACCAATAGTTATTTCTTGATCTAAATTCATTTCTTCATTAAAATCAACAAATAAAGATCTATCTCCAGTCATGTGATAAGATGATCCTAAATCTAGAATCCATTCTTTATTAAAATCTGAAGCAAAATAACTCCCTTTAACAGTGGATTTACTTTTTCCTTGTTTTTGAATGGACACAGCCAGAAAGCTATTTTTATCCATCTTGCCATCATTAAACCTTTCTTGCTTATATTGTTTCCTTTCATTGTCCCTCTTCTTCAAACAAAATTTCTCAATGTGATTCTTACCTCCACAGTACTTGCAAATAATGGTTTTTCTTCCAACTTGCCTTTCTGCACCATCATTTCTAGAAAAGTGGTTAGAGCCATCATCACTTCTAGACTTATTTTTCCAATTCTTTTTTTCATCAAAATTTCTAGAAAATTTACTTTTAGTTGTATATGCATGATTCTTTTTAATATATCCTTCTTTAATAAGTTGAACTTCTTTATCTAAAACTGACTTACAAAATTGATCAAAAGTCTGTTGGAGGGTATTGGGATTTAGTTGAAGAACTCTTTTCCTTGATTCCTTAAATACCTTATATGGCTAGGGAAGCTTACTTTCAACCATTGCAATCAACTGAAAATCTTTTTTTGCATATTCAGCACCTACTTTTTTTAGCTGAGCATTTAAAAAAGTAACTTCATTGAAGTAATCAGACATTTTTTCAAAATTAGATGGATCTAAATTCATCAATTTTTCTTCTATACTAAACATGCTAGCAATTTCTGCATCTTTATAATCATTTTCTAAATTCTCCCACAGCTCTATTGCATTATTAACATCAACAAATCTTCTATTCAAATTCTGGCTTAAAGCTTTACCAATAATACCTCTAGTTTGTTCCAACTTGCATTTTCACAACTCCTTTTCTCTATCAGTTTGGGGTTCTCCAATTTCCTTATTCACTATCCTCCATAGAGTCTTTTCTCTCAAAGCATTCTTGACTGCAATCTTCCAATCTACAAAACCACTTCCATCAAAAATAGGCAAAACTTCATTTAAAGAGCCCATGTTAGCAAAAAATTAGCCTTCAAACAAATATTACTCTAGCAATATAACAGCCTTGCAACCAAATATCACTCCAATAATATATCAGCCCTGCAAATAAACCACTTCCAACAATATATTTTCCTATAGCAAATCCCTCTAGCAATATTTCTACCTGAACCTCTAGATGAATCTCCAGCTGAATCTAGCTAAATCTAGCTTTGATACCATGTAAAAACAGGTCCAAAACACTATAAAAATCACTATAACAGTTGCTGCAAATAAGATAAAACAGGGCAAAATAGATCATAACCAGAAATATGTATTTGAAAAAACAATAATATATTAATCAGACTTGCTTACAGCCATCCAATACTTTCTAACATGCCTTCTAAAAACTGCCCTGTTTGCTTGTGCACAATACATATTTATAGATGCAATACAAAATCTGGAAACTCCTCTTTTCTAGAATATTCTACATCTTGAATGTTCTACTCAAAATCTAGACTGTTCTATGGAAGACTCTAGAAAGTCTCATCTTCCTAACATCTTTGGATAGTTCTAGACAATCTTAACTTCCTAACAAACAGCGGTATCAAAACTCTTCTATATTATTAATGCCTGCATATCGATTACATAAATGAATGAAGTTTAAATCAAAACAGTGCTGATGTACAAATCGCAGCACTAAGAAAAACAAATTGTAAACTAGGAAAAATCTAAGCATGCATTATTCGGTGAACATGAAGATTGGCAAGTAGACTTAGATAAAAGCAAACGGAGATTAAAACTATTACTAGCTGTCTACCAAAAACTAAATGCTAATTATGGAAACCACCGCTAAACTAAGAGGTGCACATGGAACCAAAGTCAACATGCAGCACGATGGAGAAAACGGTTAATTGAAATTGAACTTTGTGCATGATATCCAGCATCAGTAGAACTGAATGCTGACAGAATCTCCAGCATCAGTTATCAACAGTTTTGGTGCTTCACGAAAATGATTCCAAATTTATCTATTTTCATAAATAAATTTTTTCATGAAGACATTCTAACGGCTTAATTTTAAGCAGAAAATAGAGTTAAAACACCAGCATGGGGACAGGAGGTAAGAGGAGATAGTCGAAGCGAAGAGACACAAAGATTAAATGGAAACGCTGTTTGGAATTCCCCTGCCGGTCAATCCTCCCTGCTTGGAGAGATCAGTGGTGGCCGGATAGAGCAGCGTGTATGGAACCTGTGATGGGCCGTACCTGTTTTTCAGGTTGGAATTCTTGTTCCTCTCTGACACATTTTTCTCCACGCCCGCCAGAGTTGCATAGAATTTCCCAAAGGCTTGTTCGATGTCCTCATTGTCAGTCAATTCAGGAGTGGATCCCTTCACCTGCCCTAAGTACGCTTCATCCATTGAATGCTTCGACAGAAGCTCCATGACCGCCATCACTGTGGTGGCCTGATTGGGGGTGGACACAGAAGAGAGCATAAACGCCTCTGGGTCGTTCATCATTTCGGCGTAGTCAAGGGAATGTTGCTCAGGAATTAGGCGTCTGCTGAGGGTGGGGAGATTGGGCATATATCCTGCGTACGCATATTGCCCGAAGTTGACGGCTGCATGGTGAGCAGATGCAATCCAAATGATGGTTGTAATTGCTTCCACCGCTTCGTCCACTGACTCCATCTGATACCATCCACTTTCCTTCTTCAGGTCTCCATGCCCCACATTCACCGCCTCCTTCCACCATGCTTGCACTTCTGTGTCTTCCTTGATTGCATCGTCACTCTTGTAGTACAGAGACAGATAATCACTCACCCACTGCTTTAAAGCAGCCCAGATCTCCAGACCGTCCACTGCATACGGGTAGTCTTCTATCACAAGCCTCAATCCGTGAGGTGCAGTTGAGTCTGGAACTGCCATCCCTCTGCATAGATATCGTAACTCACAATTATTTATATGGTAAATTGCATTTGGCAGTAGAGAGTAACGGAGCAGAGAGTACTATACCTTTTTATTAGATCAGCGGGAAAGCCTTAGAATTATTTATATGATACAATGGCGGTAGAAAGTAACAGAGCAGAAAAGGTACTAAACCTTTTAATTAGATCGGCGGGCAAGCCTTGTTCGTTTAGTTTCCAGTTTTTGTATGCTTTAGAGGACAACTCTATGGCGTATCTGTTGGGCGTGAATCCAGATTCCATAAAACCATTTGCATTAATCAGAATCTGCCGAGCAGATTGATTAATGTCCATGGTGTCAAAATAATGAGGGAGCAATAGTTTGTGAAGGGGGTGCATTTTGCTCAGCTGCCTGTGAGTAGCAATGATAAAAGGCTCGATGACAGCATGAGTTCTTAGCCTGCATAAAGAATTGGAAAATTAATCATCATCATGATTAATTTTTCCACTTGTTGTAAATAGAAGTATGGATACACTAAATTTCTGTCTTGTTTGAATGCGATCTTACCAATGACTGATTAACTGGTGATAACTGGCATCATTAACTCGTGAATGTGCTTTGGCGAGCAGCCAGAGAGCGCCTTCTTCTCCCTCTTGTGCAGGGGTGTAAACACTTCTTTGAGCTTGGGCGAGACTGGTGTGAGGCAAACACAACTCAATCGCAACAACCCTGAGAATTCCTTGGTCTGTGAGGAAGAAGAGAGTGCGGGAGGCATACATTTTACGATCTGATTCTTTGTTAATGCGTTCAATGTAGGGCATATACGCATCGTAGTAGTCCAAAACAAATAGTCTTTTTGCTTCCACAGCCTAATCAAATCATTTGCATTAAATCCCAACATGAGATTGGTCAGAAGTTCAGAATTCTCTCTTTTTGATATCTTGTGGAACGTTGAATCGGTTAATGGATATAACATACCTGCTGCACCGTAAGACCATCGAGGTTCGTCTCGATATGTTCTGCCGTTATACAACTCTCTTGAGGGCCATATGACTCGGCGTCCAAGCTGCTTGATGGAGGAAAGCTCTGTTCCAAGTTTAGGAGAAGAGCATTAGCATTCTAATCAATATTCAACAACAACATAAAAATTAACGTTATGCCAGTAATTAGATTAAGACAAGGAGGTTTTCAATTTACTTGCCTGCAGACACTGAATGGCCATAGGATTGAGACCGGAAAGAGCTTGGCGTGCAAACTCTTCGTCTGTCTTCCACGCATGTTGGTCAGCTGCAAAACACAAATAAAAATTTGAAATTGTAGTACCAGTGATATGTGATTTACTCGATAACTAATACTAGAAGGAATCACTTCATTAAATAAATACTATTGATCTCGCACCCTTAATAACTTGCGGAACCGTGAAATTTATGAGAGCTTGGTCTTGTGTGCTGAGTAGTCCTTTTACCATTTGAAGAGGAATTAGGTCTTTACTAAGATCCATAACGTTGTTAATAGACTTGGGGATTCCTTTGCTGTAAATATCTCTCACGTCTTGCAGCGAGTGGAACTTATCACCAAATATGGACTTGATGGTGGGTATCACCTTTTTGGCTAAGGCTCGGACCAAATTAGTCCTGTAGTCGGACAGATTGATATGAGGGAACTTCTCGTCTGGCGGAATAAAGTATTGGGTGGTGAGCAAGAGCGGCAAGCTTTCGAACTTCCGATCTGTCGTATTATAAACATCATCATTCAAACTC
This sequence comes from Sequoia sempervirens, assembly GCA_007258455.2. Taxonomy (NCBI): domain Eukaryota; kingdom Viridiplantae; phylum Streptophyta; class Pinopsida; order Cupressales; family Cupressaceae; genus Sequoia; species Sequoia sempervirens. The sequence continues at coordinate 284,855,736 of VDFB02353493.1, read as the reverse complement.
CTAACTAATTTAAACTAAAATCATTTAACAGCTTGAAGCTTTAAAACTAATATTTAGAGAACCTGTTTCAGCGGGGGCACGTCCAGTTCTACATCTTCTGGGATAGGGAAATTCCTGCGACCCACCGAGCACCTCCCTGCGGAGATCGGGATTACTATCTAGGTTACCCAGATCATTGTAAAGATCATAGTCATACACACGATCATAAAACTTCCTCTCTCCGGCCCCATTTCCCCGCAGAGAAGCTAGCTCTCGCTTTCTCAACGTCAACAAACCCGCCGGTGTTTCATTGGGAAGATGGCTCTGAAATCACAAAATGATCAGCGTACAATGCTGGTTAATAATACATTGTTACTTGATTACTTCCAAGTTCTCAAATTATTTGTTTCAAATTATTTCACCTGAGTAGAAAAGAAGACCCGATCGGTTTTGTTGAATAAATAGTAAGGGTAGATCCAGGAGTTACAGACAAAACGAAGTGCTGGAAGTTTGCCGGGTACTGCAGAAAGAGTGAGCGATTTCAAGAAGAACTCCCTCGGGTGCGCATTCCTCACCAGCAATGCACCGGGCACTCCCAGTTCAGCCTTCCATGTGAAGGAGACGGAGAATCGCGAGTCACCGGCAATGGGACCATCCAGTGGGTTCCAGCTTATTATTTCCTCCTCTCCTTTCTTCCCCATTCCCGAATCTACACCATTAGCAGTCATAGGTCGTACAAAGTTATAGATTAAATATAAGGGTGAAGAAAAGAAAAATTAATATGGATCTAATAATAATATCACCTTTATCAATCTTGTCGCTACTAACGAGCTGAAGAAAGACTTTCCGCCCGAGCAATTCAGAGACCGTGTCTGCAATGGTGGCAGAGTAGTCGGTAACATCCGCAAGATATGCTTTCATTAATACCACTTCTCCTTTGATTTCAAACTCCTCCACATTCCCATTTTTAGAGATCAATGGAATAGTTGGAATTTTTGGAACAGAGATGTGATTCAATAAACTTGTGACATTCATCTTGGCTAAACTTAAAAACTATTTCTTACTCCAAACTCTTTCTCGCCAAATCTTAACGAGTAAGATGGCGATCAAAACAACTCTTAAAACACTCACACTGATTGAGATTGAGATACCTTTGCTGCTCCACATGTCTATTTATACATACACGGACGAGCTTCGACGGTAATGGCTCCTGTTCGTTTCAGGGCACTCTTATATCCATGACGTCATAGGCATGTGGGTCGATTCATTAATGCGATGACTAATTCTCCTTGTGATCATAATGTATCATTAAATTTTCCAACCCGTATTTTCTATGTCTGAACTCTATTTCAGATCATACAGGACTACCGGGAACGCTGGTTTTCCTGATATGGATGGGTGAAACTGAAAGCCTTGTTTTATCGCTAGGGATAATAATTTACTAATATTCAAGACTCAAGAGTCACCTGGCATTTTAGTTTTTCACATGTGCGCAGTGGATCAATCGGTGGGAAAAGATTCTACATGCTGGCATTTCAGTTTTTCAAGAACTGTTTGAAATGGATAATATCTTTCATTTAAAAAATGCACCTACCTCGTCATCCGCAGATGAAAACTATGTGTAGACTGGCCACTACTGTTTTACGTGCATTGTTTAGTCTGGAAGCCGTTATATCAACTTGAATTTAATAAACAGGGTTACAATGCACGTTGTCAACTTGTATAGATGTCTGTGATTTCAATATTGAAATTATGCTCGTGTAAAACAATTTTCCATTCTTAATTAGTACTGTGATTTTGCAAACGATCCCGTATCTAATATCATGGTATAATTATTGGGCTAATTTTCTCAGAAAGAGTACTGTGAGTGGGCAGAGGCAAAACACTTAAAAGACTTTTTGCAGAACCGTGCTGCTGCACAAACAGATTGTATTCATTGCAAAATGATTTACATTGGTGCTCTTTTATAGAGGTGTTGGAAGTCTCTAGAAGATGGAGGAGTTCAGTGATCACGGGAGGCCCCCGGAAGATTTGAGAACCTCAACACACTATTGTCCAGACAAAACAACACACTTAGATTTATCCAGTCAATACATATGCATTTCAAGAGACTGTCAGAAATTACAATGCTCTAACACTCCCCCCTAATTTCTACTACTTATTACATCAATATTTACAATTCCTAAATTTTCTCTAAGATATTCAAATTGTTCCTTTGCTAAGGGCTTTGTGAATATGTCTGCCAATTAGTCTTCAAATCTGCAATACTTGAGGTTGATCTCTCCATTGTTCACCAATTCCCGAATGAAATGGTACCCTGTGTCAATGTGCTTGCTCCTCTTATGAAAGACATGATTCTTTGATAGTGCAATTGCTGACTTATTATCACAATAGATTGATGTAGGTTCTTTTTGATCATGCATTATATCCATTAAGACTCTTCACATCCATATTGCTTGGCATGCTGCTGATGTACCTGCCACATATTCTGCTTCTGCGGATGAAATTGTGACTATAGGTTGTTTCCTTGATGCCCATGCAACAATACATGTTCCAAAGTGAAATGCATATCCTAAAGTGCTTTTACGATCATCAATGTTCCCTACAAAATCACTATCTGTGTATCCAACCAATTCAAACTTATTTATTGTGGAGTACATTATACCATATTCAATAGTTCCTGCAATATACCTCAATATTCTTTTTCCAACTTGCCAATGTGAATCCTTAGGTGAATCCATAAATCTAGAGATCAAACTAACTCCATACATAATATCTGGCCTAGTTGTTGTGAGATACATCAAACTCCCAACAAGTCTTTTGAATATAGTTGAATTAACATTAGACCCATTATCATCTTTACTAAGCTTTGTGCCTGTGGCTATAGGAGTAGATGCTACTTTGCAATTTATCATTCTAAACCTCTTCAACACATCCTTTGCATACCTTGTTTGACAAATAAATATCCCACTATCATTTTGCATAACTTCAATTCCAAGAAAATATCCCATTAATCCCAAATCTGTCATTTCAAATTCCTTTTTCATGGCTGATTTAAACATGTCTATGCATAGATCTCCAGTAAAAATCAAGTCATCAACATATAGACAAACAATCAAGATTTGACCTTGCTTATTGATTTTCATGTATAGTGTAGGTTCATTACTACTCCTTTTAAAGCCATTTTCCATCATATATGCATCTATTCGACTATACCATGCTCTAGGTGCCTGCTTAAGTCCATAAAGTGCCTTTTTTAACCTGTATACTTTGTCTTCATGCCCTTATATCCTTCTGGTTGTTGTACATAGACTTCTTCCTCTAAAAACCCATTCAAAAATGTTGATTTTACATCCATCTGATAAACTTTCCAACTATGTTGAGCTGCTATTGCTAATACCATTCTTATTGTATCAAGTCTTGCTACTGGTGCAAATGTTTCATTATAATCAATTCTATATTGTTGTGCAAACCCTTTAGCCACTAATCTTGCTTTATGTTTTTCAACATCCCCATTTGCATTGAATTTAGTTTTGTACACCCATTTTACTCCTATGCATTCTTTTCCTTTAGGCAAATCAACCGATTCCCACGTGTCATTCTTTTCTATTGATTCTATCTCTTCATTCATTGCATTAACCCAATGTTTTTCCTTAATTGCCTCTTCATAATAAATAGGATCTTGAGAAAATAAAGCAAAATTTGATTGCAAATCTATTTCATCTGCTTGACCATAAATTTCTTGCATACTCTTAAACTTCTTTTCTTTAATCCTTGGCCTTAATGATGCAAGTGTAGGATTAGAATCATTACTTATTTGTGAGTTTGATGATTCACCTTGTTCTCTTTGTGGAGTTCTTGATGGTGAACCCTCTTGTATAGTAGTTTGATTATCTTGACTTTCTTGATCTTTTTCTTCTTCATTATCATGAGGTATTGATGCACCAACTAAGATTGATTTATCTATACTACCATCCCAAGATTCTTCTTCTTTGAATACAACATCTCTACTTACAATGACCCTTTTAGTGATAGGATTAAACAACTTGTATGCTTTTGAATGTTCACAATAACCAATGAAAATACATTTTTCACCTCTATCATCCAATTTACTCCTTGTTTCTTTAGGCACAAATGCAAAAGCAATACATCCAAAAATTCTGAAATGTGATACACTGTGGTACTTACCACTCCATGCTTGTTGAGGAATCTTGTCTTTTACGCTCTTTGTTGGACACCTATTCAAAATATACACAGCACAAGCTACTGCTTTAGCCCAATATTCATTAGGTAGATTCTTACCTTTTAACATGCTTCTTGCCATCTCCATTATTGTTCTATTCTTCCTCTCTGCAACACCATTCTGCTGAGGTGTGTAACTTGCACTAAATTGCTTCTTTATACCATGGTACCTGCAATAATCTAAGAACTCATTTGATTTATATTCTCCTCCTCTATCAGATCTTAATACTTTAATGAATAGGCCACTTTGTTTCTCAACCAATGCTTTGAACTCTTTGAACTTTCCAAATGCTTCAGACTTATATTTAAGAAAGTAAACCCATGTCTTTCTAGTATAATCATCAATGAAAGTTAAAAAGTAAATGCTCCCCCCCAATGATGGTGTTTGCATTGGACCACATAAATTTGTATGTATAAGCTCTAAAGGTGCACATGCTCTATATGACATTCCCTTTGAAAAACTTTCCTTATGCTATTTTGCCAAAATATATTTATCACAAGAACTTATTGGTTCTTCAATTGGGGGTAGTCCTTTTACCATTTTCTTCTTTTGCAACAAACACAATCCTTTAAAATTAAGATGCCCATATCTTAAATGCCATAACCAAATTTGATCTTGATAAGTTACCTTAAAATTTGCTTCAAACCCTCCTATCTTTTCATTCCTCATCCTTAGTGGAAACATTCTATTCTTTGTCATTTCAACCCTTGCAATTATCATGTTTCTAGGAGGCAAATCAAATATAGTGCAAACATTATTGTTAAAAGTGATTTTATAACCCTTTTGCACAAGTTGTCCAATGCTTATAAGATTATGCTTTAACCCAGGAACAAAGTAAACATCATGAATAGTCTTCTTACCATGATTTGTCATTACATTAACTACACCTTTACCCATGACTGCCACTGTATCATTATTGCCCAATTTTACCTCTGATTTGATTGTAGTATCCATGCTTTCAAACAAATCTTTATTTCCTGTCATGTCATTACTACACCCACTATCTAAAAACCAAGTATCATTTGAATTTTCTTGAGCTACATGGCAAGTGATAAATAATGTGTCTGGATTACTTTCTGAAAAAATTGCATTTTGCTTTCCTACTTCTGCTTGTTTCTTTCGACATTCTCTTGCAAAATGTCCAAACTTTTTGCAATAATAGCATTGGGTATTGGACTTATCATACCTTTGTGATGCTTGATTATATCCACGTCCTCTACGCTTGAATTCTTGTCTTGGCCTTTCTCCTGAATCGGGGCTTCTTCCTTCTTCTCTTTGAAAATTATTTCTTCCTCGTCCTCTTCTCTGAAATTTCCTCTTCCTCTGCCTCTGCCAAATGTCATTTGTGATTTGAAAGCATTTTCTAATGAAACATTGTTGTTCTTGTTTAGCCCATATTCATGAGATAACAATGACCCAAACAACTCATCTATAGACAATTGAGATAGATCTTTAGATTCTTCAATTGCAACCACAACATTATCAAATTTGTTAGGCAAACTTCTAAGAATCTTTTCAACAACTTTTTGATCTGACAATTCATCACCATTTGCTCTAATCTGAGTAACAACATTCATAACTTGGGCTGAGAATTGATCTATTGACTCAGAATCTTTCATTTGAAGATTTTCAAAATCCCTTCTAAGTGATTGCAATTTGACTACTTTTACTTTAGATGTAACTTGATATGCAGTTTCAAGTATTTCCCATGCTTGCCTAGATGTATTTGCACCTTTAATTCTAGCAAAGATAGTGTCATCTATACCTTGTTGCATAAGCTGTAAAGCCCTTGCATCCTTTCATCTATTATCCCTAAGCTCATCTCTTTGATTTCTAGTTAACTGAGATTCATCTTGTGGTTCTACAAATCCCCTTTCAACCATTTCTAATAAATCTTGAGAATGAAATAGTGTTTTCATTTTAATTGCCCAATTGTCATAATTTTTACCTGCAAAATATGGAATTTGGGGTTGCAGAAAATTACTTCCTGATGCCATGATGTCAAATGATTAGCTACTCCGCTTCTTTGTATGCCTCCAATCTTCAAGACTTGAATGTTTCTTGCTTGGTTATTTCAGCCTTGCCTTAGCACCTGCAACTCTACAAACTCTTTACATTTTTTCTTTAATAGTTTACAACAGCTTAAAAAAACTGTTCTTCAAATTCTTCTTTCATTTTTTTAAGCTTATGACTTCAAAAACAAATATCATATGGCACCAGTGCAAAATATGTAACCCCCAGTGATTATGAACTTAGAGCCATAGATTTTATAGTTACATAATAAATTCCAAAGTCCTCTATTCAACAATGTCAAGTGAAGACCTTTGCTAACTGCAGAAACGAAACTCTAATTAGTTTTTTTTATGAGTTAACCCTTACAAATCTACAATAGGTCCTCACAATGATAATAACTGGCTATTTGGTCTTTTTATTCTGCAGACTGCTCCTGGCTGGTGATTTACAATGGGCAGCAGTTCCTTCAATATTTGATTGGTTGCTATCCTCTTGACAGACTGAGCGATACTCCTTAACAGCTTCTCATAAACTCCTGCGATCAACTTCTCGCCAGTCTTAGCCTTTGGCAACTCCTTGGTAGCTTAAACAGAAATCTCCTACTTGCAGTCTGGTCGAACTAGGCACTGGTACTTTTCCAACCTGAAAAACTCTCCAGCAATCCTTCCTTATAGCTCCTTCCTTACAGCTCTTTCCTTACAACTCTGATACCACTATGTGAGTGGGCAGAGGCAAAACTCTTAAAGACTTTTTGCAGAACCGTGCTGCTGCACAAACAGATTGTATTCATTGCAAAATGATTTACATTGGTGCTCTTTTATAGAGGTGTTGGAAGTCTCTAGAATATGGAGGAGTTCAGTGATCACGGGAGGCCCCTGGAAGATTCGAGAACCTCAACACACTATTGTCCAGACAAAACAACACACTTAGATTTATCCAGTCAATACATATGCATTTCAAGAGACTGTCAGAAATTACAATGCTCTAACATTTCATTTAAAAAATGCACCTACCTCGTCATCCGCAGATGAAAACTATGTGTAGACTGGCCACTACTGTTTTACGTGCATTGTTTAGTCTGGGAGCCGTTATATCAACTTGAATTTAATAAACAGGGTTACAATGCACGTTGTCAACTTGTACAGATGCCTGTGATTTCAATATTGAAATTATGCTCGTGTAAAACAATTTTCCATTCTTAATTAGTACTGTGATTTTGCAAACAATCCCGTATCTAATATCATGGTACAATTTTTGGGCTAATTTTCTCAGAAAGAGTATTTATCGATTTTTTTATATAATTTTAATGGTGAATTTTGTATATTTTATGTTAATTTTTATTTGTTTTTAGGTCTATTTTGATGGAATGACTTAATATAAATTGTATATTGATAAGTAGTTCAATTTATGTTAAATTTTATTCATTTCTATATTCTTATCCATCTCCATTTACTCTTATATGTACATATTCACATACATTTGATCTTTATCTCAACTCTATTTGCACCAATTTTTCACACATTTGATCTATTATCAACCTAGACTTCCATAAATATGCTACAATCTTGAGATTTGTATTTCCCTGCCCTCGGTCAATCTCCCAACACTCGGGTTCAATCTTGAAGGGCTCAAGATTGACCCATAAACTAAAATTCTCAAGCTCTTGCCCTCTTCCATTAGCCATTTGGAACTAACTTGGTACATGTTTGTGCAACTTATTACTATACCTTGGTATTTAACAAAATTCATTTATGCAATGAAATTCATCTAAAATCTATTATGATTGCATCTTTAAACCTTTATATGGTTTCCCACTCCAATGACAATGATATCTTTGGTGGTGGTCGTATAGAGAACAACTTAGGTGCCTGAGAGGATTATGACCATGATGCACCTGTAGACCAACAAAATATATGACTTATAAGGCAATATTTTATAGATGCATTACATCAAGCTCACTGTCATCATCAATTGGCAAACATTTTCTATAACACATTTGTAGAATGCCTCTATGAAACATAAATTTTGCAACACCATGGATCCTAAACGAGTCTTTATAAAGGTGTATCCAACCCATTCTCCTCTTCTAACCCCACTCTTACCACTACCATCAACCCTACTATTACCCTACTACTTCCACTGTTCCCAACTCATTGCCTTTTAGATTTATCCCCAACAAGGCATATCCAAGCATTAAATTCAACATTTCATTAAATCCCTCCTAGTACATCCATCCCTTCTAGCATTCTACTCACATCTACGAAATTACTTCCATATTCTCTATTATTACACTTTCCATCCACATAGTACATACCATCTCCCCATCCCAATCCATACCCAATACATCTCATTATATCCATAATCCATTTACTTGTATGTTCTTACCTCTTACTTTCGAACCCCTCTTCATCTCTTCCACCATATCCCATACTCCTAAAATTAGCATTATTTTCACCATCACCTTCAATACACTTCTACAAAGAGACAGTGATTCTAAAGAAATAAATTAAGGATAACAAGAAACACATTAAAATGCACATAATTCTCGGCATCACACTTGTTTATATTTTGAGGTTGTTGCATGTTAATTACCTATAGGATTTATGGCTCCTTGTTTTGAGATGTACATTAGAAAAAGAAACCCTTATGTTTATTTTTAATCATCTACAGTATCATATATTAATTTTACATATGATGACATGATCTTACATAAGTTATTTCTAAGAACCCTTAAAAAATATGGTATTCAATGGTTTTATTCATTACCTCTAGGTCCAATCAAGTTCTTTGATGACCTTGCTAGTTTTTCTTACAACACTTTCACAAAAATATGGGATTGAAAATTACTATTGATGATCTTACTAGATGCACACAAAAGAGTGATGACCTAATCAATGGCAATGCTATTCAATTTTCGTCTTTGTGTCGAAGAATTCAATCAATAATTGATGATGATGAGTTAGAAGTCATGCTTCTAGAGGGGTTACTTTTAATTATAAATAAAATGTGTGTAAGTAGATTCCCATATTTCAGAGACATGTACACACATTTGAATAAGCTTGAGTTTAAATTTTTGGCATCAAATACTCTTAAATATGGGTCATCATCATCACAATCCTCCTACCCCTGTGGTGATTTAAGTTGTAGATCCCAAATACCTATGGATGGATAGTCTCCCAAGTGCTAGAAGTGTCAAACCTAGGAAATTAAGGACCAATTATTAAGGTAGGTAGGACCTCCTTCACTAAACTACCTTTGCTAAACCAAGGTTTTTTTACCTAAGGCACTACAACAAATATTACCACAATAACTAGACACTAACCCTAACATAGATCATACCCACTATATAATACACCCCTACTTCAATTATCACCCATTCCTATATGTTGGATTGCAATACTCAAAGTCAAACATCTTATTAAAGTAGATAATCTACAACATAAATATCAATATCTATGTGCTATAAAATATCCCCTTTTGATTTTACATACATTTTAAAGACACGGTACTAGTTGGAACACACTAAATAGATTAAACTAAAATTATGTTTATACTAATTTATTTTTAGTGTTTATGATGGGGAGATGAATCCAACAGTAGACTAGTTCCTTTATCTAGCTAGGAAATAGAGTTTTGAGTATATAGAAAAGACGCAATAATTGAAACCAAAGGTGATCTAGTACCATAATCAAGATATCACAAAAGATTGGGTCTTTTAATATTACAAGAAAGCTAGGATCTACACACTTTTGTTCATTAATGGAATTCATAGAAGGTGGGAGGGTAGGTGGAATGAAATCCAGGTAGCTAGGAAGTAGATTTCTAGTGCCAAATGTTAAATTTGGCCTAGTCCCTTTAAAAAATTCTTTTAATAACACTAGGCTCCCTTTGATATCTATTTTTCCTATATAGGTTTAGCCTATCTCATTCCTCCTAGCATGGATGTCAGTCCCCAAATAGTTATCGGTGTTCTAGATGAAGATTAGAACCATGTTGGGCCCTAAATGTGGCTAAAGAACCACATAAAATTTGTGTTTCTCAACATTGTCATCACCTTTTATCACTTGTTTGAGGTAGACTAGGAACTCAAAAGGTTCCTTGGTGAAGGTTCTCGATTCACACTGCCTTAGAAAGCTCTAAAAATTTCCTTTTTTTTCTTATATTTCTAGTGTCAAAGGTTTTCCATCCACCCATAACCCTTTGAAAAGTTTCATATAAATTCTTCAAAATTTGGAACCTCATCATGAGCTAGATGCCTGTCGTGAAATTTTTTGTTGTTAGAAACCTTGTCAGGAGTTCATTTATCACCAAAAACTATATCCTATTAGCAACTTTTTATCTTTGTTGGCCTCCAAGGGCCTAGCAAGAACTCCATAAAGTTGGGACTTAGACTCCCATCAAGAACTTTATTCTCATCAAGAACTTTATGCTATGTTGAAAACTTAATGCAGTTATAAACCATATCAAATTCCTAAAACACATTACACTTCCATTTGCCATGGGGGTTAATTTTTTGCGAGGGAACAAGAGCCTTGAATCTACAAATAAAACTAGTGGGTGTCGATATTTGGGATGAAACATGTAATTATAACATATATAAGAGTGGTGGGCATTGGGTTGTGGGCCAGGATGAGAACTTGGAACCTAAGGGTTTAAGTCCAAATTAAAGTCTAAATTTTTCTAGTTAGGGGTTGGCATCTAAAAGGGATCACTGGACAATAACACATATCAGGGAGTAGACTCAAGTGGGAAATGTGGACTTGGAGGGCCTAATTTTAAAGTCCATGTTTGGACTTAAGGTCAAAAAAGGATCCAATGTGAAGAGACTTAAGAAGGGGAAAGTGGGGCCCAAAAAGAAATGCAAAATTGGAACTTGAGGTTTTAAGTCCTAATTGGGGCTTGAAGTCCATGAGGAAACCATAAGAAAACTCCTATACTTAGCCAATTTTATATTTTGACAACCTAGACAAATGACTAAAGTATAAGGGAAAAAAGAATACAAAAGAAAGAGAAATCTTGAACATATAGGCCCAACTAGGGTCTCTTCGATTGGTTATCAATAGTGGGTGAGATAGTGTAAAATAAACAACTTTTGGAGCATAATAAAGAAATATGAGACACATTAAATTGGGGTGCCAACACACCCTTATATATTTTAAAAGGTTAATACTTTATATAGAGGGTGGTTATATGAAGGAAATGTTAGTATATTTTATTTTCCTTGTAATTAGTTTATTATTTTATTGCATTATGTGCACCTAAGATAGGATGAGCTTACTTAAGCAAGCATTTACTTGAGTAATTAATATCTATCTAATAGTGTTTCATGTACTTTTCTAGTGCAGTGGAGACTTGTACAATATTTTTACTATCTTCTTTATCCCACATTGTTTATACCCTCACATATCTTAATGTTGTATCCTATATATACCCACCCCTTGCTCACTTATTAGTAATCTCTCATTTCTCATCTTGTATATTTTTTCACATTGCATCATTTTGATAAGAATAAAATTATTTTAAATGACTATATTTAAAATATTATTGATCTTGTACATGACTAGTTTTATAGATAAATCACATATGATAAGAAAAGACATTGTCTAGAGCTATTCCTCTTCAAAATATCTAATGTATAAGTTACATATACTGTGCTTTCTTGAAAACCTAGTACGCTCTTCTCTTAAATAATTAGATTGTTTGGATAATCAAAAAAATTAAAAGGGAGACAATATTTTGGAGGGTTATTTCTTAGATGCATCAACATGGTTGATTTGCAAGTTCATTTATTGTTGATATTAGAGGTTCTAAATTTTTTTATTTTCCCATCATTCAATCCAAATTGAGCTACAAAGGTGATATTTGTATGGTTTTAGAGGATGTTTTGGTTGGGTATCCATACATCATCACATTTTGGGAAATTTGGGTCACAATCATTTCCAAATGACCTAAAAACTTAAGGAATGTCTATTAAATTGTGAAACTAGGAGCACTTTGCCTTATAATTCTAAGGAAAAATTCCCCCCCTCTCCTAAAAAATATTTCATTGATATATTTGAAATATTCTGTAATTAGAAAGCTCTAGGAACATAAACTATTTATCCAAGAGGAAAAGCATTAATTGTTTTGAAGAATTAGATTTTTTTTAATGTTTGGCTACTTATAAGGTTTCTTGTGCAACCCTATTGGGCCTAATAGCAAGGTATTGGGGGTAATAATATAATTATTGTACCTTGAACCCCTCAATATCATTTACTAGAGGGTATGCCTTAATTTGTGTGCCCCCACCTACTTGATTCACATCCTAGCTACTACTAATAAGATCTCTATTAACAATCATATTACCACTAGTACATCATTGTTTGATATTGGTATCATGAATTATTAAACCTCTTTGTCTCCTAATAAATATTTGTTGTTTTTATTACAAGTGGTTTTCTACAACAAGAGAACCATTATAGTGCCAAAAATTAATTTTAGGATAAATTGATGATGGTTTTTGTATTGTGGGGGAATCTTTTTTTGATCAATTATATTTTATCAACTAGTATCAAATGATTTCATGTCACATCTTCCTCCTTCCATGCTACTCTATTTCCATTAGAAATTGTATTTTTACACTCAAATACTATAAGTTCCATTCTTAGTCAAGTTGGCTCTAATTTTTAAGTGATTTTTATACAATCTAATTTTTTGAAAGCTTCATGGTGGTGTGGAGATCTTTTAACTTCGATGTATGGATATTTTATATTTTATAGTTTCTCACAAGTGTTTTTATCTAATTATTATTTTAAGACCTTTTAAGGATCCAATTGGGATCATACAAACTAGTTATATGTGTCTTTTTTTTACAATGCATTATGGCTTAATCTCTATGTAGTGATTATATTAGTTCTCTTTATTCTACTCTTAATGTATAGTTTCATCACTATAGCATCTTTTTTACATCTATAAAGTATTTTGATAAATTACACTGTGATATCTGTGCGTAGAAAACATATTCATTCTCATAATTATATTTCCATAATCTTTTGTATTAGGATATTTTTGGATTGAGTGATTTTGAAGGGTGATCTTGTGGTTGATACTACTTTTCCTAGTTTGGTATCTCAATTGGTCTATTAAATGATTTGTTTGAGGAGTTTATCACATGTAGATCATGTTTTAGATAGTTTTGTCACTTTTCTAATTTTTCTCTATTTCTATTTTATAACCACAATTATAAGGTTTGTTGAGAGGGGATCTAGGAAGTACATGGCTATCCTAATGATCCTCTAATCCCACAAGATGCCTTTAAGGCCTAGATCTCAAACTTACAAACAGTTTGGATGATCACACATGTCTATACTATCTCATGTATCCCACATTACTTGTACATTATATACCCACCTCTTACTCTCATATGAGCAATATATCATCTTGTATATTTGTACATTGCATCCTTTTATTAAGAATAAAATTATTCTATCATATTGGTCTTCTATGTTATCAATTATTATAATTCACATTAATGACTTTGGGTGAATACCTTCATAACAAAATCTTATAAGAAAATGTGAATTAGGTTGCTACTTCTTATTTTTATTTTTTGAAATAATTATGTCTAAAATCTTGATAAGATATCAAAATTTGTGGATGATGTATTTCAAATTTTGTTAAGTGCTAATTTAATTAAACTCCATCTCATTCATCCATTAGATCCTAAGTGGTGTCTTCTTGAATCATATAATGATTAAGCATATTGCAACTGTCAAAGAGTTAAAGGATATCAGATTAAAATTTCTTTGATATAATGAATAAAGTGTAAGATATCATTATTGATAAGAGCATAATTAAGGTTGAAGGGGGGTGATCCCACAATAGTGGTTTACAATTTTTGGCCAAACTAGACACTGAAATTATTATTTTTAACTAAATCTTCACATTCGAGCACCTATAGCAGCTAAACCGTGAAGTATTTGAAGATGATGAAAACTAGAGTCTCGTCACATTTTGTCTGTAGATTCTAAAAATATTTTTTTCAAAAATTTTGAAATTAGATTGCAGTTTTTTTTCCATCTCCCACGAAAACTGATTTTTTTCATAAACAACATTTTTTAAAAGTGATGCATACTGTATAATGCATAACTTTTTTTCCATGAAGGATAAAATTCTAATTTTTTGAATTTAGATTTTTAACTCCAATATCTAGTGCTTCCACTTGGTTAGATAGTTTTTTATTGAATATTTTTTCTTTAATCAAGTTTTGAAGTCAAACCAATTATAATTCAGACATAGTGCGACCGTATAATGCATAACTTTTTTTGTATATATCAAAATTCAATTTTATTTTTTTTATTGGATCAAGGACTTCAATATCTGGTGCACTCTTATTTTTCAAAAAAAAAATTGATAATCTGCTCTTTTTCCACATGTGCAAAAAAAAGACCTTCATTTTCGATGAAAAACCTATGTTTAATAAAACTAAAAAAACAAATGCATAATAAAACCAAATCATATTAAAATTATATTCATTGGATAGCTCGTTCCGAGGACTACCTAATTCCAGTTGGGTTTGTGAGGATTCCTCCATTTTCATTCTCAACCCGAGCTCTAAAGTGCCAAAATTTAGGTTCTTTCTGTCTCAAGGAGGGGATGAGGATTTAGGGGGGTTCATACGAACCCCTAGGGATTCAAGCGAACCCCTAAGGGTTCATTCAAACCAAGGTTCACTCGAACCCCTTTCATATGCATTTTTTTTTGTTTTTGGTAGCAAAAAGTTTAAGGGGTTCACTCGAACCCCTTTTTGGTTCGGTCGAACTTCTAGGTTCGTACAAACCCCCAAAATCACTTTTTTTTCTATGGGGTCATTTTTTCTCATTTTTCCTTCCTCCATCAAATTGTAAACCACTATTGTGGCTTCACCCAGGGGTTAATGCTATTAGAAATATATTGGATTCACCCACTAATATTAGATTACTAACTTATATTTAAATCCATTTCCAAATCATTCATATGTGTTGAGGCACATGATATGGAAGTTAACAATGATAAAGTGGACCATAGGATATACTACATAATAAAAAAATTGTGATAAATATTGGTTATAATACTAAACCTTCCTCTCCTACTTCACCATTGATTAAAATTTCTAATGAAGCTTTCCCACAAAATAATTACTATGGTTCTTTTCATATATTAGGTAATTTCAAGAGTTCATCACCTACCGAGTTTCTTATTGATCTTGCAATCCTATATATATATATATATATATATATATATATATATATATATATATATATATATATATATATATATATATATATATATATATATATATATATAATTTTGAAGAGGTATTGTTTAACAATCATATTAAGGATCAAGAATATACATATTTTGTGTTTTATTAAAAATTATAGAATGTTAATCAACACATTGGGATACATTATTGAACACGTGAGAGTTAGCTTAGGGTGATCCCACAATACTGGTTTACAATTTTTGGCCAAACTGGACACTAAACTGATTTTTTCTAACTAAATCTTCACTTTCAGGCACCTATAGCGGCTAAACCATGAGGAATTTGAAGATGATGCAAACTAGTGATTTGAAATTTTGTCTATAGATTTTAAATATATTTTTTTCAAAATTTTTGGAATCAGATTGCACTTCTTTTTCCATCTTCTTTGAAAACTAGTTTTTTTCAGTAAACACAATTTTTAAGGAGTGATGCTCATCGTATACAACATAACTTTTTTTCCACGAAGGATAAGAAGGATAAAATTCTAATTTTTTCAAATTTAGATTTTTAACTACGATATATAGCCATTTAATTGGTTTCATAGTGTTTTATTGAATATTTTTTCCTTAATCAAGTTTCGAAGTCAAACCTATTACAATTCAAGCATAGGTAGAACGTATACAAAACTTTTTTTATATGTATCAAAATTTTATTTTTTTTACTAGATCAAGGACATCAATACCTAGCCTACACATATTTTTTAGAATTTTATTTTGATAATCTACTATTTTTCCACGTGTAGAATAGAGAGCTTGATTTTTGGTGAAAAACCTATGTTTAATCAAACTAAAAAACCAAATACATAATAAAACCAAAACACATTAAAATTATATTCGATGGATAGCTCTTTCTGAGGACTACTATCATCCAGTTGGGTCTGTGAAGTCTCCTCCATTTTCATCCTCAACTCAAACTTCAAAAGGAAAAATTATGGAGATTTTTGGTGCCAGAGGGGGAGAAGGGGGGAAAAGGGGGGTTCAAATGAACAAGTTCGAGCGAACCCCCCTTTCCACACAATTTCCCTTTATTTTTTATTTCAGGAAATGTGAAATATTTGGGACCCAACATTTAATAGGGTTCACTCGAATGGGGGGTTCAAGTAAACCCTATTTATGGTTCGCTTGAAGCAAAAGTTTCTTGGAACCCCCAAAAACCAAAATTCTCACCATTGTGGCATTTTTTTGCAATTTTCCTTCCTCACTGGAATTATAAACAAGTTTTGTGGGTTTACCCCTTAAGGACTTGCTTGTTTTATGTCATGTGATACCATCTTCTAATAGATTTGGTGTATTATGTGGGGTGCCACAAATTGAGCAATGTATAGTCATTCCTTTTATTTTACATCACTATGCTAATTTTATACACAAAGAAAAAGTGGTTAAAATTGAAAAGGCTCTTTATATGCCAATATCTATTGCTAGTCAATTTACATCAAACACATAAATGTAAAAGTACTACAACATGCATCTTATGAGAGAAATAATAATATACACGATTTATACAAGATACATTTTGAAGAGCTACCACTTAGAATTTCAACTATAGATATCACTTTGAAGATTCAATCATGAATAGATCCATCTTGAGAACCTTACAAGCTTACCATTTAAACACAACCCCATCAACAACTATCATAATTAGTCAATCTAAACTTATTGTACTTAATTAACTGCATAAGAAAACCCTATTTTACTTTACAACTAATTATATAATATAATAATTATTTGTACAAATCAAAATTCATATTTGTAGTCAAAATTTGTATAAATTTATATTGTTATATAACTAATTATGTAATATCAAAAGATATTTAAAATTTTCTTTTAATTTCTTATGTGTGTCCCTTGAACATCCTATGAATGGAAGTGCTAATATAATTTTATATTATAAAAAGAAGAGGAAACAACAATTGTTTCTTTAGAGTAAAAATATCTCAAATTATGAGCCTTAACTTTTAATCAAAAATTTGAAAAAAATAAATAAATAAAACATTTAATTTATAAAACATGGGTCAATAAATTTGACTCTAAAAACTACACGATTGAATCCTGATAACAACATCACACATTTATTTTGGGTCAAAAATTCAACTCTCTACTTCGAATAAAAATATAACAGTCGCGAAATGTAAGCCTAGAAACTTTCCCATATCTGCGGCAACGATGATGGTGTCGATTGGTAAGTGACGTTTTAAATGACAACATAAAATCTTGGAAAATCGCGGAAGATCGATAGAAACGTGCGCGAGTTTCAAACGATTAATATATTTATTTTCCGATCACTGGTCGGAAATTGAAACTCAATAATGGAGTGTAAAGGTGAATAAGTGAGTTCCCATTTAAGATTTTTTTAACCCAAACAACTTTTAAAGCTATATAAGTACTTGTGTTGGTGTTCCGATCCACCCAAGCCGGTTTTGGGTTATCCTATTTAGATTTCGAAGTTATTGTCTGATTTCAGTGTTGAGAGAAGGCTGAGCATGGCTTCTTCGAGCGATGAAGGAGTACAAAAGGTCCCCGGAAGCTATGGCTTGCCCATAATCGGAGCCATTGCGGATCGCTACGACTATTTCGTGAAGGAAGAGGTAGATGCTTTCTTCAAAAAGCGCATTGAGAAATATAAGAGCACCGTATTCAGAGTGAATATGCCGCCTGGGCCGCCTTTGTTTCCCGATCCTCGCGTCATAATCCTGCTGGACGCCAAGAGCTTTCCCATACTCTTCGATGTGAGTAAAGTGGAAAAGAACAACGTCTTCACGGGCGTCTACATGCCCAGCACAAACTTTACTGGCGGCTACCGGGTGCTCGCGTATTTGGACCCTTCTGAAGAAAATCATACCAAGCTAAAGAACTTCTGCTTCCATGTACTCAAAACGAATGCAACCAAATGGTTTCCGGAGTTCGAGAGGGCTACGGGAGAACTGTGGGCGGAGCTTGACAAAGAATTTGCCGAGTCCGGCAAGGCCGAATTTAACAGCGGGAATTTGCAAATGTGTTTTAATTTTCTGTGCAGGTCGGTGCTGAACAGAGATCCTGCAGATCCGGGGACTGCCGGTCTGGGAACGCATGGGCCTACTTATGTCCAGAAGTTGATTGGGCTTCAGCTCGCTCCCATTGGAAGCACGGGTGTCCTACCCAAGATCTTGGAGGAGGTCACCACCCACGCGGTTCCTCTGCCGTTCCTGCTTGTGCGTGGAGATTACAGCAAAGTGTACGACTTCTTCTGGACGTATGGCAAGGAGTTGCTAGACGCGGCGGAGGAGCAGTTCGATCTAAAGCGAGAAGAAGCGTGTCACAATTTGTCACATGGCTAGACTAGGGCACGGATCGAATGCCCCTTTTTAGAAGTCAACCTTGTGCGGCACTGCTCAACCATACTCACGACTCCCTTGTGGATGAGCCCTTTCAAGTTCTCAGATTACTCCTTTTTGCTTGCGAGTCCTCCATCTGTAAGGCACTCGACTTCTACAAGTGCATTGCAGAATTATGCACCTACGAGCTGCTACGAGCTCTTTTGCTTGCATGGTCCGACCATGTCTAACTTTGTTCACTTTCCCTGAACGGCTGTTGTATCTTTCTGCAGTCTTGGTGATTCCACCGAGTCTTCATCCTTTGTGTCCCCCATAAGACAATTGATTACTAACCCGTCCACCTTTAACTCTAAGTTCGCTCTTCACGCAGACTGGCTCCCTGAGCGCTCCTGGATCCAACATCAAACTCCCTGATGAGTTCCTTTTAGCTCTTTGAGGACTTGACTTCCTCCTTATATCATTGAGCCCGAGACACCTGACTCACTTAGTCCAATGACTTCAAGGATTGCACACCTTTGATCTCGCGATACCTACTTAGTTGCTTCCCAAGTCTAGCTTGGTTCCACCTTTCTAATAGCATCTTGTTGCATCATGCAACCCTTATGAGATCTTGCACCAACGATACCAATCTGGATCTTCTGAATCCCTTCCTTGTTGTCCCATTCCTGGGTGACCAGCAACCTAACTGGCATCCATCCTTGCATGAACTGTACGTGCCATACAGATGAGTCCGGCCCTTGAGTTCCTCACTTGGTCCTATTGCGGAGGACTGAGATCTTCCCCAAGCTTACACCGACACTTGATAACATTTGTGGTGCCCATGTGTTCCCTGCACGACATGGCCCAGCTCTTCTTTGCGGGGAGCACACCTTCACATCGTGTGACTCCTCAACTTTGCACACCCAATGCTGAGAACTAGCCTTCGCTCTTGTGTCCCCAGGCTCATATGAGATCACCTTCCTGAAACCCCCAACATAAGTTCCAGTCTTACTCGACACTGCTAGAATCTTGGCTATCCCAGACTAACTGTTGCCAACTCGGATATGTAGCTCGCCCAACCTTGCGTCTCACTTTGCCTCATCACTTGGGATGAGTTCCAACATCCAGCACACCTTAGAGCTATCTCATGCTGGCCCTGTTACTGACTTTCATAGGGTTCGGGACATTGAGTTTACCACACAACCTCTCCCATCATGGCCAAGGCAAAACGAGACCTTACCTCGTCCCTATTAACCATAATGGACACCTGAGTCACTTGCTTGACTCGAGGCGGGAGCTACTTCTATTTCGCTCCTGGAAGGAAGAGCACGAGATACCCTTTCCATTTGGTATCCTGTCGACCTTACCTCGTCCCTATTAACCATAATGGACACCTTAGTCACTTGCTTGACTCAAGGCGGGAGCTACTTCTGTTTCGCTCCTGGAAGGAAGAGCACGAGATACCCTTTCCATTTGGTATTCTGTCGTGAACTCTCAGTGCACTTGATTGCATCCCTATAGTGTTCCTTATTTCGAACGACCATACCTCCCTATATAAGCTATTAGTACGAATCCCACCATGTTGTAGGATGACACCGAGAAATAGGGGAATTCCCCAATTTATGCCTTTATGTCTTGTACTACTTCATAGCCCATAGGGTCTTTCACTTTGCATTGCAGACTCTTTATCTAGCCTGACTAACTCTTATGTCATGGCTTGGCATGACCTCTGTAGACCTTCATTGTCTGACTAACTCTTGGACGAGTCCAACTCGCCTTGTAAAGTTGCACCCTTGACTAGCACAATCTACCTTAACTCACCATGACTTGGCATGACTCGGCACTCCTTTATACTCCATGTTGCATTCTGCCCACGCTACCATGTGTAACTCGGCCTTGTCGCTAGAACCATACTGTCCCAACTGGCCTCAGCACTTTCTGCAACACTAACACTAAGTGCCTAGCTCCCAATGCAACTCAACCAACTTAACTTGACTACGGACTTGGATCGCGCCTCACGGCTTAGCTAATGCCCAACAATCGCCTGATGGCTCCTCGACTCGATGTGACCTGGGACAAGTCCTAGACTCTGTCCAATAGACTCCTTGTGTCTAACTCGCCTCACCACTGCGACTTGCCTTGGCTCACACATTGACATTCGCACAGTGCATAACTTGCAATACCAAAGGTTCAACCAGTTGAACCGCACTCGGACTGGTCCAGTGCTCCTCGAGCGCACCGCTCACTTCAGCCTTGTGACATAATTTGTTGTTCATCATATGCTTGAACGCCTTCGGAGGAATGTTCGTTTTTTTCCCCAGCCTCACGCAACACATTGCGGCGGCGGGAAAGCAGTTGCACGCAGATATAGCAGAAGAAGTAAGAGCTGCCATTAAAGGTAACGGAGGATTGAACATGAGAGCCCTGGAGAGCATGGCGTTGGTTCGGTCAACGGTGTACGAAACGCTGAGGATCGAGCCGCCAGTGCCTTTCCAGTACGGACATGCGAAAGAGGATTTGGTGGTGGAGTCGCACGATGGGAAATATGCGGTGAAGAAGGGAGAGATGCTGGGTGGGTATCAGCCCTTTGCTACCAGAGATCCCAAGGTATTTGACAATCCCGATGTGTTTGTTCCCCGGCGTTTCATGGGAGAGGAAGGGGAGAAACTGTTGAAATATGTGCTGTGGTCGAATGGGCCGGAGTCCGAGCAGACGACGGCGCATAACAAGCAGTGTGCGGGGAAGAACTTTGTGGTGATGATATCACGGCTGCTGGTGGCCCATCTGTTCGCTCATTATGACTTCATCGAGATCGACCCGTACACAACGACCAAAGTTGTTTTTACCTCCCTGCAGAAGGCCACTTCTTAGTTCCCCGTGTGTCACTCTCTTTAATGTCCGGATGTCTGTCTAGTCTCTGTGTCCCTCTCTACTTAATACAGACGTGCCTAATGTTTACGACAGTGCATCCCGACGGGACGGACTATGTGCTTATTTGCATTTTAATATTCGGTGATAATGACCGATAATTTCCTTTCCAGGTCAATGTATCTTTGTATGTGAAAATTATATTCAAACCCTCGGACCGGGGCAAAACGGACAAAAGCAATGTGAGGGCCGTTACCTTTTGGCGTTTCTACACGGAGCAATAAGAAACGAATGTTTTTTTTCTTTTTGTATTGAAAGAAAGAAACGAATACTTACACTTGCATTCAACTGTATAAAGAAGCCCAAAATATTAGTCCTGCCATTGTTGAGTAGACCGAGAGGATCCACCACCTTTGTGGTCTCATGATACGTGGCTTGCACATTACAGACCCATTTGAGTCAGCTGCCTACATTTTGCCCATTGAAAGGGTGGCCACCAAAATACTACACAATTTATACAAACCTTGTGATACTTACTAGCACTTGCATGGAGGGGCTGTAAAGGTTACGTCAATAGAGAAATATTTTTGAAGATTTTGTACTTAATGATTTCCTATGATTTTATGAAGTGATTATGGAAAAAACAAAATTGGTTGTTTATTTGGATCTCTTGTAACAAGATATCAAAGTAGCAAAACATAACTATTTTCTCCTCTATAGAAAATTATGCGCAAAAGTTATCCATGTAATATTGCCTATTCATTGATGAGAAAGCAAGTTGCATGAGGCATCATCGTACTTGGCACATGGGATCAAACGGGTCATCCTAAAAAATCAATATACTATCATAAATGTGTGAACATTTATTATTATGTTCTAGATAAGTATAAAACTACATAACTATATGTTCCCATGTTTTGTTTGATGTTGGTAATGATTGATTTGAGCCTTGGTTCTTTCACATTTGGCAAAAGAGTTTACATAAGGTTTAACGATTTTATAATGTTGCCTATACACTACTTTTATGATATAATCATCTTCTAGCATTAGGCCCTTAATGGGGAACTATTATACATGCATACAAGATTCAGATCTATATTGTACATAGAAGAATATCAATGATAAGATTGCAAGCATGCTCTTAAAAAGTGCAATGATACAAGAGTGAAGTTATAAGACACACAAGTAACAAGTTTGGAAAGCAAAATATACCCCTTCTTGATTGTTGAAACATTCGAAGAAATATTTAACATTGAGATCATAATGCTGAGATTTTTGGATTGTAATTGTGTATGATTTTTATTATCATGGTTTGTGAAAACTACATGTTAATCATTGATATCATGTCAAATGTTTGGAAATATATTCAAGTTTGCATTGATTCTAAAACTATACGCAAAAACTCTTTTTGTCTCTCCAAAATAAGAAAAAAAAAACAAATCCCAAGTACTATATTTTAAAAATATACATCGTTTCATTTTTATTATAACTTGGTTAACCATAGCAATAATAATATCACTTGACAAGCAATCTTAAACATTGAGATTGCATCAAATGTTTGGAAATACATTTTCAGGTTTGTGTTGATTCTACAATTGTAGCTAAAGAATCTTTCAGCATCTCCTGCTTTTCAAAAGTGTCAATAGCAACCTGCAATTCATCAATGCCTCTAACTGGCCATATTGTGTAAATATACACACCTACAACAAAGCCTATTAAACCTCCTGCCATAACCATGTTCTTTGTTCTAAGAGTCAGGCAAAGAGAATCTAGGCATAGCTCAAACCCTAAGATAGTAAAGATTATATGAAGTTGGTATTCGATAGTTATATGTCCAAAATTACAATAATTTAATGAATGGTTGAAAAGTACAACTATCAATTTTTAGTGCTTAGGGCTTGAATAATCAAAAACTAAAGTAAATAAAACTAAGCAAGAGACTAAATAACATGCAGAATATGCTACAAAGTATATTATTACGTGCTAAATAATCATAACCATAATGAATGACACATCCTTGTTGTCTTGCATGAAATTTGATTGAACAAGATGTGATCATATGACAAAAATAAGATTTAGAGATTTGGTTTGTTCAATGGAATAATCATAAATCTTGTGACTGACATTAGAAAATCATGGTTGCTTGTGCATACACCTTTTCTAGCCTCAACACGGATACAACTCACGGCAAAAGACAAAATGAACAAAGAAAATATGTAGATATAATACAACCAAGTCAGTATCCTATCAAATACTACAACAATGCAAAAATATTTGACACAATGTAGTTTGGAGAACTTTCAAAAAACAACCACCACTAATAAAAACAAAGGTAAAGAAGACAAGACTATACAGAACATAAGAAAGATTTCCACCTTAGAAGCTAATTTTTATCATGGTATGATAACATAGTCATAAACACAATTAAAGGGGAACCAAACTCATGCATTATTGTTGGTGAATCTCTAGTGCAATGTAAATACAACTTTTGTTGATGGCTCTATGACTTCTTAAGAGGCTTCTATCCTTGCCTGAAACCCTAAAACTAGGGTTTTACCTTATGAGGGGCACAAAATGGTCGATGACTGTCAAGGAAGTGGCTTCTATAGATATAAGACACTCATAGAATAAATAAAGAGATACAAAATTAGAGAGTTGCTTGGAAATGGAAAAGTTGCTTATCACAATGCATTTTGCTAATCATATCAAACAAACGTCTATGCACTATAATGAATCAAACCAAAAGTTGAAGAGACTCATAGGATGTTTCTTGCACCTCATTTATTGATATACAATGGTATCTCTCAAGTGACGTTTCATAGGACCTCTTGCAAAATGATCTAGATATGAATTCAATTTTGTTATTTTTTCCAGCGTGAGGACTGGAGAACCATGCCTTCATTTAACAAATTTAATAATAGAATTGTTTTAAAATAAATAAATAAATGATGAGGGTGCATAAAGATTTCAAAAGTAGAACTCAGTGAGACCATGGCAAGTGACTTACCTCAAGATTTTGTACAAATCATGTCGTGATTTCAATTATACCAATGAGAAACAATGGATAGAGTTTGCAAGAAAAATGTACAAAGCCAAGTACCACAGCAAAATTTATTTTAAATGAGATGAACCAAATACAATCTTCCTATAGCCACTACTTCAATCTATTAACATTAAACAAAAAGTGGATCAGAGAATATTCTTATAATGTACCAGTGCGGCATTAATAAAATTATATATGAAACTACAACGATATTGTATGAATTCTTTCCTTTAATAAACTATTGTGTTATAGAAAATGATAAAATTTTGTTAAAAATATTTGTACAGTGTGCACAAAGAAATTGTATCAGTATTGATTTATTTATTTTCATTTGTTAGGAAAGTGTCCTTTACCCTTTCCTGAGAAACAAATGGGATGCTAAATGCAAACAAATATAACACATAGTATAAGCATATATAATCATGACTATACTTCAAAATCTAAACCCATATCTCTTGCATACATTAAAGCTATAATATATAGTTTACGTTTAAGATATATTCCTCCTAAACTCTACCCACGGTCGATAGAGTCTGAGTTTAGGATATGAAAGTTGCAATTGTTTCATGCTTCCCTTATATCTTCCCACTTCCAACAGAGTCTAATTTTAGGATATTCCTCCCTCTCACCCAAAAGCAACCAGACTATCCTCAACTCTACCGATGGCACATTTTTTTTTGGGTTTCATAGTGTTGGAACCAACGCCTATGGTTTTGTTGTATGGTATTCTAATACACCTGAATCACCCACACTTGTGTGGATGGCCAGCAAAGATCAACCCATTAATGGAAGGAATTCTAGTCTCCATCATCAAAAATACAGAGATTTGGTCCTATTCAATGTAGATGGAACTGTCATATGGAGGACTGGCACCAAAGGTCTCCCTATCAATGAGGTTGCTCTTCTTAACATAGGAAATATTGTGTTGTGCAACTCTTCTAGACAAATATTTTGGAAAAGCTTTGATTCTCCTACTGATACGCTCAGGTTCCTAGCCAATGATTCTCTAACAATGCACATCTAATCTCCAGAATGGATAATCTCACCTACAAATTTGGCTACCTGATGGAATTGAAATATACAAACAGAACACAAACAATACATAACATAGAAATTTATACCAAAAAAACTTAATTCCCTTTATCATTGATATAGATTTATATTTATACAAGTTTTCATAAAACTAAATCATATAACTGTTGTCACCCATACATAACTGCCTTGTTAACAAGTAACAAAAAATTGATAATGACAATGTTTATTATCATACAGACTCCATAATCCTTGACCTGTATATCCCATTCTTTGCATGATTTTCAAACCAATATTCTCCTCATTAGAACTAATAGGATTTTCAAACTCAAACATATGATCATGTTCATCTTTACACTTTTTAGCAGAAACAACTTGAGTAATATTACACAAACCAATTGATTTATTAAAACAAAAATATTTTGTACTACATGAGACATCACAAACTAAAGATTTTGATTTCAATTGATTGTTTTGTGCCTTCAACCTAGATATCTCATCATTTTGCAATCTATTTTTCTCTTCTAGCTTTTTCAACTGTTTTTCCAAATCATCATTCTTCTTTTGAATTTCTTCAAACAATTTCAATTTGTCTTCTAATTCACCATTTTTTGTTTTGATATATTCTAATTCATTCATAATATTATTATTTTCACACAAATATTCATATTTTTTCTTGTGAACTTCCTTAATACCTACTATCAACTAAGAATTAGATTGTTTAACTTCTAATAATTCTTCTTCTAAAACATCTTTTTCCTTTTTAATTTGTTTACTAGTTTATCCCATTTTGCATACAATACACCCTTATGTTCCTTATATTACAAACCCCACAAAAAACAAAACTATAACTTTTAACATAGGACAAAATCTAAACTCTTATTCCCCTTATATCTCCTATTACAAAACCAAACATCATAAACTATAACCCTCCATATTTAAAATTTGTTGTTAAAATCTTTATAACCAACCCTTCAATGAATCAAAGTTATTCTACTATTTGATCCAAAAAGAAAACAAGCTAACTGAAACCCCTATATTTGCATACTCCAATAGGATCAAGACTATTACACATCCAAACTTAAATTTAAAACAATGTCTCACTCAGCACATTAATCCTCCTTTGACATTAAAAATCTACACATCTGGCATAGTTCATGACAGATCTAATCATGCCAAAAAATCACAAAATCCCTCTATCACAAGCATTATATTGCAAGTTGTCGTGGGTTTCCTTTAATTCTGTCTTTTAGATATTTGATTACATCCAAAAATCCATTAAAAATATATGCTACTACATCAAACTTTCCAAGACTGCATCAGATATAAATGTTCCTTTTTGTTCAACCAATCTATATTAAAATAATTAAAAAATTTCTCACATTCGACATTTCGCGAACAGTCTACACCAATTCTCTTATAGAACATAATTTACCTTATACAAATGCTACAACTTCATAAAAACTATTTTGTTTAGATCTATGATCTTCCTATTATCATATCAATAGGAAATTTGATTTACCTTTGGAACGGACTTTCTCTATCCTTTCAACTTTGCACACCATGCATTGTTTGGTTGCAGCCCATAGCAACTGCTTCCTTGTGCTTCCTTTGTGTGGCTTCTACCTCTTTGATCTGTAGCTTTCCTTTGCCTACGATCTCCTTAATAGCTTCTGTGGTTTCACACATTCATTGATCCAAATTTCAAACTCTAATGGTCGATTGCCATAAACCACTTTCTGGTTGTAAACCATCAAGTATGACTCTCCATCCTTGGATTGAATAACACAAATATTTCACACCATAATCTATAGAAGAAATGTCACGATATAGCTTTTGTTCTAAATATCTTGGGAAAAATTAAGCACACCAGCACATGATTAAATAAATAGCAAATCAAATGATAGTGACCAACAAAGGTGGTCAATAAACTTCATAGGCACAGAAATATCACACATTGCTCTTTAAAGTCATTCAAAAAATTCAATGCAGCCATTCACCATTTGAGTTCCACACAATTATAAGTAGAATTTATCAAAGAAAATATATCAAAAACTAGTTGTGCCTTTCCCAAAACCAATCATGTCTTTATGCTGCATTCTTCTACGCTTCTTCACATAACTTCACAATGCCTTCTTACTTTGTATATTTCAATACGCATGCACTCAATTTTTGCTATATTCTCTCTAAGCAGTGGCTCAAATCTATCGATCCTTGCTTCTCCATACTCCAAACTCCTTGTGGCTTTAACAATCACATTTGGGGGCAGTAGATCTCCAATCTTTATTGACTACGATTACCTTATTTCTAAACTCGTGTATCTCCTCTTCTCATTGGTAGTGCTCACACTAACATCTCTAAACAGCTTCGCAACAAATTACAGGCACAGGATCGGTTTGTGCTCTGATACCAAATGATGGAATTGAAACATAGAAACATAACACAAACAACACGGAACATAGAAATTTACACCAAAAAAACTCAATTCCCTTTATCATTGATATAGATGTATATTTATACAAGTTGTCATAAAATTGGATCATATAAATGTTGTCACCTATAAATAACTACCATGTTAACAAATAACAGAAAATTGATCACAAAAATGTTTATTATCCTACACTACCAGCGTTTCTACTTCAACGATGAGAACTATCTCGCTCTGATTTATCAAGGTTCGAATCTCTCTAGTAAGTATTGGCCTAAAGCTTGGTTGAGTGCATTTGATAATGGCAGAACCACTTATAGAATTAGTCATAAAATAGTCCTTGATGAATTTGGTGGGTTCGAAGCCAACAAACAATTCAATTTTAATGCCTCAAATTAGGGAAAAGGCCCCAAAAGAATATTGACCATTGTTGTTGACAATAATCTAAGATTATATAGCCTAGACACAAAGTGTAATAGCTGGAATATTTTTCTTGGGTCCGTCAGTTACGGAGAAGTGCAAAGTTCACAATTTATGTGGACCCAATGGTGTGTGCACAGATACACTAGAGCCGAGGTGAAACATCGAAAAATGGGACCTTATATATAAAAAGGGGTTTACCAAAATAAATAACTCTATTTTCCACTATTCATTAAGGAAAATAAATAAAAGGGGCCAATTAAGGAAAATTAACCTCAATCAATTAATAAAGCCCTAGATTAGTGTGAAAGTGTAAAGGTGCACCTTACAACACCCTAAATAAGACACAATCAAGTCCATTTAATTAAAAAAGGCCCTAAACTTAATGTGAATATGAAAAACATATTACAACACTAAATTAAGGCATATTTAAGCTCATTTAATTATTAATTATTTTCAAATTATGTGAAAAGGGAATACTTTTTCCTACACTGCATTTAGCCCCCACTTTAGCGGCCATATGATACTACATGCATATGCAAGTTTAAGGAAATAAACTCTATAAAAAGGATACTCATATGGATTCATTAGGAAGAATGAAGCCCCCACTATAATTACTTGCAAAACCACAATGTTAAGGACTGCATCCTGCAACACAGGTTCGTTATTCATTCAAAAATCCTCTTTTCAAACTTCTACAGAGAATTAAATTTGAGGGTAGATGTATACCCCCTAATTCCACTTACTTTATGGAGGTGGAATCAGGGTGAATAAGAAGCCACATCGAATTACGTAAGTCATATCATAGGGTATTTCCAAGTACCATACCATATAGTGATAAACATTTGATGAGACTGGGAGTGAAATTACGAATCCAATGCAACAAACGGCATCGAAAAAGGAGTCCTCTAGCCCCCAATATACTAATTTGAATATAATGCCCTTAAAATGAAATAAGTTTTATTTACTAGGGTTTACTATATACCAATGAAAATGAAACTTTTTACAATCATTTGATATTTACCTTTTTGCAAATTACCTTGGTACAGAGTGATCCAGGATGTCGAGCTGACGAACCTACAGGCCTCCCAAACTTTATGTTGTTTGCAATGAGGTGGCACGAGGCATGCTTCATCACATGGTGAGTGGATTTTGTTCTACTTTTTCATCATTTTCATGCATTTATTGTATTTTTTCATGTATTTTTAGCATTTTTAGGATCCTAGAAAAGATTGGTGCAAAGCGTCCATCTTTGTCGCAAAGCGTCTATTACTGGCACAAAGTGTCCCACTTTGGCGCAAAGTGTCCATAATTCTCTAAAGTGTCCAAGACCCCCTATCCAAAAATGGCATAAGTGTCCACATTGGCCATAAAATCATCTTAGAGCAACTCTAGTGTTATTCAATTGATAAATTTAGGATTTATTTTATATATTTTGTTATTTTAGATTCCTCCTCAAGCTTGGCAACACCTCGAAGGGAGACAATTTTGTTTCCTTCAAGAATTTGTCAGACGACTGTTAAAAGAGGAGGTCAGCATTCTACAAGATATAAGATTGTTTTGGCTATATTCCATGTCACCGATGAGATATCACGATGCTATGTTGATAACCCTGGTAGAGAGATGGGATGTTGACAAATGTACCTTTCATTTTCCTATTATAGGCGAGATGACCATCACCCTAGAGACATACACTGCATCCTACATATTCCTATCTGAGGTGAGGTTGTGCACTCAATAAACGAGCGATCATACAAGTAGATGCGAGATGATATTCTATACTATTTAGAGCAGCCCATCTAACGGTCGACTACCAATCCACGCATTGAGCTTAGATGGCTTTGATATGCACAGACACCACTTCTTTGGTGAATCTTGTGTTGGTATGTAGCGACTAATCATGCAAATACTATACACTCATAACATATCCTCACCAGGGTTTGGGGGTGCAACCCCTAGAAAAAAAAATTCTGATTAATTCGTCAAGGTTTTCCCATTGACACATCAAATGAAAAATGACTTTGTAAAACGCTAATTCTGGAAGCTTCCAAAATGCTTGTTATAAGCCATTGGGATGTAAGTTGTGGTGTGTGTAATTTATGATATTGTAATCTATTTTGTGGTGGATGATAAAATAATTGGGTAGCTAAGTTTCTGTGGATGTAGCCCATATTGGGTGAACCACGTTAAATTTTTGTGTTGATCTCTTTTGTCTTATTCTTCATTGTTATTTCTAGGTTATTTAATCTGTATAGAATTGTTAATGTTTATTGCTCCAATTTTCTTGAATCCTAACATCCTAATTACTACTATAGCACTTGTATTAGTACCAGATGGATGAGGCACCCACTTAGATGGTGGACTCGTTCACATCATTCGAGATATGGAGGAGCACAGGACAATCTATGCTTGGGGTCACAATATGTTTGATCATCTATATTATGATTTGGGACGGTTTGCATACTAGGAGTTGGACAGCATAGTACATTGTACGCTCTTACAGGTATGCTGCTTCGAGCACATCACATGTACTAGGCCCATTGGATTTCCTACCATAGCGGCCATGGGATTACCCATGGGCCTTCATTTATGCATTGAGTGAGCATGGGAGGAGGGAGATTTGCTACACTAGTGGATTAGACTTGATCAACTAGATGAGGATGATATTTCCTCAAGATCGTATCTCAGGATGCCATAGTGGACGGATGACAAACACAAGCTAGTCAGGAAGCAGCGGGACTAATTTCTTTTAGGTAGACATGATTACATAGTGAGACCATTCTACTATGATTGTGTCATGCACCAATTTGGACATAGTCAGGTACCAATGCAGGCTCAACCGAGATACCTACAATTAGCATGGAGTGCTCATAGACTTGGGGAAACTCATCATCTTACAATTGAGGATGTATACATTAGTGGTTCAAAGGATGAGGACCACGACGTGCCCCTAGTCTCTGATGCTAATGGTGTAGGAACTACCCAGTCCTACGACAAGTGGTGGATTAGAGCACGACCAACCCATGTCTTTCCCATTCACTACATTGTAGGCCACGTCGGACCTCTTCCAGGTCGCAGAGAGGATAGGGATGATAAGCAGGTTGATGGAGATATAGATGATGACGACACTATGCCTGACATATTTCTAGGTTTGGATGAGGATGAGGAGGAGTAGGAGTCCCAGTCTATGAGTGAGGATGTTGATGAGACATAGGAGGATCTAGTTCCCCTTGAGGGGAGAGATACACCCCCTACCAAGGTCACTAGTTCACATGTGGCAACCACATCAAAGATCCACACTCACAAGCACGGGGAGGCTAGCAATAGTGGGCCATTTATGCTTCCTACACAGAGGGGGACCATTTTTGTATGGTTATACCCTGACTAGTGGACTGAAGATCCAAGTGATGATTTGATATTTATGTTTTCATTATGCTCTTTAATTTTGTGTATATGATTTATATATATATATGCCATGATGTGTACTAATATATTCTATGTTTTCCATCTTGCAGGGTCCATGTGAGAGTGGTGTGAGCTCTATCAGTGTGTTACTACAAAGATGATACCTGCATTATGCTTGGATAATGATCTACCCTCAAAGTACATGCCCCCACCTTTTATTGGGAAACACATAGATCTCTTCAAGTCTTTTGCTAGATTAAGGACAACGTATGAGAGCACGGCCAGATGCGCTGACCTAGCTACAAGACATGTTTCCACACTGTAGATAGCATTGGATGAGCTTTGAGCCTCTCGAGTTCCATCAGATAGCGAGATAGATTCCACCCTCTGAGTGGAAATCTCGAGGCTGGAGAGAGATATGGCTAGGCTACAGGTAGAGAGAGATCGCATAAAGCAGGAGCATGTCGAGGCACTCATACGAGAGGCAGATATGAGAGGAGAGGTACGAGGCCTACAAGAAGCCATGAGGTCCTTGAGCAAGACATGATCACATACCACTGTTTCCCAACAAGGGCCGCCACCAGGCATCGAGGGTTCTAGTAGTCATAGGCCCTATTAGCATTGTGTTCATTGATATATGTACTTGAACTTTTGATGATATATATATGATATATGAGCATTTATGTTTTTATGATCTTATGTTGAATTAAATGTCAAATGTCATCTATTAAATATCCTTTGCAAGAATTTCTAATAAATATCTCCATGATTTAATGTTTATGTTCAATCTAATTAAAACATTCTTAGTTTATGTTAGATACTACATTGTGGTGAAGTATGCTATGTTAACTTAAATGCACCTATGATCTAATAACATTAAATGCATATAAGGATCTAAATTAACATAACACACAAGATTTTCTTTTGAATAGTATGGTAACTAAAGTAATAATTCAAACCAATTGAAGAATCACTTAGACTCTAAGCCACATTGCTATCGTTTTTCAAAGAATGAAGCAATGCAAGATAAAATAGAACATCATCTACCTAATCTAACAACAATTCTTTAACACACTATTCAAAAAAGAGGAGAACTATGCGTAATACCAATGTAAATGTGCAACATTGATAGGTTCTTTTAGGGATGTACCATCCATTTTCGTTAATGTGTAGGCTTCAAACCCATAATTTTCTTTGATTACATAAGGTCCTAACCAATTAGGGCTTAATTTTCCTTTTTCATTAGGAAGAGCATTGACATTACGTTGATTTTCATATAACACCAAGTCACCTCTATTAAATGCATGAGGGATGACATTATCGTTATAACTACATTGCATTCTTTTGGAATAAGCTTGGAGATGCTCAAGAGCATTGATACGTTGTTCATCCAACATTTCAATTTCATGCAATCGTTGCTCTTTTTATAAGTAGTATCATCAATAAGTCCTCTAATCTGAGCAATTTGTAGTGAAGGAATCTCTAACTCAAAGGGAATTATTGCTTTAGCACCATAAACAAGGTTATAAGGAGTGTTTCCAATAGATGCTATAGTGCTTGTATGGTAAGACCACAATGCATAATTTAGTTGAGTATACCAATCCTTGTTATGTTTTTTTACTATTTTTCGTAGAATTTATTCAAGAGTCTTGTTAGTTGATTTCGCTTGTCCATTTGATTGTGGGTAATATGTTGTCGAAAAGAAATGTTGAATATGAAAGGTTTCCAAGAATTTCTTCACGTCATTGTTCTTAAATGGAGTTCCATTATCTAAAATCAATGCAAAAGGGAGACCAAAGCGAGCAATAATGTGTTCCAATATGAAATGACATATTGCATCAGTTTTCATGGAACTAAGAGGAATAGCTTCTACCCATTTTGTAAAATAGTTGGTTGCGGTAATGATAAACGTATGTCCAATAGAAGAAGGTGGTGATATTTTTCCCATAAGATCTAAACACCAAATCAAGAATGGCCAAATAGGAACTTGGGAACAAAGCTCAGAAGCAGGAGCATGAATCAAATTGTTGTGCTCTTGACATTTATGACATTTCTTAATGTAGGAAAAACAATCATGTTCCATGTTTCTCCAATAGTATCCTACATGAACTAATTTTTGAACTAACGATCTTCCTCCAAAATGTCCTCCACAAGCACCTGCATGAGCTTCTTCAAGTGCTATAGGGATTTTAGATTGTTTAAAACATCTAAGTAAAATACCATTAAATTATCTTTTGTATAACATTTCTGCAAGGATTATGTACTTAGATGCGAGTTTTCAAAGACGATCTTGAGTGTTCTTAGTAGTGGGCTCAAGAAAAGTACCATCTTTTAAATAGTTGAATATCATTGTGTACATTTGCTAGAGTTGTAAATATCAGTCAGTAATAAGCCTTTCTATCCCTCCATCTCTCCCTCATTTTCTCCCTCTCTTTATCTCTCCCCTCTATCTCTCCATCTCCATCTTCCTCACTATCTCCTAACCTCTCCATTCATCTCTCTCTCTCTTCCCCTCTATATTTCTCACTATATCTATCTCTTTATCTCTCCATCTTTCTACTCCCTCTCTCTCTACATCTCTCCCTATCACTCCCTATTTCTATATCTCTAGATACTTCTCTATCAGATCTCTCTATTTATCTCCCTCCATCTCTATCTATTATATATCTCTCTCCCTCTATATCTCTCTCTCACTATCTCTCACACACACTCCTTACTTCTCCCTCCCTATCTCTATCTCTATCTCTCCCTCTCTCTATCTCTATGTCTCTCTTTCACTCTTTCTCTATTACTTTTCTCTATTACCTCCTTTATCTCTTACTCTTTCCCCCTCTATCTCTATCTTCCCATCTATCACTATCCCTCTCTATCTCTATCTCCATGTTTGTCTCACTCTCTCTCACACACACTCCATGTTTCTCCCTCCATGTCTCTATCTTTATCTCTCCCCTCTCTATCTCTCTATTACTTGTCTTTATCACCTCCTCTATCTCTTACTCTTGCCCCCTCTATCTCTATCCTCTCATCTCTCTCTCTCCCTCTCTATTTATATCTCATTATCTCTATCTCTCTTATTCACTCCATCTCTCCTACTCTTTGTATGTATATCCCTCTCTTTATATATCACTTCCTATATATTTATCTTTCTATCTCTCCATTTCCCCTTTCCCATTGTCTCCCTCTTTCTATCTCTATTTCTCCCTATATCTTCCTCTCTCCTTCCATCTCTCCCTCTCCTTTTTATCCATCTATCTCTCCTTTCAATCATTATCCCTCCCTCTTTATATCCCTATCATTCCCTATCACTCCCTCTTTCTATATCTCTCTAATTCTCCTCTTTCCTCTCTCTATTTCTCTCCCTCTCTCTCCCTCCCTATCTTTCTATTTATTTATCCATCTCTCTATCTATCTATCTCTTCATCTATCTCTCTCTCACTCATATACACACACTCCCTATTTCTCCCTCCCTATCTCTCTCCCTCTAGATCTATACATCTCTCTCTATTACTTGTCTTTATCACCTTATTTCTCTATGTATTTCCCTCATTCTCTATATATCTCATTATCGAGCGCTCTCTCTCTCTCTCCTCTATATATTTCTATCCATATCTCTCTATCTCTATCCCCCCATATCTCTTTCCCTCTCCCTATTTATCTCTCTATATCTCCCTCTATCTATATCACTCAGGTTCTCTCTCTATCTATTTATCTATCTCTCTCTCTATCTCTCCTAATCTATATCTATATCTATATTTCTCTCTCCCTTCCTCCCTCTCACTCCTCTTTATCTGTTTCTATCCATATATTTCTCTACCTCTATCTCCCTATCTCTCTATCTCTTTCCCTATCCTTCTCTATCTCTCTATAGATCTCCCTCTCTAGATATATTGAACTATCTCCCCCTATCTCCCCCTCCTCTCTCCCCCTCCTCTCTCTCCCTCTTTATCTCTACCTCTCTCCCTTTCTCTTCCCATATGTCTCTATATCCCTCTTTCTCTCTCCCTCAATTTATCTCCTCATATTTATCTCTCCTCTCCATCTCTATCTATACTTCTCTATGCTTATCTATTTCTCTCCCCCTCTGTCTATCTCCTTATATATTTATCTCTCTATCACTTTATCTCACCATCTATAGCTCTCTATGTATCTTTCTCACCCTCTTCCTCTAAATCTCTATATCTCTTCCACTCTATCTCTCCCTCTCTATCTCCCTATCTCTCTCTATCTTTATCTCTCCATATACCTCTCTCTATCTCTCTATCTATTCATCTCCCTCTTTCTCTCTCGCTCTATCTTCATCTATACTTATATCTTCCTCTCTCCCCCTCTATCTCTAGAAATGTCTCCCTCTCTCCCTCTCACTCTTCCTAGACCTCTATATTTGTATCTCTTTGCCTCTCTATCCCTATCTCTCCATATTTCTTCTCAATTTCTCCATCTCTCTCTACCCCTATATCTCTCCCTCTCTCTACCTCTATCTACATATAAATTCCTCTCTATCCTCTCTCTATATATCACTTCCTCTCTATCTTTATATAAATCTATCTCTCCCTCACCCATTTTCTCTCTCTCTATCCCTCTCTATATATTTATCTCTTCCATCTCTATCTATCCCTCTCTCCTCCCTCTCTTTATCTATCCCTCTCCTCTCCATACCACTCTCCTTCTCTATCTCCATCTCCATCTTTATCATCCTCTCTATCTCTATCTCCTTAACCCTCTCCATTGTTGATGCAGGAGCATCCCCGGTTGTAAAGCAATGCTACATCAACCAAAAACATTTCTTTTCTTACATTTCATTCAATATAAATTTCAAAATTTCACCCCGCATTATCATTTCTCAGCTTGTAAAGTAGGATATAGCATCTGCACAAATTCATCTACATCATATCCAGATTTTAGATCATTTGCATTTGTTTTTATAAATTGATCACTCAGAATTTCACTATAATTCATAGTCAAAGCATTTGGGGCCGACTTGGTCTAGATTTGTTAGTGTAGACCTATTCCAAAACATGAAGAGCTTAATGGGACATCATACAATCATTTTGGGTCCAATGTGATCTATCTTGGAGATTCGTAAATCATTTCATTTAGTGAAGGATTATCTTTCATATTATGAGGCTAACCTTCACAGTTGTTCATTCATTGGGTTTGTAAACCCTTGTGGCCATGCAGACTTTTGTTGGAGCTAGAGAATCATATTTAAAATCATTTGTAATCTTTTGGAAGTCAATCATTAGTTATTCATTCAATTAGTGATAGGTAGATATATAGATTTTTGCATCAACACTTCAAGGAACTGTAATAAGGCCTTTGGCCATTTATAATGTTGGAAACCCTTTTGGTAGGCCTGTGCGCCCTGGTTATTTTCCCATGAGGCATATGTTGCATGCAAGATTTCCAATTCAATAAAGATTCATATTTATAGAATACTTTCTTGTGTTATTTTTGTTGTGTTGACTCTAAGTTGCACAGTTTGGATTGTTCTTTCTGTACCCTCCATCCATGAGTGCACAAAGTGGTATCAGAGTGAGTTTGTGAGTCCTAAAGGCATTCCTTGTGGTGAAAAAAATGTCAACTTGAGGCAAACTACATGTGTTTTCAACTGATTGCCAACTGTGAGGCAGTTGAAACCCTTGTAGCTAGATCATCGAATTGAGGTAGTTGCATCAAATTTGAGGGTAGAGATGCCACCAAGGAGAGTTCCTTCTATGGTGAATATCACTAGAAGAATGGATGAAATGTCAGAAATGATGCACAAATGTGAGTCTGGTTGGATGCAGTTGAAGAAGACCAAAGGTGAGGCCTAAACCCTAGACATGAGGATGAAAGCAAGGATGAAGCAAATCATGTTTCAAATCAATTTATAGAAGCCCTAGGCAAAGAAGAAGAAGAATTAGATTAGATAAATATGTCCAAAATTGGTAAGTGACCTAGAGTTGAAATTCAAAATTATGTGAGAAATTCAAATCCCAAAGAATTGATTGATTGGATCAATGAAATGGAAGAATATTTTGAGTATGAAGAAATTGAAGATCTAGAAAGAGTAATATGTGTGAAAATAAAGTTGAAAGGTCGTGTTGCTTTATGGTGGAAAGAACATCAATTGGATAGAAATAGAATAGGAAAATATAAAATCATCAATGGGATAGAATGGTGATAAATTTGAATAATCAATTCATACCAACCGACTATGAACTTGAATTGTTTAAAAGATTGCATAACCTAAGGAAAAAGGAGAAATTTTTGAAGGAGTATACTGAATAATTCTACAAGATGATCATGGGTATGTGCAAGATCATGGGGGTCCAAAAAGTGGCAATGGAAAAAAAAGTCATTTTTAACACATCCAAAAATGCATAATTCATGCCTTTGAATTTTTGCAGGCTTGGGTACAATATCCATTTTGTTTTCAAAACAGATATCTATTTTGGAAAGTGAGTACCCATTTTTTTGAAAAACAAAACAGATATCCGTTTTGAAAACCTAAAAAACCCTCTTTAGTAAAATAGGCATAACTTTTGTGTTTCTTATCAAAATTTTAACTTTTTATAGGCGTTGGAAAGGTGATTGAGATCCCTACACAATGAAATAGGTGGTATTTCTATATTATACACCATATCCATCTCCCTCTCTCCATCTCTCTCCCCCTCCTTTTGAAGTCTCTCTCCTTAATTCTCTCTCTTTTAGGTCTCTCTCAAGTCTCTCCCACTCTCTCCTCTCTCTCTTCCTCTCCTCTTTCTCTCAGGTCTCTCCCACTCCCTCTCTCTCTTCTCTCATGTCTCTCTCTCACTCTCTCTCTCTTACTCACACTCTCCATCTCCCTCTCAAGTCTCTCCCCCACTCTCTCTCAAGTCTCTCTCTCTCACACACACTCTATCTCTCTCTATCTCTTCATATCCCTCTTAGGTCTCTCTCTCTCCCACTCTCTCTATCCATCTCAAGTAACTCTTGCTCTATCTCTCCCCATCTCAAGTTACTTCTGAGGGATAGAGAGAGGGAGGGAGAGAGAGAGAGGGAGGGAACGAGAGAGGGGATTGAGAGGGAGAGAGGGTGAGATAGAGGGAGGGAGGGAGAGAGGGGAGAGAGAAGGATACAGAGGGGGGAGAGATAGATTTATCTAGTTAGGGTGGGAAGGAAACACTAGAGAGAGATATTTATCTAGTTAGGGTGGGAAGGAGACACCTGAGAGAGAGAGAGAGAGAGACTTGAGAGGGAGGTGGAAAGTGATTGAGTGAGAGAGAGAGAGGGGTAGTGGGAGATGTAAAATAAATGAGGGAGAGAGAGAGAGAGAGACCTAAGAGGGAGAGTGGGAGAGACCTGAGAGAGAGAGAGACTTAAGAGGGAGAGAGAGAGAGAGGGAGAGTCTGTGGAGAGGGAGAGGAGAGGAGAGGAGAGGAGAGGGAGAGGGAGAGGGAGAGGAGAGGAGGAGAGAGAGAGATAGAGGGAGGGAGAGAGAGAGAGACTTGAGAGGGAGAGAGTGAGGGAGAGAGAGGGAGAGAGAGATAGTTATCTAGTTGTGGTGGGAAGGAGACACCAGAGAGAGATTTATCTAGTTAGGGTGGGAAGGAGACACCTGAGAGAGATGGAGTGGGAGAGAGAGAGACCTGAGAGGGAGGTGGAAAGTGAGTGAGAGAGAAAGAGGGGCAGTGGGAGACATAAAAAAAGGAGGGAGAGAGAGAAGGAGGAGTGGGAGAGACTTGAGAGAGAGAGTGGGAGAGACCTGAGAGAGAGAGAGAGAGAGAGAGAGACTTAAGAGGGAGAGACTTCAAAGGGAGGGGGAGAGAGGTAGATGGAGATAGGAGAGAGAGAGAGAGAGAGAGAGGGGAGGAGGGAGGGATAGATAGGGAGGAGAGGAGAGAGACTTGAGAGGAAGAGAGGGAGGAGGAGGAGAGAGAGAGAGAGAGAGAGAGAGAGAGAGAGAGAGAGAGAGGAGAGAGAGAGAGAGAGAGAGAGAGAGAGAGAGAGAGAGAGAGAGAGAGAGAGAGAGAGAGAGAGGGGGGGGAGAGAGAGAGAGTTATTAGTTAGGGTGGGAAGGAGACACCAGAGAGAGCTTTATCTAGTTAGGGTGGGAAGGAGACACCTGAGAGAGAGGGAGTGGGAGAGAGAGAGAGACCTGAGAGGGAGGTGGAAAGTGAGAGAGAGAGAGGGGCAGTGGGAGACCTAAAAAATAGGAGGGGGAGAGAGAGAGAGAGAGAGAGAGTTGAGAGAGAGACCTGAGAGGGAGAGAGAGAGGAGACCTGAGAGAGGGAGAGAGAGAGAGACTTAAGAGGGAGAGAGAGACTTGTATGAGGGGAGAGAGGAGGGGAGAGGGAGAGGGAGAGAATTGACAGGAGAGAGGGAAGGAGATGGAGAGGACTGGGAGAGAGAAAGACTTGAGAGAGAGATAGGAGAGAGAGAGCAGGAGGAGAGTAAGAGAGAGAGAGGGAGTGGGAGAGACTTGAGAGAGAGAGATAGAGAGGGAGGGAGGGGGTAGAGAGTAGAGAGGGAGGGAGGGAGAGGGAGGGAGGGAGGTAGAGAGGAGAGAGAGAGTGGGAGAGAGAGAGACCTGAGATGGAAATGGAGTGTGTGTGTGTGTGTGTGAGAGAGAGAGAGAGAGAGAGAATGAGACCAAAGAGGGAGAGAGACTTTAGAGAGATGGAGAGAGAGGGAGAGGGAGAGAGGGAGAGAGGGAGAGAGTGAGAGGGAGATGGAGAGAGTGTGAATGTGAGTGATAGATTGAGAGAGAGAGGGAGTGGGAGAGAACAAAGAGAGAGAGGGAGTGGGAGAGACCCGAGAGAGAGAGAGAGAGAGAGAGAGACCTAGAGGAGAGAGGGAGTTGGAGAGACCTCAAGAGAGATACCTAAGAGGAGAGAGACTTAAGAGGGAGAGAGACTTCAAAGGGAGGGAGAGATAGAGAGAGATGGAGAGGGGAGATGGAGAGTGAGAGGGAGATGGAGAGAGAGGGGTGGAGAGAGAGAGAGAGAAAGGATGGAAATAGAGGTAGAAAGATAGGTCTAGAGCTCAAGGAGAGAGAGTGAGAAAGATAGGTATAACGAGGGACAAAGAGAGAAGAAAGGAGGGAGGGATATGTCTAGAGCTTAAGGGGAGACATAGTGATATATAGAGAGGTAGAGAAAGGGATAGAGAGATATGATGATTTATGAAGATTTTTTCATCTCCTTGCTAAAAGAAATATAAATATTTCATTATTCATTACTATTTCTAATATTTCAAGTATTTTGTGATGAGTTTTACAAAAAAATCATGAAAAAAAGACTTTGCATGTGAAAGTAGTGAGCATTTGATGTTTCAAAAATGAAATATGAAGTTCAAATAGTTATAATTATTTTATTGTGTACAATATAGAAACACCACCTAGTCCATTATGTATAGATCTCAATCACCTTTCCAACGCCTATAAAAATTTGAAATTTTGATAAGAAACGCAAAAGTTATGCCCATTTTACTAAAGAGGGTTTTTTAGGTCTTCAAAACGGATATCTGTTTGAAATGGATATCCGTTTTGTTTTTGAAAAAAATGGGTTCCTTCCAAAACGAATATCCATTTTGAATATGTTTCAGTTTGGTATTACCAAACCAAAATGGATATTGGCTTGGGATTTGGTTTGATATTGTCTGACCTGGAAAGTCAACCTAAAATACATGTTTTGAAAAGTTTGCTTGGTTTTCCAAAGTTCGCCCTTGTCGCTGATGACTTTTTTTAATCCGAATTTCATCAAACGAAAAGGGTTTATAGAAAAAATTTCCAACTTTCCACCAATATAACTTTTGTCTTATTCTGAATTTAATAAATTATTATTATTGATTTTCTACCTACATTAGGTCTAAAGTCCTAATTTATAGGCTAATTGAAAAACTTTTATAACTTTCAAATTACTTAACATTTTTCAAATCTACAAGATGCACCACATTCTATGCTTTGCATACTATAAGATAAAAAAAAATTGAATTTCATAAATTTTTGACCAAGTTATGGTGGTCAGACACAGACGTTCTAATAATTCTGAAAAGTTATAATAAAAAAATAATAACTAATTATTTACATGAAAAAAAAAAATTTTAAAAATCGGCACATCTGAGTATGTGTCCTCTACTTATATTGAAAAATTCAGAAAAATATTTTTTTTTCTTGTACTTAGGGTGGTTAGACATACACCTGCTTCTTATCTTTTTCTTGAAAATTTAGTACCACTATGGCACATTGAAATTTCAAATTTTCTCAAAACAAATTTTTTTTTTTCCAAAAAGGGACTAGTAGCCTAGAAACTACATTCAATTTGCTACAACTTTTGTTCTTACATATTTTTCAAATTATGTTAATAACCTATTCAAATTTTTATGTCATGTTGCCTAACTCTGATTTTCTAAATTTTCATCGCCACTTAGAGGCCTAGTTTGGACCCCCATGATCCTGCACATACCCTCATTAGGAATGGACATAATGAAGCAAGTAAAGAAAAGGTGGCGAGGTATATCAATGGACTGAGAAAAGACATTCAACAAGAATTGAGCTTGGTAAAGATGACATCAATTGAAGAAGTATATTAGTTTGCATTAAAGGTAGAGGAGAAGTGAAAGAGGAAGATTCCATAGGAGTGGATCACAATTCGAAGAAAGAAGACCTTATACAGATCAAAACAAAGATGTAAAACCTACCGAAGAGAAGAGAAGGATCACAATTCATACCGCATAGGGAGAGAAGATATAAATTCCTATCACAATGATAGAGGAGGTCGTTATTCTTACCGCAATGAAGGATACCAAAGAGATGAAGGAAGATCTAAGAAAAGACCATTTGAAGGAACTTGTTTCAAGTGTGGAGGTGAAGGACATAAAGCATTTAAATTCCATCAAGTAAGCACTAGCAAGAACCTAAGCATACTAGAAGAAAAAATGTAGAAGAAGAACATGTTGAATACCCTAATTCAGTTGGGAAACCAAAGAAAGTAAAATAATTGGTGATGTGGAGAGCTTTGATGCATGAAGTGACTAAGGAACCATCACAAAGGAAGAGTTTGTTCAAAACCAGATGTAAGTTCAGAGGAAAGTTATGTAAAGTTATCATTGATAGTGGTAGCACTGATAATCTAGTTTCAAAAGAGATGGTGACCATTGAATTTGAAGAGATTGAAACATCCAAACCCTTATAGGATAGCATGGATTCAACATGAGCATAAGATATTGGTGAATAACTAATGTTTGGTAAAATTTCATATAGGATCATATAGGGATGGAGTATTGTGTGATATTATTCCTATGGATGCATGCCATTTACTATTAGGAAGACATGGTAATATGATAAGAAGGAAATTCATGATGGAAGAAGAAATACCAATACTATAACTTCAAATGGAAAGAATCATGTTGATACCTTTGGAGGAAGAGGAGAAGACTGAAGTTTGTGGCACTAACAAACTATGTTTGGTAGATGGAAGGAAATTTTTGGATGGATTGAGGCATGAAAATATGTATTTTGCATTGATTCCCAAGAAAAGCAATAGTCCAAAGGTAGAAAATTCTACCATAGGGAATGAAGAAGTAGCAGAATTGTTGTCTAAGTATGAAGATATTATATCAGAGAACGTACCAGATGGACTTCCTCCAGTCTGGAGCACCGGTCATCACATAGATTTAATATCGGGAGCAATTTTTCCAAACAAGGTAGCACATAGAATGACATCGATAGAGAATGCAGAGTTGAACCAACAGATACAAGAGTTTTTCAAGAAGGGATTGATGAGAGAAAGTTTAAGCCCATGTGCAATACCTGTTGTACTTACACCAAAGAAATATGGAGAGTGGAGAATGTGTACAGATTCTAGATCAATCAATAGGATCACTTTCAATTATAGATTTACATTGTCAAGGATGGTTGACATTATGGATTGTTTGAGTGGAGGAAAGTATTTCACAAAGATTGACTTGAAGAGTGGATACCATCTAATCAAGATCAGAGAAGGAGATGAATAGAAAACCACATTCAAGAGTAATGAAGGGTTGTATGAGTGTTTAGTGATGCCTTTTGGATTGACCAATATACCAAGCACTTTCATGAGATTAATGAATGAGGTACTAAATAAATTCTTGGGTAATTTTGTCATTGTTTACTTGGATGATATTTTGATTTTCAGTAAGAATAGAGAAGAACATTTGTGGCACATCAAACAAGTATTGCAAAGTTTGAGAGGGAGAATTTGTTGATTAATGTCAAGAAGTATAGCTTTATGAAGATAGAGTTGGTATACTTGGGATTTGTTATTTATGTTGAAGGATTGAAGATGGACCTTGAGAAGGTTAGAGCAATAATTGATTGGCCTACACTGGTGAACATTGGAGAAGTGAGATCATTTCATGGATTAGCAAGTTTCTACCAGAAGCTTATCCAAAGTTTTAGTAGCATTTATACACTTATGACAGAGAAAATGAGAGGAGATAAGGACTTTAAGTGGACATCGAGAGCACAAAGGAGCTTTGAATTGTTGAAGCAAAATGTGATAGAGAAGCTAGTCTTAGCATTACCAAATTTTCACAAAGTATTTCAAGTCGATTATGATGCCAGTGGAAATGCAATAGTAGTGTTGAGTCAAGAAGGGATACCTATAGCTTATTTTAGTGAGAATTTGAATGATTATAGAAGAAGATAGTGAGTTTATGATCAAGAATTCTATGCCATAATTCAAGCCTTGAAGAAGTGGAGACATTATTTGAATTGCCTAAGGATTTTGTGTTGTATATAGATCATCAAGCTTTAC
Source organism: Sequoia sempervirens (assembly GCA_007258455.2). Taxonomy (NCBI): domain Eukaryota; kingdom Viridiplantae; phylum Streptophyta; class Pinopsida; order Cupressales; family Cupressaceae; genus Sequoia; species Sequoia sempervirens. The sequence continues at coordinate 284,810,975 of VDFB02353493.1, read as the reverse complement.
AATATTTGAACAGTCAAGGGAAGTTGAATCAAAGACATATGAGATTGTTTTTCTTGTAGAGTTATACATTCGTGTTGAAGCATAGGAGTGGAAAGTCAAACAAATTTGTAGATGCATTAAGAAAATGAAGGAATTTGTTGATAGAGATGAGGGTAGAAATATTGGGTTTTGAAGAACTAAGGCACATGTATGAGGATGATCCATATTTTGTTGAAGCTTGGAGAGCATGTAAGGAACTAGTAGTGATAGATCAAATCCAATGGTTAGATTATTTCATTGAAGAAGATATGTTGTTCAAAGGACATTAGTTGTGTATTCCAAGGAGTTCACTGAGGGAGAATCTGATTAAGGAGAAGAATAGTGGAGGATTAGCAAAACATTTTGGAGTGGATAAGATAGTAGCTTTGGTGAGTGAACATTATTTTTGGTTTCAGATGTATAAGGATGTTAGGAAGCTTGTTCAAAGTTACAAAATTTGTTAAGTAGCAAAAGGGAGTAGTCAAAATACTAGATTATAAAAACTAGAGAGGCCTTGGGAAGATATAAGCATGGATTTCATATTGGGATTACCAAGAACACGGAGAAGACATGATTAGATAATGGTAGTAGTGGATAGATTTTCTAAAATGTCACATTTCATTCCTTGAAAGAAGACTAATGATGTTGTGCATGTTGCTGACTTATTTTTCAAGGAGATTGTGAGATTGCATGGATTACCTAAGAGTATTGTTCTAGACAAGGATACTAAATTCATTGGATATTTTTGGAGTACATTATGGAAGAAGATGAAGACAGGCCTAAAGTTCAGTTCAACATATCACCCACAACCAAATGGACAAACAAAAGTGGTAAATAGAGTTTTGGGTAACCTATTGAGATGTTTGGTTGGAGATAAGGTGGGAAATTGGGACATAATTCTACCGCAAGAAGAATTTTCATAAAATAATTTAGTGAACTAGAGTACAGGGAAAACACCATTTGAGATTGTGACAGGACATCCCAGAGGAGTTTCAAAACTAAGAGACATCAGTATAGAGAATAAGAGGAGTGCAGACGCAAAAGATATTGTAGAATTCATGGAGACATTACATAATTAGGTCATAAAGAACTTGGAGGATATGAATAGTAAGTATAAGGAGAAGGAAGATGAGCATAGGAAACATAAGGAGTTTGTCGTTAGAGATGAAGTGATGGTTTCTCTAAGGAAGGAACGATTTCCATTTGGAACATACAACAAGCTGAAGATGAGGAAGTTTGGACCATGTAAGATTCTAAGGAAGTTTGATTTTGGAAATGCATATGAAGTGGAGTTACTAGAGACATTAGGTATATCACCTATTTTCAATATTGTAGATATATATGAGTATCATGAAAGATAGTCAAGTAACAATGTCCATAAAATTGATATGGAGCAGTTACCACATTGACCACCAAAGGAGATTGAGAAAATTTTGGATACCAGAACTAGAAGGATCACTAGAAACAAGAAGTACAAAGAATATTTCGTGAAGTGGAAAGGCAGACTAGTGCAAGATTCATCTTGGATTTCTTAGGCTGAGGTGGAATGTCTTGGTTTTCCTCTTAGACTTGGAAAGTGAATGACTCACTTTTCTTGCATGTCATTCAGCAACAGTTTCAGTAATTCATTCTGAATTTCACCACATTATCGTCTCTCAACTCACAGAGTAGGATATAACATCTACACAAAGTCATCTACATCATATCCAAATTTCAGATCATTTGCATTTGTTTTTAGAAATGTATTGCTCTTAGAATTTACTATAATTCACAGTCAGAGCATTTGAGGCTAACCTAGTCCAAATTTCTTAGTGTAGACCTATTCCAAAACATGCAGAGCTTAATGAGACAGAGCTTAATGGGACATCATACACACATTATGGGTCCAATGGGATCTATCTTGGAGATTCTTGAATCATTTCATTTCACAAAGGATTAGCTTTCATATTGAAATATAGAAAAATAGGTGCAATCAATATGTGGGATGGGATTATGATGGACCTATCTTCCTACTTTCATTATGAAATGAGATCCCCACAAATAATTGACTAACAACCCTTAGGTGAATCAACTCAATGTGAGAATATTTAGATTTCCTTATGCTTGAGGATAGGAGTAAAGTTCAAACAACACTTTTGGGAGAAAAACTAAAAATAGAAAATCAACCTAATTATGCCAATTCAAACTTGCAACAATAATATAAAGCTCAATATTGACAGAAATAGAAAACTTATTGTAGATCTGAGAAGGGAAAAATGATGTTTACCAGTCACCAAAATTCACTTTCAAGAGGTTGTCTAGGACTCATTTTCCAATGGCCGAATGGGTCTTTTTTCAGGGTTTTCAAGCAACTTTTGGGAGCCTCTGATACTAATCTATAGCTTTTGATTTGTCAGTTTTCAATGTCAAAAAGCCAAAAATTAGATTTGTAGGTGAGATTGTTGGAATTATGGAGCCTTGCAACATGAGCATGAAGCGTATATGGACTGTGTTGGTTGTTCTTGTGTTTTCATTGATGTCAATATGGTGACAAATGTACAGGAAGCCTACTTGGTATACTAGAAGCTATTCTCTACCAGAAGTGTTCTTTACTAATGAACCAATGCGTTTGTTTTTGAGTCCAAAATTCACCGCAAGAAAAGATATGACTCTAATATCTTAACCATGTTATTATGACTCATTTAGACAGCTATTTCTAGGATCTTAAGAATTTTTGTGTTGAGAGCAGAAAGTTATCATTGACAGAGTTTAACTCTACACACTATAGTTGTTTCTCTGCTCTGTATATCTGTGTGGGAGGCTCCACATTTTCCTAAGAAGAACATTCTAATGTTGTGGTTCTAATGGTAGTTTTTATGATGGTAATGTGATGAGAAACTGATGTAATATCGATTTGGAAGGTGTTTTCTTTGAGAAGTGTATGTTGGTTTGGAGTTTTCATGTTTAGGTCTGAGTCTTGGCCGACCTAACATATGTCATGCATAAGAAGATTAAACATACTTTGTGAATGTTTTCTATGGATCTTCGCCAAATTGATATGATGCACTACATGGACAAAAAAAAATTAATATTATATGGTGTCGACAAGAGTGTTTTTGATTAGTTTGCTTTCATCTAATTAGGTTGACCTAATTGATGAATGAGATACACTTGCATATATATGTAAGACTCTTTGAAGGAGATGAGTGTGAATGTGTGTGGAGTGAACATGTGAAAGTGTGAGCATGGGAAGGAGAAAGAAGAGAAATATGTTGAATTGCAAAGAGTATTGAGGAATATTTGAATATGCGAGCCTAAATGATTTATTAGTTAAAGATCATAACAGAATTGTTGAGTGACTGTTGTGAGAAGCAATACTTCATATTCAAATCTTCATTGGAACTGAACCCTACAAACAAAAGGTGTATTCTATCAGTTCATACTTTTGGCAGTGAGCCATAACTTTTGTATCTTGGCGGTTAGCCATCTTTTTTATTCAAGGTGTGAGCCTTTCAAGGACAGTGAGTCCTAATAGTGAGCCTTGTAATATCTTGTATCCAAATATAATATATTGTGAGCTAATCCTTGATGTGGTTTTTCCCATTTTGGATTTTCCACATAAAACTCCTAGTGTTCAAGTGTGTTGATGCATTGTATTTTTTTATGTTCTCTCTTATTGATTTAGTCAGAATTGTGATAATGTTTAGATGGATTTTAGCATATTGGTTTTATGGAATATTGATTCACCCCCCCTCTCAATATTCTGGATATTCAACAATTGGTATCAGATCTTGGTTCCTCTGTAGAAGCCTAATAGCTTGAGGAAGTCCTAGAATTTGAATATAAGAATTTTTTTCCTTCGGAAGTGATCTTTGTTGAGCATTCAGAAGAAAAGGAAGTTATGAAGAATAAGTTGAAGGAAGCAAATGATTGTATCAAGAGTCTAAGGATAAATTATGAAGAAGCCTATGATCAATTAATAAGAGAACATGATGATATCACTAGACTGCTACATCAATTACAAGAAAAGAAAATAATTGTAGACTTTCATAAAGTTGAAATTTAAATGAAGATGGATGAATGTGTTAAGCTTGAGCAAGAGATGGAAATTCTGAAATCATATCTAGAAAAGGAAAAAATATTTGAGGATAAATTCAAGGCAAGCTCTACAATGCTTGATGAGTTAAGTATTTCTCAGAGGCCTGCGAAGGATAAAAGTTGCTTAGGATTTGAGGAAGGACAGAGTTCAAAAACAAAGCAACCTCTTGACAAGAAGACTCATTGCAAAGATGGAAAAATCAAGCTCTTAAGAAACAATATCGGAAGGAATCCCATCAGACAACCTAATGCTCAAAGGTATTTATCTTTTAATGGTGTATGTTATTCTTGCAATAAATTTGGTCATAAGGAAAAGAACTGCAAAAGTAGAATGAATGATACTTTATCATTCTCCGACAAATGTTTTAAGTGAAAAAAATTTGGACACAACGCTAATTAGTGTGAATATAGTTTGAATAAAAGAAAGTATGGAAGGAAGAATGTTGTTTTTTGTGATTGCAGTAATCTAGTACACTATGCTAGAGACTGCAGAAGGATAAAAAATATCTATCTGGAAAATATGCATGAACCAATCATTGATCCGGAAGAGATAAGAAAAGAGATGAAAAGAATCTAGAGAAAGGAAGGAGAATTCAATCAAGCTGAGTCGGAATCATCAATTTTATCTATGTCATCTTCTAGTACAAATGAGCCTGTCAAATTTTAAGTCTAGAAATGACTAAGGGGGAGCAATTATTAGAAAATTTAATAAACCCCTCATCATTACTTGATGTCACATCATGACAAAATTATATTTAATATGGTTACGAATTCAAGATTTCATGCAAAAGGAATTTCTCAGACACATGTGTGAAGAATGAAGTTTGCAAAATTTTAAAGGATGAAAGCACACATGAATTTCGAGGTGATCTACCTACAATTTCAAGCATATATTGCAAAAGGATTTGAAATGAAAGAAATAAATTTAGAAGTGTCAAGGAAATTGCATTAAACAAAAATATTTTTGAATACAAAGAAGTGTGTAGAAGAAGTTTAAAGAAACCAAAGCAATTCAGAGTTTCAATATTTGGTGAAGGAAAAAGAAATCGAAGTAGATTCAAAGCGTACACCGGAAGTTGGTCATCTATCCTATTCTTTGTTGGAAATTATAGAGGTATTCTACTTGCACAATCTTTCACTTTTATGCAATGGATAATTCAAAGGTTGTGAATATTTCAAATAGATTACAAGTCAAATTGAGGAAATGTTTGAAAATTTTGTCAGATGTATCTATTGGTGCATTCTCTTGTATTCCTCCTAGAGTGTTACCTGTTGAAGATATCTATTCATTCGTACATAGTAAAATTGATGAAATTTCATCAGTTTAGTTAAGTATCCTATGGAAGAATGAATTGGAAGAAAATCATGATGCATACAAAATATTAGTTAAGAAGAAGTTGGGTGTATGGAAAAAAGTTCCTTTGTTTGAATTTGATAAGAAATACATTTGAATAATTTTGAGTAGGATTCATGATGAATCAATGTGGATTGACGAAGCCCATTTGATAACCAGAGAAGCAATAAGAGATATAATTAGTTTGTGTTCCTCCAGACCAATTCCTAAACAAAAATCTATGAATGAAAAGAGATAATTGAGATGACTAGTGCAACCCTCGAAGGGAAAGAACTTGTTTTGAGAACAATTAAAGATCTAGTCATTAGGTATGTTGTGATGGTTATTGGTCACAAAGTTTTCTTACTTAGCAATGACCACATAGTTTCTACTATTGTTGTTCACACTGTAATTGATATGATTAGGAGAGGTATGGATTATGACCTATGTGAGCTACTTCAAATGTATCTTTTGAAGAACTTGAAGGAAATCAAGAAGAGCAAGAAAAATACATTCTAATACAAAAATTTGATTGTCTGCTTACTCTTTTACTTCATGAAAGAGTTACCAGTAATCAGAAGGATAGAATGGAAAAATGCAAAACCTATTTCTCATCAGATCAGGAATCTCATGATGAACCTTGGTGGTTTAGATTCTCAAGAGACTACTCTTGTTGCATTCTTTGGAACATTTCAAATGAGGATGAACAAAAGATCAAGGATTCCAGAAATTGTGACTGAGAGGAATTCTAGAAATATTAATTTCCTAGTTTCTACATATTTCCATTATATGGAAGCAATTGAATCCAGATTGGTATGGATATTTGAATTAGATTATGAAGTGACTAAGGCAGAGATCGATCATTATGCAAAATACTTTTGGAGAGCCCTAAGAATCCCAATGAAGAAGAAGCCTTCGGTAGTGCAACCGAAACAGGAAAGAAGAGAAAAGGTGTAGCCATCAAACAAGAAGAAAGTGAATCATAGAGAGCTCAACATGAGCATGAAAGCATAAACATTCAAGGAGCTTTAAAAGAATTGTAGAAGGTAATCCTCAGTGCTAACTTTGACTCATCTGTATCAATTATGGAAAATCTTAGAAGTGTGATTAATTCTTTGAAAGCATATATCTTTGGACTAGAAGTGCAAACCAGAATTAGTTCTACAAAAGAAAATTTAGAAGATATCAAGAAGAAATGTGTAGATGGACATCGCAAAGTGGTGAAGGAATTTGAGGGTGTATAGATTTGTGGGAAAGAAGCTCATGAACTACTTTCTTTTTGCTTAAATTGGTCTAACAACACACTAAATATAAGAGATGAGATAGGGAAGAGTAAAACTCGGATGAGTACTCAAGCATATATGTATAGCCCAAAAATTGATAGAAACAATCAAAAATGGTCCTAAATTATGTAGCTTCAGGACAAATTATTTTCCCTGCAAGATCAAAGAACATAAGTTATTAAGTAGTTTATGGCACTCAAAGATATGGTAAAACTCAGGCATATCCCTGTATCTAGTGCTCTTGACAGTATTGGTGGTCTATCAGAAGTTAATCTCAATCCCAATACCCTGGCAGACATCATAGAGTCTTTGACTAAGCTTGAACTACTATACAAGACTCTTGTAAGTGCGAAAGAAGCATGGGAATAAGGAAAAGCTTCGTGGAAGGATACCGTAAAGAACCTCAAAGGTTCTTCCTCCTCAGTTTGATACATTCTTTGGTTGCATATCATTATTGATCAATTTTTTTCTTGATGCATATACATATACCAGACCCCTACGTCCTTTTCCATTGGTGTCAAAGGGGGAGAGATAAGAGATATAGAGTTAGATAAGGGAAAAAAAAAAAATTTAAAAGAACAGTTTTGAAAGGGGGAGTATTCAATTGCCTTATATCATAAAAATGTTTTTGATATACATGTTGCCATCAATTCCAAAGGGGGAGATTGTTGGAATTATGGAGCCTTGCAACATGAGCATGAATTTTATATGGACTATGTTGGTTGTTCCTGTGTTGTCATTGATGTCAACATGGTGACAATTGTACGGGAAGCCTACTTGGTATACCATAAGTTTTCTTTATTGATGAACCAGTACATTGGTTTTTGAGTCTGAAATTCACCACAAGAAAATATATGACTCTGAAATATTAACCATGATATTATGACTCATTCAGACAACTATTTCTAGGATCTTGAGAAGTTTTTTGTTGAGAGTAGAAAGTTATCATTGATAGAGTTTAACTCTACACACTACAATTGTTTCTCTGCTCTGCATATTTGTGTGGGAGACTCCACATTTTCCTAAGAAGAACATTCTAATGTTGTGGTTCTAATGGTAGTCTTTATGATGGTAGTGTGATGAGAAACTAATGTAATATTGATCTAGAAGGTGTTTTCTTTGAGAAGTGTATGTTGGTTTGGACTTTTTATGTTTAGGTCCTAGTCTTGGCTAACCTAACATATGTCATGCATAAGAAGATTAAACATAATTTTTGAATGTTTTCTATGGATCTTCGCCAACTTGATATGATGCACTACATGGACAAAAGTATTCTTGAGATATCTTGAAAATGCTAGGTGAAACTTAGAAAATAACCTTGTATTTATAGGTATGTATCCTTAATTTCTTGAAGTTCAACTATTACAAGTCGACATTGAAATATGGATTTGTGGACCCTAAAATACCATTGTTGATGGGTGTTTTTGCACCTCTCAACACAGGAAATGCATAAGCGCACTACCTCTCTTGAAAGGAAATCTCCAACAACAAGTTGCTAAAAATTATCCCAAGGTCTCTCGGGTGTCAGGTCTTGATGAGCTTTGAATATCTCAATGGTTGATGTGTTTTGCTGGTATCACAAGGCAATCTTACGTATGAGTTACAAATCATGTTGAAGTTGGGTCTGCAAATGGAGTTTCAAAGTGTTGTAGGTGAATGAATAGTGGCTTCCCACTCAGAACAGCAAGCTGAAACTCACCAAGTTCATCTAATTTAGCTTCATGATGATGCTTGGAATCCTACTCTAACAAGGGACTAAAAGAAATAGAAAAAGAGAAAGGGTTGAGAAAGTTGTTTTAATCCTAAGCTATGAATGAAAAATAGCAATGGAGGCTACTATAGTAGACAAACTTCCCAAACTAGATTTTGCTTGACCAAGAGAACCTACAGCTACACAAAATCAGTGCATTCTCCTAAGGTATGTAGATTTTCAGATTGCACATGCACATCATGAACATGCAATTGAACTAGGTTGCAGCAATGGAATAAAGAATCCCAGGCTAACTTTACACAACAGTTTGTCATCAACAAGTGCTAAAAGTATGGGTTGAAAGTTTATCAAATACCATAACAGAAATTTCCATTATCACATCCACTAAAGAAACTACATCTAAAACTAACATGGAAATAGAACCATGCATGCAAGATGAGAAAAATCAAAGAGGACACCCATAAAATCATGAAATGTTGTCTTCTATTGCTGCAAATTCCTTTTGCACCAATTCTCCAACCATTTACAAATGAGGGGAAAGCCCCTATTTATAGTTTTCCAAAGCCCAAATGAATGGCTAGGATTAATTTGCATTGTGTGGCTCAAATTTTCTTTACACTAGGGTTTCACCTACCCTCCATTATATAGAAAAATTTTAAAATACATCTTTTGTCTCATTCCTATTTTTTCTTGTAATGCCCAGGTGCTATAGAATTTTGTCTTCTAGCTGATTTCCCTTTTTACTATAGTTGAAATTGTTTAAAATTTGCTTGTTGCTTGATGTGTTTCTAGCATTCTGGAGTCAATCAAGCTGGTCTTGTTTGCAGATTTGCATCACCATGACATGGATAAGCCATTCCCAATCTAATGATACAACTCCTAATGGATTATGATCATTTGGGAAAGATAAAATAGCCTCCTCCTTTCTAACTTTAGCGAACAGCCATTTGTGTTCTTGGTATTGTCTCTTCTTGGCACACTCTCATCCGTTTGTCAGCCATCCCTGATGATTTTATCACTATTTTCTTTTTTAACACTCCCCCAGGTAATCATTGCATGCATCATTCATGAGTTGGGATCCTTTCCCTGGTTCGGCCATGTAGGTGATTTTCTGACTACCACATCTCCTTCATAGGCTTGGTAGACATCGTGCAATTTCTTCATTTGGATTGTATTCCTTGTGGTCTCACCTTCCTTCTCTTCTTTAGACCACGTCTGTGGTTCCATGGACACACCTTTAGATGTGCAATGCCAAAGGTGAGCGTATCACGAGCAATTTCCTTCTATGGTAAGCTCTCTGGATGATCATTCATAAACAAATCCCTACACAAAATAGTAGAATGAATTAGGATCATAATGATATAAGCTTTGTGGGAGATTGTTTGGTGTTTATGTGACCATATAACACTTATTCCAAATGGTTGCTTGATTATTATTTAAATAGCCCTATCACCATTTACCCTTTAAGCATCCAACAACTGGTAATAGTAATACCTAAAAAGGGAAATCAGATGGCCTAGTCATAATTTGGGTAATAGGGTTGTACCACAAGTCACAACATTTCAAGATTAGGATCGTTCCCTTTTAATTTCACTAAGCTCTCATAATTTGTTGCACACAAATTACAGACTTTGCCTCTATGGAACAATCAACTTTAAATTCCCTGGCTCCATTTCCATAATAATCTTGCACATGCAAATGAGAACCCTTTGAAGTTGCAAGCCCTTCCTTTTCTAACCGTGCAACTACCACATATGCCTACTTATGATAATAACATCCCCGTACCCCAAATAATTCCATCATGTGGCCTATGAGGCACTCTAAGTGCACATTTAATTACCTATCAATTTGCCATAAAGGGCTCCCTATCCAAATATGATCTTTTGTCCACTACTCATTGTATGCATAGTCCTGGGGTAGCATTGAGTGCTCATTTTCTTTAGTTAGCTTCACCATCAAAAATATTGGCTCCACCAACTATTCCATCCTCATCAATAGATTGTTTCTGCCTACCTAACTGGTTACAATATTCCATAACACTCTTGCCACCTCAATTTTTATAGCGCAAGTACCCCTTCCCATAAAGGTATCACTCAAAAACAGCCAGGTGGATCTCATCTAAATCAAGACCATCCATAGAATTACAAGGGTAGGACGATGGCAAGATGTCACCATAGGTGCATGAGACAACCACCAGGGGTGTGGGCCCCCGCAATGAAGAATGTCATTGGGAGAATGCAGGTGAGGTTAGGTGGGTCGCCAATGTCGGAACGCCATTGCGACCACGGTCGACGCCGAGTGGAGTTCTACATACAAAGCCCCAATGGAGCTCAAGATGAGGCCACCTGCCACAGCATTAAAGGTAGAAGATATGGATTGGGCCACCTCTCACAATGCACATGGCACATAACCTCATCACTTTAAGGATCATCATAGGTAAATATTATTAATGGTGCATTAAGTATGTCTTCTCCTCTCTCTTAATAGTGACAATTTTACTTTTATTAGCAATTAAAGTCACGTATGAATGATGAGCTCCAAGAGCTATATAAGATGGCACAAGCTCATCCTATCATTGCTTTATACTGAATCAACCATATATTTAAATCACTATCCAGCCATTTTCTTATGACGCAATGGGTTGCTATGAAAACTTACTGAGTAGTTAGTCCTAACTAAAGGATAGCTTTATCAAACCAATAATCATCACTCGGTCCTTGGATATGTCCAAGATCTACTTGAAAGGCAATGATTCATAGATCGTTGGAAGAGGAATTCAATAATTCAAGATACATGCATTAATTCCTCAAGCTCATTACTGCGGACTCTGCCCGTCAAGACAAGATTTTCTTCAAAAGAGGATGCTAAGTAGTATGTGTGGGTAGGGGTAGTAGGATGGTAATTTATGAATTGCCACTACCAACAGTCAAGAAGACGGTGGCGTCACACGGCATGGAATCCACAAGTGCGGCCTCTATCGTGTGGGTTGCGGGTAGACAAATGTGGAACATCAGCCAAGGAATGTCGTTGTGACCTCCATGAAGGCGGATGACGTTGAAGGGATCAAGACCCATAGCAAAAGAAGTTGCTCCAAACAACACCTAGCGGAAATCGTAGTGGGCCACGCATATGAGAATTTTGCGGGAGCAATTGTGCAGAAGGACGATATGAGTGAGCCACAAAGACAATGTGGTAAGCACACCCGCACCTAATTTCCATGTCGTTAATATTGCACGAAGGTGATCATTCTTCCACCTTATAATGTAATGTTGGGTATGTCTCAGTCTCCACGTTCTCAAACATCATTGTCAAGTCCAATTTAACTCAGATAGAGAATACTACCCAAGCCCATGTCGTCCTTCACTTACTACACATTTGGTCCAATACTTCGATCAAAGGGCCCACTTCAGAATATCAGTATCCATGGCCTTAAGGAATTCTTGACACCGAATTTCCATCTAGAATGCTCAGTGCGATATCCTATTGCAATATCCCTATGTTGATTGTGACTTTATGGGCCATCGCCTTCTACAATAGATCCTCTTCATGATTTATTTGGCCACCTTAGTGAGCATCTACCTTAGGTTAACAGAAATTCCTGATACTCTTTATCCCAGATTACCTGCAACCTTCTTAGTAGCCCAAACCTTGGTAGTATTGGCAATCACAATCCTTTCAGCCTTCCTTTCTTCATCATTCAGTGATGACTAAGTTGGTTGCCCTTTTTACGAGCTTCGAGTCTCTGGGCTGAATAATCTTCGACTGGCCTACTCTTATCAGTAGATTATAGTGGGAGGCCAACGATCACCTTACAAATGGATTACTTATATAGCAAAGCTCTTGCGTTTTGAACGCCTTATCAAATTGTTGGTGATGTATGTTCGTAATGCAAGCTAGCAACCATTATCCCTCCTACATACCACCCATTGTGTTAATCTGACAAGACGACACTAACCTTTGTGGGCTCCGCATATGAGATGGACACGGGGAATGGCCAGCAAGTGGTCGTAGAGTAGACAATGTGGGAAAGACAGTGAGGACCGAGCAGTTGTCTGCACTATGGCACCCGCAACCAAGGATGCCACCAAAATGAACCACAAAAGGATGGTGCCTACAAATTCTCAATCAATTATTATAACAATCCCTGATAAATTTTCCCTCTTTATATTTCAAGGTGGTCACTTGCAACATAAGAATCGATTGAGTTGTCCCTACATCGCTACCCTCCTTCCTCCAAATGTGTGATTGAAACTGCGCTTGAATGCACCCTGTCACTTCCTTCAATGGTTGATATTAATGGAATTAGTGTGCATTAGATCAGATGCTTACTAAATACCCAAAATAAACTTGGGGCAACCCCATAGTCGGTAGATAATTGTATTTATGTGAAGGCAACTAGTTCACTCCATCTACCCACCCCGCCCCTCTATGTGTTGCAAGCCTTCATTGGGTACCTTGTGTATTATGTCCCTTTTCATGTAAAGATGTCATGGATGACATCCAAGATCATGAAGAGAAGGGAGTAGAATTTGGGCTTCAAAATATTTCAAGCATGCAGACGGAAGAAAGAGGAGGGCCCTGATAAGAAAGCAGTTTGACACTGACGCCAGTTGAACAGACTTTCGCATAGTGGATCCCACTTAGAAGATCATCGTCGGGCTAATGGAAGTGGGAGAACATACTGAGAGATTAATAGGATGGTGGCATTGGGTGGATGGTGGAAGGCCGGCGGAAACTCGTATATGCGGGTCCCACATGGGTGACAACCATTGTTATTAGACCTGAGTGATGTTGTCCATCAAAAGAGCGCTCCATGAACCAATAAATGAGAGCCTAATGAAGAATACAGACATGAGTCCCCATCGTCACTTTGACAAGGTTGTGGCACATGGTTATTATAATGACAATGGGTGAACGTGGGAAAGCAATTAGCAGTAAACACAAGCAAAGAGCTCACAACAGAAGAAGTGATGCAGAGGCTTGCAATGGGGAATGACACTAGTGGGTCGCAGGCCTACATATTGGGGGGCAATGAAGGTTTTCCATTGTAAACAATGTTGGGGAGACAATCTCCCACGAACGGTGGCTCGCGAGGGAGAACCTGCCAGCGAGCACGAGCCTAATAGATTACCTAAGAAAATGGTATATGCGGGTCCACATAGGGAGATGACATGAAAGCTGAGTTGTTAGGTGATGGAGATTGGGCAAGGCAAATTGTGCGTGAAGACCCACAAACATTTCAAACTTAGGAACTTTTGGAAATGCATGGGGTCAGGTTACCTTGGTAACAAAAATGATGAGAATGGCAAGAGGAAGTGCAGATCCCACCATGCAGGCAGAAGTTAGGGGCCGGCCACTAAAAAAGTAGGGAGATGGGAATGGAGATCCACACAGGGTGACTCACAACTGCAGGTCCGCGAAGGTTGATGGATGCAACGGCAAGAATGAGTGTGGGGCCCACATGTCAGGCAGACGTCGAAGCCTAGTCGCAAGTGAATGGTAGAGCACAATGATGAACGTTAGGAGGAGACCCAGGAACGTGGGTCTGCAAGGGCTGGTAGATGTCGAGTGAAAAGAAAATGAAAGCCCACAAGGGAAAATGACTTAGTGAAACCTAGCTGGTGATTTTGGCCAATATGAAATTGATCATTTTAGGAATCATGACCAATTTAGGCCTGCAAAGCAAGGTACACAACGCAAGATGAGAGAAAAGCAACCCGTCAGGAGTGAAAATGACCCATCAGGACCGAAAAGAGGGGGTCACTTCCTTTGGTGGGGCGTGTGTGAAAAACATGCACAACAAATGGCAGTTCACTGGGGAAATGCTTCAAAGCATTTCGATAACAAACTGGAATCACAAACCCAAAATCTTTGGTTCCAATCCTCACACTAGGACAAACAAACCAAACGCTCAACCAAAGGATCAAAACCACTAGTCAACCCAACCTTCAGGATGTTGAAAATCCAAGTGTGTGCAATTGCATTAATTCTCATCCTTAACCCACTACAGGGACCTGAGCTTTGTCAAGCTAAGCTATGTAATTTATTCTAACTCCAAAAGTATCTAGGACATTGCCTCACTACCAGTCAAGCGTCCATAGCCCCGACAAGGTTGTCGTTGTGATTCTCTTGAACATTGCTCTACTATCAGCTAGGCATCCATAGCCCCGGTAGAGTTGCTCAGGTTCTCTTGATAGGTTGAATTTTCTTTCTTTCTTTAGATTTTCAATGCTTTTCTTATTTTCTTTTATTTCTTTTATTTTATTTCTTTTCTTTTGATTTTCTCTTTTTGATTCTTTTATTTCAACCCGCAAGCAGTGAAGTTCGCACTCAAGGCTGAGAATCACAGTGGCGTCGAAGTAGAATTTTAGATTTTTCACTTAACTAGAATTCACAAAGGACCTAAAACATCCTTAGGATTCTTAAAGTATGTGAGAGATATAAGATTTCAGAATAGATCAAAGTTAGTCCAACCAACGGCTTATCCCCTTCAGAACAAACATCCAAATCACTTGGAACTAATAGAAGACCTTCACCATCCACTCTAAAAACTTGATTAGATTTTAACAAAGAAATATGTAGAACAACCCCAGGCAATAAGTATGGTTGTTGTGCACACAAATGTGCCCAACTTAAAGAAAAAGGACCCTGAGCAAAGTAGTAGAAAAATGATAGCAAAACGTAAAGAAAAACAGAAAACAAACGGAAAGCAAACACCTACACTAACCAAAGCGGGAAAGCGAAAGCAAACAGAAAAGAAACTACCCTAAAAAAAACTAACCTACAACAAACCAACTAACAAAATGAAAGCAGGAAAGCGGGACTATATACACGAACTTGAGGTATGTACACGAAACCTACACTACTCAAAACGGGCTATGTACAAAGATATTTATAAAGCACTATGTTTAGGCAAGGAAAATGAACATTCACGCCTATAGGATTTCACAATGCATGCACAAGAAAATGGGAAGTAGTTATAGTTCTTAACCATGTGGATTCATCCTTATATTCAGAAAAAGGAAGTTCAACACTGCAGCATTCAAATTCAATCATATCATCATGAAAAATCAGCAATTGAGGTGATTCATTAAGCCCATGGTCAATCCACAAACAAGCTCATCTTCCCTCATTCCCATATCAAAATGATAAGTACAATTATAAGTATTCATAGGAGCAAGGAATGATAGAACCTAGATGTCATCATGCAGAGGCGGTAGCATTTGATAGTCGAGAGCGAGCACTGCATCATCGATCGTTGCATCGACAGCCTCGGGTGGGTGCAGTGGAGGGTACAACATATCTAATCTTGGGCATGGATAGGACTGGGAGGACGGGGCAGCAAACACCTCTTCCAAGTCTTGTGTGGGATCCGTAGCCTCCATTGGTAGTTCTTCAAAAAGAAATGCTTCTCCATGTTGGTCATCTGCAAACTTGGTATCCACTTGGTTGTTGTCCTCAGATGCCAGTATGTTGTCCCATTTCCTTTCGTAGGTGTCGACCTTATTTTTATGATGTTCAATGTCATGGGACGATGACATGCATGAATCTGTCCTAATGCAGCTCCCCGAACATATAATAGGATCAGCAATGGTCGATGTGGCAGGACCCCTAGTTGCCTCTTGTGGTTGGTCAAGTCTGTCATACTTGTTGGCAGCCATCAAAATAGCCCCGCCTCTATCTTCTTCTCTCTGCAATCCATGTATTTCATCACAACGTTCACTTGTCTCCTCTTGTTCATTGTCGCTATAGACAGAGAAGGAACCCCTCTCCCACTCTGGAGGCTCCAATATTTCATCAATGGGAGGTTCAGGTAGTATGTCTTCATCACCGCCCTCTTTTGAAATGTACTCTTCTTTTGCATTACTATAACTTTGTGGCACAATCCCAGGTGGGAAGAAAATAGCAAGAGACACTGGCCCATCAAGGGGATTGATATATGATGAGCAGTCTACCTCTGGGAATCCTCTATAAAGTTGATCATCCATCGCATATAAATTTCCTCCAAGAGGGAAAGGTTTTTGATGTTCTAGGGACAACATTCCTATTTGTTTTGTTTCATCGTTCAGAGGCTCGGGGCTGTGCCATTCTTCCACTGTTGTTGTCCCAACATCCTCATGAGGGTTGACTTTGACTAGGTTATCACCTGGTTGCATCTCTTGATCCTCTAGTTCAATCCTTGAAGCAACTATAAGGAGCAATGCATTTTGTTGCTCCACTTGTTCTTTAACTTGCTCAATAGCTTCTTAGCATAGTTTGCAT
This sequence comes from Sequoia sempervirens, assembly GCA_007258455.2. Taxonomy (NCBI): domain Eukaryota; kingdom Viridiplantae; phylum Streptophyta; class Pinopsida; order Cupressales; family Cupressaceae; genus Sequoia; species Sequoia sempervirens. The sequence continues at coordinate 284,794,291 of VDFB02353493.1, read as the reverse complement.
GTGAATTCAGAATGTGATGAATCATAGAGCCTACACCAATTCAAGAGCAACAACACCTCCAAATATACTTGGCATCTTAGCTCAAACCAATCCCTCATGAGTTTTGAAACAAGCTCGTTGTATCTTTCCACTATCAGATCCTCATCATCAGTTGGGAAAGAGGTTTGATGGTAGATAGTTGTGGCCTGTGGTTGTTCCCACTCCTCAAAATATTCATTTTCAGATGCTTGATTGCTATCATTTATGAAGAAAAGGTCTTCTAATCCGAGTTCACTTATGCCTTTGTCATCATTTTCTACTGCCTCAAGGCTATCAACCTCTTATTCCTCCTATTTTTTGGTAGTTCTATTAGCTTCCTTAGCATATATTGTTGCAAACTTTGTTAATTCATCTTCAGCTACCAACGGATTTTCTTCTGGATTGGAGGATTGCTCTCTGCTGATAGAGGAAAGGCTTTCCAACTCCCTTCCAACTGAACTTTCATCAAAGTTTTCTATTGTCCTATGGAAATCAGCTTCTTCCTTTTGACTTTTAGCCTTAGTGTCTACTATCCCAGCACTAACTCCTTTGGGGCTACTTTTTTCAACATCCTTATGTTGTCCTCCAAGTGTTGACAGCTTTCCCACCTCATGGGATGACTCATCCTCATTGATAGCTGGCTGCTCCAACTTTTTCAAACAACCCTTGGCTTGAGCGATGATGTTTGCGCATGATGAACAAGTTAACTCTAAGTGAGGTGCATTCAGAAATCTACACCAGGTAGACATCAGTACCTCCTCCAATCTTGGTCTATCTTCGCTTCCCAAACATTCTTGAATCAGCTCCTTGAATGCCTTAGCTACCATGCTTGTCAATTCTTCCTCTGGGTTTGCAAGAGCCACAGGTTGATAAATTTCCCAAAAGGGAATCTCTCCTTGCGAGACCTTTTCAACTCTACCCAAGAATGTTAGAAATCCCAATTCATTGTGTCTGTAGGTGCAATGGATTCTACATTTATCTTCCAATGCAAATTGCTACAATGGTTTCTTCAATATTCTATTCAAATCTGCATGCAACTGAGTGATGTTGATTTGTGAATGCTGCTCCATCTCAACTCAACTTTGTTTGCCTTCAAAATTTTATGATGTAGCTAAGTGATGTTGATTTGTGAATGTTGCTCCATCTCAGCTCAACTTTATTTTCCTTCAAAAAATTTTGATTAGCTAGTTTTGTTGATGGGTGTTTTTGCACCTCTCAACACAAGCAATACATAAGCACACTACCTCTCTTGAAAGGAAATCTCCAACAAGAAGTTGCTGAAAATTACCCCAAGTTCTCTCAGGTGTCAGGTCTTGACAAGCTTGGAATATCTCAGTGGTTGATTTGTTTTGTTGGTATCACAAGGAAGTCTTACATATGAGTTACAAAGCATGGGAAATTGGTTCTACAAATGGAGTTTCAAAGTGTTGTAGGTGAATGAACAGTGGCTGCCCACTCATAACAACAAGCTGAAACTCACCAAGTTCATCTGATTTAGCTTCATGATGATGCTTGGAATCCTACTCTAACAAGGGACTAAAAGAAATAGCAAAAGAGAAAGGGTTGAGAAAATTGTTCTAATCCTAAGCTATGAATGAATAGTAACAATTAAGGCTGCTATAGTAGACAAACTTCCCAAACTAGATTTTTCTTGACCAAGAGAACCTACAGCTACACAAAATTAGTGCAATCTCCTAAGGTCTATAGATTTTCAGATTGCACATGCACATCATGAACATGCAATTGAACTAGGTTGCAGCAATGGAATAAAGAAGTCCAAGCTAACTTTACACAGCATTTTGTTATCAACAAGTGCTAAAAGTATGGGCTGAAAGTTCATCAAATACCATAACAACAATTTCCATTATCACATCCACTCAAGAAACTACATCTAAAACTAACATGCAAGTAGAACCATGCATGTAAGATGAGAAAAATTAGAGAGAAAACCCATAAAATCATGCAATGATGTCTTCTATTGCTGCAAATTCCTTTTGCACCAATTCTCCAACCATTTATAAATGAAGGGCAAGCCCCTATTTATAGTTTTCCAAAGCCCAAATGAATGGCTAGGATTAATTTGCATTGTGTGGCTCAGATTTTCTTTACACTAGGGTTTCACCTACCCCCCATTATATGGAAATTTAAATATAGCTTTTGTCTCATTCCTATTTTGTCTTGTAATGCCCAAGTGTTGTAGCATTTTGTCTTCTAGCTAATTGCCTTTTTTATTGTAGCTGAAACTGTTTAAAAGTTGTTTGTTGCTTGATGTGTTTGTAGCATTCTAGAGTTAATCAAGCGGGACTTTTTTACATATTTTCATCACCACGACATGGATAAGCCATTCTCGATCTGAGGAGATAGCTCCTGATGGATTATGATCATTTGGGAAAGATAAAACAGCCTCCTCCTTTCTGACTTTAGCGAACAACAATTTGTCAACCATCCCTGATGATTTTATCACTATTTTCTTTTGTAACACTCCCCCGGGTAATCTATTGCATGCATCATTCATGAATTGGGATCCTTTCCCTGGTTCGGCCATGTAGGTGATTTTTTTACTACCACATCTCCTTCATAGGCTTGGTAGACATTGTGCAAGTTCTTCACTTGGATTGTATTCCTTGTGGTCTCACCTTCCTTCTCTTCTTTAGGTCACGTCTATGGTTCCATGGACACATCTTTAGATGTACAATTCCAAAGGTGAACATATCACGAGCAATTTCCTTCTATGGTAACCTCTCTGGATGATCTTCATTCATAAACAAATCCTTGCACAAAATAGTAGATTTAATTAGGATCTGTAGACACGTAAAATGTATTGATTGACATTATGCATCTGATCCTGACCACTAACATCATTTCGTCCTGAATCATCCTTCGGTCTAACCATTTAATCAAATACCCTTATCTGATTAAATTCATCAATATTCCTCTCTTAATTAAATAAATTAATTATCTAAATTAAGTCACCTCTTCTCAATAATTAAATTAACCATTTTGATCTAATTATCCTATTTAATTAAATAATTAATTTTATTTGATTAAATATCTTAAGTCTATCTATTAAATTAAATAAATTAAAACCTTATTTAGTTTAATCTAACATCATCTCTTTTAATTAAATAAATCAAAATCTTTATTTAATTAATCCCTTATCACATTCTTCTCATATTTTATTTAAATAAATCCATAAATTTAAGTCAAATAGGTCACATCATTTACCCCCTTCATTAAATTAATTAACTTTGATTGATTAATTTCCACATAACATACTTTGTGGGATTCGAAGAAATTTAAAATCTTGGGCGGGAAGACTTCAACGTCACAATTTGAATTTCCACATAGCATACTTTGTGGGATTCGAAGAAATTAAGACATTGGACATCTAGTTTGGAAAATCTAATCAAAGAAGAGGTTGTGGTAAAATAAAGTCACTAAGCAAAGATAACAAAATGGACTCTCACATGTGTTGAAACCTCATGATTTACAAGAAAGTCAAATCCCAAAATGAAAGTCCTTGATTCAAAATACAGAAATGTATGCTCAATTTGAACTTCTTAGTTATAAAGGTCTATAGAAGCATTGCATGTTCTTCAAAACCGAGGTCTAGGTAAACAAAGTTTCTTTTTTAGGTTCATCCTAGGATCAAAAGAAATCAAAATCTATTTCATCCATCCTTCAAACATAACACCAAAAATCATCTCACCATCATCTTTTGAGAAATCTTGAAATTATCCTTCATGCTAGGCTTTTTGGCAAAAATCAAAATCATCAAATCCTTGAGACAAAATCCTTGAAATCTTTATCAAATCATATTTGGCTAGGTATGTGTAGATGCATCCTTTTGCATATTCTTAGTCAAAGTTATCAAACCATCTTGTTTAGCTAGGTATATGTAGATGCATCCTTCTTCATATGCTTGGTTAAATTATCATCTTGTTTTAATAGGTGTGGGTAGATGCATCCTTCTCCCTACACATATTCAAATTATCATCCTTTGAGAAAATCTACCCCTTAGATAATCATCCAACATCTTAGGGTCTATTTGTTCAATCAAAACTAACCAAAATAATCAAGTCAAGGGCAATCCAAAAAATCAAAATCAAAATCCAAAACATATCCAAAAGTCCTAAAAACCTAGCATTCCCCTCAAGATTTATCAAAAGATCAAACATCCACATCATCATATCACCTTTTGATCCTTAAGACATCCTAAAAATTTCTCTTTTGTGCATAAAATAAGATTAATCCAAAGAATTAGAGATCCATCTCCCATATTCTTGAAAAAATTGATCCTATTTTTATGGTTCAAACTAGATCTCAATACAAGAAGAACATGGAAGCTGACAAAGAAACACCTGCTTCAAGTGACCTAAGCCAAATGAACGCCGAAATAAATCCTATCGAATTAAGCAATCCTTTTACTATCTCATCGTCACAAAACCCACAAGAGGAAATCCAAGAATAAGATCTTACCTTTGGGATGTTGCATGAAGAAATAACCGAAATTCTCCAAAATCTAAAAAACCATAAGATCATCAACATCATGATGAGGCGTAACCCTTCACTATACATGCTCAAACTAGCAAAACAAGGGGCCAAATTACCTTTTGATTTCGATGTGAGCTCTATAGTGGAACCATCTTTGGAGATCATGTCTCTAATTTCATCCACACTCCCCATCTCATCTACACCCCCATCCCAAAGTATCACTCAAAACATTTTACAAATCACAACACCCTTTGCTCCAACCCAACCCAATGTTAATAAGGAACATGCATTTCTTAATGCTATTCAAACACACCCCCTTGTCAACAATCAAGACTTGGATGAAAATACCATTTTGGAACAAAACATACCCCAAAATCCATTACATAAGTATGTCCCTCTCACTTTCCATAATCCTAATGATCCATCACCATCATCCTTCCGTGCAACACCCCAAACTTCTCTTCTCAAAATTTGCAAGAAGAAGGTGACATGTTCGGACCTAGGGGCATTTTCGACACCACATCATTTTCTCAAGAACTCACACCCCTCACATTTTCACCTCTTCCACCATTATCCTCACCTCTACTTGGCTTAGGATTCCCACCTTTACCAAATATTAATCAAACCAACATTTCAAACATCAATCAAAGCATCACGCCAAACTCTCAAAACTTGTCATCGATATCGTAACAACAAATGACAACTACACAAGCAATCCCGACATCATCAACCACCCCCTAACATCTCAAAGCATGGTATCTCAAGGACCAACCACATCGATGGCACCATCCACCACTCCAACCACCAACATGACATCACCGCTCACCACCACCACAAACACCATCCGAATCCACCACCACCCACACCACCACCAAACTCCAATTTATCAAACCAATACATCATAGCATTGCAACCCGATCACCAAGCTACTTATCAAAAAGCATTCCTACAAGTGCAAAAGAAAAAATCTGCACAAATAGCTACCCAACAAGCCGCACAAGTAGCACAAAATTCTCAAGCTACCCAAATTGCACAGCAAGCGCAACAGGTTGCACAAGCCCAAGCTTTATTGCAAAAACAACAACAAGCCGCTCAAGCATCCCAAGCTGCATTACAAGCATAAAAGGTTGCTCAAGCCCAAATTCAATTGCAACAACAAGCGGCACAAGCCCAAGCTCAAGCTCAAGCGCACGCCCAATATCAAGCACAACAAGCACAAGCGCAAGCATAGTTTCTTGCGCAAAAACAAGCAGCACAACTACAAGCATATCAGCACGCAATAAAACAATATCAAGAGCAGCAAGAAGAAGCCAAATTAGTAGTCCAGCAACAAGCATTGTTGGAACAACAACAAACACACCAGCAAGCTCAACAACAGGAAATCCTAGCACAACAACAACAAGCACAATAGAAAGCTCAACAACAGGCAATCCTAGCACAACAACAAGATCAACAACAAGTGTTGTTTATACAGAAGCAAGTGCAAGCATACCTAGCTCGACAAAATGTGCAAATACCATCAAACAACACACCAAACAATGCACCCATCCAACCCACAATTGAAACACCCTAGAACACCTTCATCCCACCCCCTAATCCACAAAATGATGTAACAGTACAAATCAGGTTGCTCTTGCAACAAGTGCTCAATCTTCAATCAAGGCGAACCACAAAAACACCAAGCAACTTGTGTCCCTATCCATTTGATAGGAGCCTTGTGATGAAACCATTCCCCAAGGGATTTGAGATCCCCAAGTTTGACAAATATCATGGGATGAGAAACCCTAAAGATCACATCAGGGAATTCCAGGTTCATTGCATGGAAGTCGCATACGACGATACCTATCTGGTGTGGCTATTTCCTAGGATTTTGGCTGGTCATGCTATGGAATGGTTCTCTTGTCTACCTACAAGCATCAAAACATTCCAAGAAATTATAGATGCATTCATTAAAAACTATGCATGCAATATTGCAATGGATGTTAGTCTAGAAGAACTCTTAGCTCTGAAACAAGGTAAGAATGAATCATTCACTTCATTCCTGCAATGATGGCAATCCAAGTCCAATCGAAGAAAATGGACCATGCCTGAGGAACAACAAGTTTGCACCATCATATCCAACCTTGACGGCCTCTTGGCATTCCATCTCAAGGTACAAGGGATTACCACATATGACCAGTTGATCTCCAAGGTGCTCAGCATCAAACGAGCCCTTATGACACAACCTGGAGGATCAACTTGATACCCCAAACAACAAAACAACTGTCCACCCAGCAATTACAACAAAAAACCACACACATGGGAAAGAAACAAAAATGTTACAAATGATGGTGTCGTCGATGCCAAAGTAGTCATTAGTGCCCCTCACCAAAATACACCCGCACCACAAATCCAAATCCAACACCAAAACAATCATCAAGCAACACAACATCCAAACAACAATCAAGAAATTAACAATCTTAATTATCAAAGGGGATCACCCCAACGGAACAAGAATTACCCCAAGTGAAAATACACCACTTAGGGGAACCACTTGAAGTCATCATGAAGAAGTTGATAAACAAAAAACTCATCAAAGCTCCCACCTATGAGAATTACCAAGAACGAGATGTGAAACCTCCTTGGTATAATGAGAATCAACTCTGTGACTTCCATAAAATCAAAGGGCATACCATGAATAGTTGTATGAGGCTAAAAAACATAATTCAAGATCTCATCAATCAAAGAATTATAAACGTGGAACAGCCAACAGGAAACCAAAACCTTAAGATATACACGAATCTAATGCCTAACCATGGAAATAAAGGCAATAATAACACAAATAAGGGGAAATAAACCTTCAAGAATGTAAATCATGTGTATGACCATGCCGTTGCATCTCTAGATGACTATTGTGCTACCATCACCATCAAAGGATCCCATGCTGATTGTGGAGTCACCATAAGAGGCGGCAAAGTTACCATCGCAGGATCATCCCAGCCAAATAGAGTCCATGCACCTAGATCTATCCCCAATGGATATAACATCCTTGATCAGCTCAGAAGAATGCCAGCCCAAATCTCCATCATGGAGTTTCTAAAAATCTCATCTGCCCATAAGAAAATCCTTGAGGAAGTGTTGGCTTCATCCACTATCCCCACAGATCTTGATGTGGAACAATTCCAAGCTATGGTCAGAAATATCATTATGCCAAATCTCCTCACATTCTTCGACCAAGATTTTCTTGCCCAACCATCTCATAACCATGCACTCCACTTAGAAGTCCTAGTATAGAAAATCAAAGTCAAAATGGTCTTGGTGGATGGAGGTGCGGGCTTGAATATTTGTTCTCTCAAGCTCATCAAACAATTAAAAATCTTAGAGGATTCTATCGACAAAGGAAAGGGTGTCACAATAAGAGCATATGATGATAAAGAAAGAGTGTCCCAGGGCACAATAAAAATCCCTATTCAAGTAGGCCCATCCATCATGGAAACCACTTGTCAGGTCCTAGACTTTGACTTGTCGTATAACATCCTCCTAGGACGCCCATGGATTCATGCAATGCAAGCAGTAGCATCAAATTTCCATCAATGTGTTAAATTCACAAATGAAGGACAAGAAGTTACCATCCATGGATATCCCGAACCATTTTCCTATTGTAAAAGCCTCAAGGAAAAGTACTATAAAATCCCCAAAGTACCAAAAAATGATGAGGGCCCATCTACACCATACATTGATCCCTCCACTCTCGCATCCACTTCTGTGACAGAGACAGCCGCCACTCCCGCCATCCCCACCATCTCTAAAATTAAGGTCATCATCAAAGATAACGGTTGTGGAAACTACATGATCCCTAAAAATGCTTTTGTATTAGGAGAGTTACCGCAATCTCCTGGATCACGAGGACGTCTGCAATCAAATGAAGCCTCCACATCTCAAACGTCTCCTGAAGCCTATCCCAACATTACAAGTTGGGGAGATCTTGGCCAAGAATTCATAGAGGAAGATCCATCTCATATCCTATACCAAGATGATAGACCAGCAACCAATCTACCAATGGATGACAGAAGCAAGGGTCTACAAATGATGCTCGCAATGGGCTGTGACAGAAATCAAAGACTTGGGAAAAAAAAATGGGCTTATAATACCTATCATTCTGAAGACACGAATGGGAAGTCTTGGCCTCGGATGTACCCATTCGAGTATAACCATACATGTCCAAGGTCCTCCAATTAGAAAGGTCAAAAATCATGCTCAGCAAACTGCAGCTAAACTGTGCTTACTAGTATCTACAGGCTGCATCATAGATAACTTCACATTTGATATAATCGACATCTGTAGTAGTAGTGATGATGAGGATCCCATGACCAACTTACCTAGGCTATTTGAGGATACCACTCTTTTCATGATTAGTACTTTACCCTTTGAAACAGACCATCAAAACCATGAAATCCACCTAGTATACCCCAACTCATCGACTACGACCAACGAGGACCACCATTTCTTGATACATTCAAAAATGATGAGGCACTCTTAGAATTCATGGGACTGCGAGATAACATTCCATGTGGGGATCACAAAGCAGGGTTCATAATTGAGCTAGAAACCATGTCGATTATGGGGAAATGATTGAATCCCTCAATTGCAAAAGTTAAAAATTAAGAATAATATCTAAGTCTTTGAGTGAAAACCACACTATGGCACTCTCTAACTAGAAAAAAGTAAAAATAAAGGATGCATCCAATGGTGAAAACCTCTATGAGGCACCTGAGGATGGGGGATTCAATCTTCCTTTCAGAGATCTTCACCAAGAAAAATCAGCAATCCTGGCAGAAAAATGCAATCCGGTCAACCTAGGAATAGAGGAAACCCCACACATCACATTCTATGTGGAATAATTACTATCAGAAGAATAAGAGCTCCTAGCAACCTTCCTAAGAGAGAGACAAATAAACTTTGCATGGAGCTATGTTGACATGTTAGGGCTTGATCCAGAAATTGTGGTTCACCACTTAGCAGTATACCTAGAAGCAAAGCCTCTTAAACAAAAGCTCAGAAAAATGCACCCTCAGATCGCCCTACTAGAAAAAATGGAACTAAATAAGCTATTAGATGTAGGATTCATTCAACCAATAGATTATCCAAAATGGGTGTCAAACTTGGTTCTTGTCTCAAAACCTGATGGGGGCATTAGAATTTTCATAGACTTTAGAGACTTAAACAAAGCGTGTCCAAAGGATGATTTCCCATTGCCTAACATTGACATGATCATAGACATGATGATGGGACATGAAATTCTTTCCTTAATGGATGGTTTCTCAGGATATAACCAAATAATGATTTCCAAAGAAGACCAACATAAAAAAGCCTTCACTTGTCCATGGGGGACTTACTGCTGGAACATGATGCCATTTGGCTTAATGAATGCAAGAGCAACATACCAAAGGGCCATGACCTTAATCTTCCATGACATGATTCACAAAACTATCAAAGATTATGTTGATGACATTCTAGCCAAGTCCAGAAGGAGAAAGGATCACATAGCAACCCTAAGTGCCATTTTTGATAGGTTGGAGGAATACAAAGTTTGATTAAACCCAAAGAAGTGTGTCTTCAGCATACAATTGGGAAAGCTGCTAGGATATATAGTGTCAATGAGAGGTATTGAGGTAGATCTAGCAAAGGTAAAATCAATCCTTGAGATGGAGGCACCAAAAATATTAAAGCAATTGAGAGGTCTCCAAGGTAGGCTTCAATCCATTCACAAGTTCATAGCACAGCTGGCAGACAAACAAAACCCATACTCTCACCTACTCCACAAGGGAGTAGTGTACAAATGGGATAACAAATGTGAAGAATCCTTTAATAAAATCAAAGAATATCTACTTACACCACCAGTCCTAATGCCACCAATCCCAAGAAAACCATTAATTCTCTACATGTCAACAACAGCAGTAGCCCTCGGAGCTCTCCTAGCTGAGCATGACGAAAATGGAACATAAAGGGCCATCTATTACATTAGTAGAACAATGGTTGGGCATGAGCTAAACTACTCATTCATCGAAAAAGCATGCCTAGCAGTAGTTTTTGCATCATAGAAATTCAGACATTACATGTTGGCATGCAAAATAAAACTCATTGCCAAAATCGACCCTCTCAAGTACTTACTGTCAAAGGAAATGCTCACTAGAAGAATGGCCAAATGGGTGATGATACTATCAGAATACGACATTGAATATGTGCAGCGGAAAGCAATCAAAGGCCAAGTCATTGCAAATTAGCTTATAGAAGCACCAATCTATTTGGAGAATCCTCTCATGTAAGAGTTTCTAGACGAATCTATTTTTAATCTCAACATAGCCGACCACTAGAAACTCTACTTTGATGGCTCATACATGTAACATGGATTAGGAGCCAACATCTTCTTTATCAACCCACAAGGGGAATGCATACCAAGGTCTTATAAACTAGCCTTTCCATGCACAAATAACATTGTAGAATAGGAGGCTTTAACCATAGGTCTCAAAATAGTAGTGCAGTGGAATATTATAGCTCTCAAAGTATACGGAGACTCTTAATTAATAATAAACCAAGTGAATGATGAGTACCAAACTAAAGACAACAAGCTCACTCCATACAAGAAATTGGTGGACTCTCAAAGAATCCTTCATCAAAATTACATTTGAATAGATTCCCAGAGCCAACAACAGAGCAGCAAACGCCATGGCAACAATTGGATCCTAACTGGACATCCCCCACAATGTTCCAAAATATGAATTCTTGATAGAGCAGCTTCTCATGCCCACATTTGAGGTACCAGAATCAGAATTTGTGTGTGAAATCGTTGGTCCCGGTGATCCTTGGTACCATGACATTTATACATACCTTCGAATAGCATTCATACCTTCTAACCTACCCTCAACCCTAAAACAAACATTTGTCAAAAAGGCATCTTGATTCGTCATTCTAGGAGATACCCTATATCGTAGGAGCATAGAAGGAACCTTACTACGCTGCTTAAACATTGAGGAGGCATTGACCACTCTAACTGAGGTACATAATGATATTTGTGGTTCACACTCAAGTGGAATGACCATAGCCAAGAAACTGTTGAGCATGCCCAGGGTATTATTGGCCTACAATGGAAAGAGAGGCACATGATTACATCAAAAGGTGTCTACAATGTTAGTAGCATGGGGACCTCATCCATGTTCCAACTCAAGGACTTCATCCCATCATCACACCATGGCCCTTTTCACAATGGGGACTCGATCTCATTGGAAAAATCACACCCACTTCATCTAACGACCACATATTCATCATAACCACCACTGAGTACTTTACTAAATGGGTGGAAGCCATTCCAATGACATATATAACCAGGAAGCAGATATCAAAGTTCATTTTGAACTATCTCATTTTCCGCTACGGTGTCCCACAAGCCATTATCTTAGATAATGGGACACCATTCAAAAATCAGGATGTCTGTGACTTATGTGAAAAAATTAAAATCCAACATCTCTTTTCTACCCCATACTATCCCCAAGGCAATGGCCAAGCAGAAGCTACTAATAAAACCATTTTGAAAATCCTCAAGAAAACAGTCAATGACGTAGGTTGTGACTGGAATTTGCAGCTTAATCCCACCCTCTGGGCCTACTAAACCAGTATCTGCACACCCACTGGTGCCACCCCTTTCTCCCTAGTCTACGGATCAGAAGCAGTACTCCCCATTGAGATCCAGCTCCTATCACTCAGAATATCACTACAAAACCTCATTACAAATGAAGAGTATCGAGTATAAAGATTGAATGAGCTGGAGGTACTGGATGAGTGGTGTATAGATGCTTTGAATCATTTGCAAGTCTACCAAAATAGACTCAAGAGGAGCTATAACAAGAAAATGAGAAGCAGGACTATCCAAGTCAGAGAACTGGTACTAAAGGAGAATCAAAAGAATGTCCCAAACCCAAGCAACAAAGGAAAATTTGAACCCAATTGGTTGGGACCATTCGTTATCATAGCAAGTTATAAGTTAGGGGCATATCAGTTATCAACACCCAAAGGGGAACCTCTACAAGAGCCCATGAATAGCTCCCATCTCAAAAAGTTTTATGCCTAATATTTCAAGGTATAGAACCAAAAAATCAAAAAAATTAGAAAATGTCCTAAAGAAATTGTTACTTTGGCGAAAACCTGGAAAACAAGCATCTTGGTGACAACAAAAAAAATTAAAAAGAAAAAAATCCAACAAAATCAGAAAAGGATTAAAAATAGTAAAGGAAAAAATTGTCATCTAGTGAAAACCACTTCAGTGGAACTTTGGACAAGTACCTTGGTGAAAACCTGGAAAACATGCGCCTTGTGTAAATAAGCACTTTCCATCCACTAGGATCTTTACGGCTTGTCCTGCATCATCCATCCATTACGTTTCCATCATCCATCACATTCAGATCTCCATCCATCACTCATCCACCCGCATCTGCACCATAGCTTGGTCTTGTTTTCGTATCATGATCCCTCCTAGTGCTACTCAGGCCATCCTTAAGGTTAGTTTGTCCTGCCTTTATTGGAGTAGTCTATTGTATCACACTGGGGGCATGTTCTCATTGGATCAGATTCGTGTATATTTTTTAAGTCAAAACATCATAAAATCCCAAAAACATCAAAACATCATAAAATCCCAAAAACATCAAAACATCAAAAAATCCAAAGACATCGAAAAATCACCAAAAAATCCAAAAACATTCAAAACATATCAAAAAAATCCAAAAATAGGTCAAAAAGTCAAAAACAAAGTCATCTTGTCGAACTATAGGTCTCTGAGCCTTGAACATAGGCAAGGTTGATCTTTGATCATCCCCCAAGACACTTAGGTCAGTCCTTTTGAGTCTGCCATAATAAACTGACATTTCATCATGTATATAGTCATACAGTAAAGTGGTTAGTCATCGAACTAAGTGGTCTATGCGTGTATATCATAGGCAAGGCTAATCTATTGATCAACCCCCGCCCCTAAGATAGGTCTTTAGGTTAGTCTCTTGGTCAAAACCTCATAAAATCCCAAACCATTCAAAAAAACCAAAATCAAAACATTTGAAAATCTCATAAAACCCCAAAACATTCAAAAATTAAAAAAATCAAAACATTTGAAAATCTCAAAATACCAAAAACAGCCTCAAAACATTGCAAAACTCCAAAAAAATCCAAATATTTGAAAAAAATCCATTTGTTTCACCTCACTTACACCCACAATAACATCACTCATAATAAACGATTGTCATCCTCAACCTTTGGTAAGACAATCAGAAACAAGTCTAGCTGGTAAAAAGTGAAAACTCAAAGCATCAAGTCTCAGGTTTAAGTCAATACGTAAACAAGTTGGTCAACTCTTTGTGTCGATAACCTATCATCCAATTGGTCCCATATCAATCATTTGAAAGAATACTTAGGATAAACGAAATGATGTGCCGCCATCCACTAACATGTCCTAGGATGCATCCTTCCTACAATGGGCATTATCTTTTGGCAATAGTTTAGGTCCCTATCCTTAAAAATACATTTCCTTTAGGTTAGCGGTATTGAATAACATCAACTTGTTTGATTACTTTATCTTTGTCTTTTAACTTATCTTATTGTGCTCATTCCAAGGACTTCTCGATGATATCTGAATAGAGGATTTAGAGAAATAGGAATGGGGCAACAATCATTATCTTTTGTCTACTGTGCTTGTTGGACGTTCTTGTAATATAACTTGGCAAATACTTGTTTTGTTAGGTATATATGGAGGAGGTTTTGGGAAGCTTGTTGACTATTGCATTGATAGGTTATACCTTTCTGTATGTCAGGTGTGAACAAGGATACTCCTATCTAATTGTCAAGTCAAATTCCATCACATTGGGTACAACGCCATCCTGGTTCTCTATACCTTGATGCATCATACCATGTGTGTTATCAAACATAAGAAAATTGGCCCTTTGAAAATCCCAACTCCTCGGAAAGTAATCATCATCATTTACGTATTCATCATCTTGTGTCTTGTTGAAATGACTTCTTCTCTTTCATCCCTTCATGCTTATCATGCTAACAAGGTACTATGACAGTTGATCATCATCATCATCATCATCATCATCATCATCATCATCATCATCATCATCGTCATTGATCCTACATCCACAAATCATTAGCATATTGCATCAACATATCATATAAGAAGCACATGCATCGCATTTCCATCATCATATAAACATGGTATTATAAGCATTTTTCATAAATTAGCACATCCCTTTCTCATTAACATTGCATCCATATTTTTTCCATCACATAAATCATCGCATAACATTCATTTGCATAAACATTTCATAATCATTTCACATTACCACCTATTGCATAACATAATAGGTACATAAGCATTATAGATAATCCATTGCATATTCACATCACATAAACATCATAAAGTCATCTCCCACATTACATTCATTTTGCATTAAAACATCATCATCCCACTTTGCATTGACATATCATATCATATATTACATCACATCACATTAAAAGCATCACATACATTACATTATCATTTAACATGTTTAGGATAATATTTGTTATTCTAAGCATCTTAAAACCATCCCATACACATCATATAAAACACGACCATTACATTTACATTACATTACATCATCTATTAATCATCCATATCATCTCGTAAATAGCATTGCAATCATTTTTTACATTTCATTGCATAAATCATTCCACATCATTATAAGCATAAAGAGGAACATAAAAAATTCATTGCATGCAAAGCATACATCCATCTATAATCATTTTATAAACACGATTCACATATCATTTCACATATACACCATAGATTAGCCCCATATCATTTTGCATATTACATTTTATATCACATATCATCATTTGCATCAACATAAATAGATCATCATTTAAAATCATCATCATCATTCGTTCACATCACATATCATATAAATCCATCTGCATATCATAAATAAAATAGCATAATATAAGATCTAGTCATAATGCATACATCATCAGAAAAGAATTGCATCCATTGCATCACATCATAAACATCATTGCATAGCATATAGAAATAGAATCATCCATAAATGCATAAATAAATGGTACACATCACATAACATCATATCAAAATCGTCATCTCATATATATCATCATCGGGTAACTGTCATAGTACAAAATAATCAGATCACTATACATGTGTGTCAATAAGTACAAAAAGGCCCATCGGGCTATCAAAAAGGAGCCCATAAGGCACAAAAAGTATCATCTCGATCAAAACAAGGTCTACCCATCATGTCTGCTACCCTCGTCCCTGTCACTGTGACCCTCTATTGGTCTGTGGTTGGTCCACTGCGAGTAGTCTAGGGCCCCCTCTGCTCCAGGCACGGTCTGATGATAATGCATGCGGTAATAATTCGCCTCCCAGATGGCCTCCCTATATGACCGAATGGACACTATGCTCTAAGAGGAGGAGGTTTCCATGCTCTCTAACTGTTGTCGTCGGCCCATCTCTACGGCCGCCTATAACTCTACGGCCTACCTCTACAAAATGGCTTGGTCTCTCTCGGCCCTGATTTGATCCCTCTCGGTCATGGCCTGGTCCCTCTCCGTTGTCATGGTCTAAACCTAGGCCTGCAACTGTGCAATCAGTGCATCTTGAGGATCTACCTGCCCTGCTAGCTATGCTCGTGGAGGCTGTACCTGAGGTTGATCCTCACCGCCAGCTTGTGGTGGTGCACCTACCTACTCCTACTGCCTAACTGGCACCTGTTGTTGATCCTACATCTACACAACAGTCTAACCTAGCTGAACTGGAAGCCTGACTGGTTGATCCTACCATGCATCATCTCTCCATCCTCGTCCTCCCCCTCTGCCTCTCATCCTCCACTAGGTGGGGACTGCTCCTAGAACTGTCAATCGTAGGGGAGACTAGAACCAGTCTTTGTATGCCTATGTGACACCTAGATCCACAAGCCCCTGATCGTAAACCCAAGGCTGAGCCACCAACTGTCTAAAGTTGTCCATGGCCTCTGAAGCAGGAATGTATCGACCCCATGAAGCCTATGACATGGTGTAGGAAAATACGGCCACATAATCATCATTTGGTTGGTCCTGTGGCTTGTCGAACTATCGTTGAACGTGCCCGGGAAGATACCTCTCCACCATAGTATGCTCTCGCCCCTGCATAAACCGGTACTGGTGGGCAAAGAAAATATGATCTACATTGTCTACCCATCTGGGCCGACCAAGGTATGGGTGCTAGGTAAAATTTTGCATCTCGTCTAGGACTCTCCTCCAGTAGGGAATCTTGTACTCGCCCGTGTGTGTGAAGGACACACCACCTCTATAACGCCATATGAGGGAATCATTAGGCCCCATCGGTACTGCAACGACTCACAGTCAAAGAACAGCGATGTGCTCCCACGTCCATACATGGAGGAGTGTCACCCCTACCCCGAGTGCTCTGCCATTGAGGTAGATGTACTCGTGGAGATCTATGTACAGTGAAGCAAGGAGAACAGGCCCCCAAGCAAAGCGAGTAGTCCTGTCACGCATCACCATGCGCTCCCAATAGAGTCCCCAGCCAAGACTGAAGTATTGGTCTTGTCAATCTAGGGCAACAAGACCTAAAATGATAGCCGCAATAACCAAGCGGAAGGGGGAGGCGAGAGCCCTATGATGCTCAAGCTCGATCTAACCCTCACAAATGATAATGTCCTCTATCACGAGGACTGTGTGACAGGCATCCCGCCCGGCATCTATGTCAAAAATAACGTGCTAACCATGAATTGGAAATCTCGGGATCCGCCACACGTCCTCCAAAGTGATGGTAGCCTCGTCGGTGGGAAGGTGGAAAGACAAGGTCTCGCTGTGCCATCTCTCGGCAAGTGCTAACATCATCCCAAGATGGGTACGCATGGGCACTGTGTACGCGATGTGCCACAACCCAATGTCTCATAATTGATCCTGCTCTCTATCACTAAGGTCTCACAAATAATCAAAGAGATCCCATGACCTATGCTCTCGAGAATACAACTCCCTCGCCACGTCCTGCATTAGGAAGGGTCATCACATTAAAAAAAAAATTGCCAAGCATCCAAGAAACCACTCCAGCATCGCTATCTATGAAGGCATTGCAGTTTGATTTTTATCAAACTGCGACGCTGGGGCACAAAAATCCAAAAGCACACCGCTGCGGTGCACTTTTCTTCCGAGCGGCACAGTTTCAAAAGATTCTTGTCAATAAAGAACCATTGCATCACACTTTGGAAATGACCCCATGGGCCATGACCTTAGCATTGAAGTTTGGAGTTTATTTCCAAACTCCACTACCATAGTGCAATCTGACACTGAGTAGTGCAGTTTGAGTTTTGAGCGGCACTATATAGAGCCACTGCAAAAAAACTAATTTTAAATGCATTAAATGAATGTGTAAAATGAGAAATAAATCTCAAGTAAAGATCACTTACCGATGCCCCAATGTCGGGTGGTCGCTGGTATGTCCGGACTCGATCAGAAATGTGCATCGGGAGCTATCATTGTGCCATATCATCAGGAGGTCAGAGCTCAAATCTCAAGGTTGCTAGATGGCTGTGTGAAAATGAATTGAAAGTGACCCCTCAGAGCCCTTTTAAGCTTGAAAATTAGGGTTTTTTCACCCTGATTGGCTATCCTGCTAGGGTTTTGGACCCTTGAACCTATTTTTGTCTAGTCGAGGCCTGTTTTACATCTTTTTATTGCATTTAGACATGTTTTTGGCCTCCTAGAGCCTTTTGGACCTGTCAGGCACCTTGTCCTCTTTTTTTGCGAGATCACCCAAAAATTGAAATTTTCGTCAATCTCTCGAGGGGCAATATATTGGCATGTTTTCTCTCACGGGAAGCAATGGGACAAGATTTTGAAAATGATTTTTTACTTTGATCGAGATTTATTCTTTGAACCAACGCGAGTGCATTGCTTCAAAGAGGGGTAAAATGTAGACACGAAATGTACCGATTGACATTGTGCATCCTGATCCTCGACCACTAACATCATTTCATCCTAAATCATCCTTCGGTCTAACCATTTAATCAAATACCTTTATCGATTAAATTCATCAATATTCCTCTCTTAATTAAATAAATCTTATCTAAATTAAGTCACCTCTTCTTGATAATTAAATTAATCAATTGGATCTAATTATCCTATTTAATTAAATAATTTATTTTATTTGATTAAATCTCTAGAGTCTATCTATTAAATTAAATAAATTAAAACCTTATTTAGTTTAATCTAACATCATCTTTTTTAATTAAATAAATCAAAATCTTTATTTAATTAATCCCTTATCACATTCTTCTCATATTTGATTTAAATAAATCCATAAATTTAAGTCAAATAGGTCACATCATTTACCCCCTTCATTAAATTAATTAACTTTGATTAATTTAATCTCCTCTCATGTCCCATCCTCTAGCTTTTACTACTTGCACATGAAAATAGATTTAATTGATTTATTAAATCTCTATTTTCCTCAACAAGGAATCTTTTAAGGAATATTCTTCAAGTTTGAATTCAAAATCCAAGTTGACATGTACATCCAACAAGGCATTTACTCTCTCTTACATGTCCTTTACCTTGAGCCAAGTGGCATTCAATGCATTCTTCCTTCCATCTTGCATGTCATTTCAACAAATTCAAAATTCAAAAATATGCATTTATTGGCACAATCCTCATAACTTGCACATCCTCCATCCACTCATAGGTTGACAAGTGGCATTTTTCCATTGGTTGAAAGTTAGTCCCACATTGCTCTATTTTGGACATTCATCCATCAATCTCATCTATAAATAAGAGGCTAATCTCCTCATTTGATCATCTACAATTTGAGTAAACTTACTATGCTCAAATCATTAGCAAATTCCATCCATTCTCATTGAATCTTAGCTAGGTTATGTAGATTTTTCCATTGGAGCACTCATCAAGCATCAACAAGTGGATCAAATTTCTTCATCAAATCACCATTGCATCATTGGAGTTGGGAAAGGCCCAATTTTTACATCAAATTGGCACCAATTCCCTCAAGAGATTAGGAGTTTGTTTGCTTTAGAATAGGATTTGATATTCTTTTAAACTTCATTATGTTCTTCATTTCATATTCTATCTCTTTTGCTATTCAAATGAATTTCTTGAGGAATCCTTATTCATGCTTGCATTTCATCTTCTAATGTGTTTTTTCATGTTGTTTTGCAGGTATTGGGATTGGGGTTCCCACAGGATCATAATGATATAAGCTTTTGTGGGTGATCGTTTGGTGTTTGTGTGACCATATAACACTTATTCCAAATGGTTGCTTTATTATGATTTAAATAGCCCTATCACCATTTACTCTTTAAACATCCAACAACTAGTAATAATAATACCTGAGAAGGAAAATCATATGGCCTAGTCATAATTTGGATAGTAGGGTCATACCACGAGTCACAACATTTCAAGTTTAGGATCATTCCCTTTTAATTGCACTAAGCTCTCATAATTTGTTGCACACAAATTTCAAACTTTGCCTCTATGGAACAATCAGCTTTAAATCCCCCGACTCCATTTCCATAATAATCTTGCGCATGCAAAGGAGAACCCTTTGAAATTGAAAGCCCTTCCTTTTTTGACTGTGTGACTACCCCATATGCCTACTTATGATAATAACATCCCTATACCTCAAATAATTCCATAATGTGGCCTGTGAGGCACTCTAAGCACATACTTAATTACCCATCAATTTTCCATAAAGGGCTCCCTATCCAAATATGATCTTTTGTCCACTGTTGGTCATATGCATAGTCTTGGGGCAGCATTGAGCGCTTATTTGCTTTAGTTAGCTTCACTGTCGAACAGAGTCACTATACCAACTATTCCATCCTCATCAGTAGATTGTTTTCACCTTATGATATTCCATAACACTCTCACCACCTCATTGTTGATAGTGTGGGGACCCCTTCCTATGAAGGTATCACTCAAGAATAGTCAGGTGGATCTCATCTGAAATGAGATCATCTATGGAATTACGCAGGTAGGGCGATGGGAGGATTCTGCCACAGGTGCATGAGATGGCTACCAGGGGTGCGGGCCTCGCAACAAAGAATGTCATTGGGAGAATGTGGGTGAGGTCGATTAGGTCGCTGATGCCAGAACGCCGTTGCAACCACACTCGACACAGAGTCTAGTTCCGCATACAAAGCCCCAATAGAGCTCAAGATGAGGCCACCTGCCACAGTGTTAAAGGTAGAAGATATGGATCAGGCCACCTCTCACAATGCACATGGCACATACCCTCATCACTTTGAGGATCATCATAGGTAAATACTATTAATCGTGCATTAAGTATGTCTTCTCCTCTCTCTTGATAGTGAATTTTACTTTTATCAGCAATTAAAGTCACGTATGAACAATGAGCTCCTAGAGCTATATAAGATGGCACAGGCTCGTCCCGTCATTTCTTTTTACCGAATTGGCCATATATTTAAATCACTTGCGAGCCGCTTTGTTATGACATGATGGGTTGCCATGAAAACTTACTGAGTAGTTAGTCCTAAACAAAGGATAGCTTTATCGAACCAATAATCATCGATTGGTCCTTGGATATGTCCAATCTCTACTTGAAAGGTAGTAATTCATAGATCATTGGAAGAGGAATTCAATAATTCAAGATACGTGAATTAATTCTTCAAGCTCATTACTGGGGACTCTGCCCATCAAGACAAGATTTTCTTCAAAAGAGGATGCTAAGTGGTATGCACGGGTAGGGGCAGTAGGATGGTAATTTACGAATGTGGGTAGACGGATGTGGAACATTAGCCAAGGAATGTCATTGCGACCTCTGTGAAGGAAGATGGCATTGAAGGGATTGGGACCCATAGCAAAAGAAGCCACTTTGAAGAGCACCCAGTGACGATTGTAGCGAGCCACACATATGAGAATTACGTAGGAGCAATTGTGAAAAAGGAAAATATGTGTGAGCCACAGAGGCAACGTGGTAAGAACACCCACACCTAATGTCTATGTCGTTAATATTACACGAAGGTGATCGTTCTTCCACCTTACAATGTAATGTTGGGTATCTCTTAGGCTCTACATTCTCAAACATCATTGTAGGGTCCAATTTAACTCAGATAGAGAATACTACCCAAGCCCATGTCGTCCTTCACTTACTACACATTCAGTCCAATACTCCAATCAAAGGGCCCACTTTAGAATATTAGTATCCATGGCCTTCATGCGTTCTTGACACCGAATTTCCATCTAGAATGCTCATTGTGATATCCTGTTGCAATATCCCTATGTTGATTGTGACTTTATGGGTCCTCACCTTCTACAATAGATCTTCTTCATGATTTATTTCGCTACCTTAGTGAGCGCTTGCCTTAGGTTAATAGGAATTCCTGATACTCTTTATCCCAAATTACCCGCAACCTTCTTAGTAGCTCGAACCTTTGTAGTATTGGCAATCAAAATCCTCTCAGCCTTCATTTCTTCATCATTCAATGATGACTGATTTGGTTTCCCTTTCTATGAGCTTTGAGTCTCTAGGCCAAATAATCTTTGACCGACCTACTCTTATCAGTAGATTATAGTGGGAGGCCAACAATCACCTTATAGATGAATGACTTATACAACGAAGCTCTTGTCTTTTGAACACCTTATCAAATCGTTTGTGATGTATATTCGCAATGCAAGCTAGCGGCCATTATTCCTCCTACCTACCACCCATTGTGTTAATCTAACGGGATGACACTGACCTTTACAGGCTCCGCATATGAGATGGATGCGGGGAATGGGAGGCGGGCGGCCACAGAGCAAATGACGTGAGAAAGAAAGCTAGGACCAAGCAGCTATCCGCACTGTGACACCCATGACCAAGCATGCCACCAAAATGAACCACAAAAGAATGGTGCCTGTGAATTCTAAATCAATTATTATAACAATCCCTAATGAATTCACCCTCTTTTTATTTCAAGGTGGTCACTTGCAACATAAGAATCGATCAAGCTAGCCCTACCATCACGACCCCCTTCCTCCAAACGTGCAATTAAAACTGCACTTGAATGCACCCCCACTTCCTTCGATGGTTGATATTAATGGAACTAATACTCGCTAATCAGATGCTTACTAAATACCTGAAATAAACTTGGGGCAACCCCATAGTCAGCAGATAATTGTATTTATGCAAAGGCTACTGGTTCACTCCATCTACCTGCCCTGCCCCTCTATGTGCTACAAGCCTTTGTTGGGTACCTTGTGTACTACGTCCATTTTCGTGTAAAGATGTTGAGGATGATGTCCAAGATCATGAAGAGAAGGGAGCATTATTTTGGCTTCAAAATATGTCGAGCATGTAGACGAAAGAAAGAGGAGGGCCCCGATAAGAAAGCAGTTTGACACCAACACCAGTTGAATGGACTTCCGCATAGTGGATCCCACTTAGAAGATCACCATCGAGCTAATGGACGCGCGAGAATGTACTAAGAGAGTCATCAAATAGCAATATTGGGTGGACAGTGGAAGGCATGCAGAAACCCGCATATGTGGGTCCCGCATGGGTGACAACCATTGGTGTTAGACCTAAGCAACATTGTCCATTGAAAGAGTGCTCCACGAACCAGTAAATGAGAGCCTAATGAAGAAGACAGACGTGACTCCCGATCATCACTTTGACAAGGTTGTGGCACGTGGTTATTATAATAATGATGGGCGAATGTGGGAAAGCAATCAACAGTCCCTGTAAGCAAAGAGCTCACAATGGAAGAAGTGATGCGCAGGCCCGCAGTGGGGAACGACACTGGTGGGTGGAGAGCCCTCATAGTGGGGGGGCAGTGGAGGTTTTCCATTGTAAATGGCGTTGGGGCAAAAATCTCCGGTGAACACCAGCCCACAAGGGAGAACCCACCGGCGAGCACGAGCCCAATAGTTTACCCAAGAAAATGGTATATGTGGGTCCACATAGGGAGACAACATGAAAGCTGAGTCATTAGGCGATGGAGATCGAGCAGGGAAAACTGCATGCGAAGACCCACAAACATTTCAGAATTAGGCACTTTTGGAAATGCATGGGGTCGGGTTACCTTGGTAATGGAAATGACGGGAATGGCATGAACAAGTGTAGATCCCGCCATGTGGGTAGAAGTTAGGGGTCGGCCACTATGAAAGCGGTGAGACGGGAATGGAGATCCACACAGGGCGACCCGCAACTGCGGGTCTGCGAAGGTTGATGGATGCAATGGTGAGAATGAGTGCAGGGCCCACATGTCAGGCAGACGCTGAAGCTGGGTCACAAGTGAACGGTGGAGCATAACGGCGAACAACTAGAGGAGACCCGAGAACACGGATCTGCAAGGGCTAACGAACACCAGGCGAAAAGCAAATGGAGGCCTGCAAGGGAAAATGACTTAGTGAAACCTGCTGGGTGATTTTGGCCAATATGAAATTGATCATTTTAGGACTCATGACCAATTTGGGCCCACAAACTAGGGTATGCAATGCAATATGAGAGTAAAGCAACCTGCCAAGAGCGAAAATGACCTGTTAGGACCGAAAAGAGGGGGTCCCCACCTTTGGTGGGGCATGTGTGCAAAACATGCACAACAACCACCAAAAAATATTTTAAATTTAGGTTCAAAATCCTAGGGAGGACCTATTCTCCCATGGGTGAATGGGTCCCAGGTCCCTATTCTTGGAGCACACATTGCTCAAGGTAAAATGTTATGTGTTGTCATTAATTATTATCTGGTTGCCCCTTCGTAAAATGTAATTTATTAGGCTTGTAAATGAATAATAGGGCTTATTGAGGCATAATTAAGTCCAATTTAATTAGGAGGGCCCAAACAAAGTATGAAAATGTAAATGGATATATTTTTCTACACTATATTTAGCCCCCACTTTAGTGAGAGGATGACCTTGCGTCAAACTCATACTAAAGTAGGCAATCAAGAGATGCCTAACTGTACAATTTTTGGAAGGACAAGATGAAAAAGGTCAAGGAGGATGATCAAGCCCCCAAGATCTAAGATCTTATGACAAAGCCAACAAAGGCACAAGGAGACACATGCCTATGTTAAGCATATATATGTAGCAATGACAAGATACTCAATCATACAATGTCAAAGACTCAAAGAAAGAAAGAAAAAGAAAAAGAAAAAGAAAAAGAAAAGGGGTGGATCAAGCCTCGACTATTTTTTCAACTCGATGTGGATCAATCCTTAGCTATTTGTCAAAAAACGTCCACTATGAAAAAAAAATGCACTCACACAGGCTAGTGAAATCTGTTGTCAACTAGGTGAGCCCCCAAAAGTGGCAAATGAGATAAACTTATTAGGCTCCCATAACCATACCAAATTTATAACTCCTAATAACTTTGATAAGGCACCAAACAATATAAACTTCAAGCTTCATAAAGCTTAGCAAGTTGTGTTATTCTAAACACTTATGAACAAACATGGCCCTACTAACAAGCAAGGTGTGTTATGCTTGGTGGCCATGAAAAAGGGTTTTAACTTCAATATTCACAAGGTTAGAAAGTTGTGTTATGCTAAACACTTTATGAAAAAAATACAAATAGGATAAAACATGTCCAAAGGGGTTTTTCTTAGTTTATGTAAGGTCTCATCTTAGGGAACATTGTGCCTAATGTCTCCAAGAGAGGACACTTAGGATAAAAGATTCGCAACTTAGGAAATGCAATGTGTAGCATTACCACTAAGAGGAATGTCATATAGTAAGGTCACAAACTTGGAGGAAATCAAACCCAATGACACCACTAAGAAGAAGACACATCACAAGAAGTAAGAAGATTGCACTAAGAAACACAAGATATAGTAAAAAAAAATTCAAAATGATAATGCCTTGATGTATGCCCCCACTTTAAAGAATTTAAAGTAGAAAATGATAAATGCTAAACAAGACATGAGAGCTTATTTTGAAAGCCCTATGTCAAGCATATGTTTCCAAATGAAGCTACGTCATGAAAAAGGGACTGCCCCCAAAATGAGAATCCCAAACACAAGGGATCCATAGATTTTGGGTCAGTGTATATCTTTTCTACAATGTTATTATAGAGCTCAAAACCGTCATCATTACCCAAATAACTCATGGAACTGGAGGGATAACACATAGAGAGTGAAAACAAATAAAATATTTTGGGTCAACATGGAAAAGACCAAAATTTCTCGACACCTTGTGTCATCCCCAAAAGGAAAAACACAAGACAAAAGAAAAGATAAAGGTTTATGACATATAGAAGAATGTAGGTACAAATAGAGGAATGAACATAAAGACATGTCAAAGAGAATGATACGGGGGATCACATTACACACATGTAATCACACAAAAAGAACATGAAAATAAGACAAAAGAAAAAGACTACTAAGGCACATGCGAGTCAACCTATTAGTAGGTCATCCACATCCCAATCTTGTTTGTAATATTTGGAAGGTAGATAAATAGCCTAAGGGACAATCACAAGCACCATACTAGGGTCCAAGGCTATCTAACTGCTTGCCCCCACTAAGTGTAGGACAAGGATGAGTTGAGATAAGTGGTGATAATGAGCTCCTTACAATATAGAAAATGATTTGCAATGAATGTAAAACATGTAATAGTGAGTATGCTATGATCTTACAACTATCACATGATAAGGAGAAAAGTTCATGTAATTTCTATCCAACTATGAAGTCATAAGGATTGTCAGGAGGAATAAAATCACTCAAATCCTCTTTAAGGCACAACACTCATAGGTAAGATGTCAAGGATTTCTATGATATGCACAATAATTCATGTTTGCACTCTTACATTTTTTGTTTATTTGGATAGGTGGCAACTAAATCCATCCTAGATGGAGAAGTTGTTCCATTTTTCGTTCAATTTTTGTTTTAGTATGTAGGAATGGAAATTCTTTGACTTTATAAGGTTTGTATTTCTTACTTGTTTGAGCAGCTTGTTGAGGTAGATTTGAACGGGGAGGACCTAAGATGATCCTATCGTACTTTTGAGGGATTTTTTCATTAAGGAGGAAACTTGTTTCCTTGGAAGATGTGGAGGGAGGAGGATCTTGATATCCCATTCCTTTAGTATCTTCCATTGGGATTTGTTCTAACAACTTATGAATTTCATGTTCATTTGTTCTGTCACATCGTTGCTTAGCCAAGATCTTAAAACCTTGGCCATAAGTCTCTTCTAGGTTGATGGGTGTGTTGGTGACTTTATTAGCATAGGATATATGAGTATGCACTTGGTTAGGGAGACTAGGTTCACTCATGGTTGGAGGTTTAGGCTTGGTTTGTGATTCAATATTAGGATGTAAAAGACCAAACATTTCTAGTGGTGGGATAAGAGGAGGTGTTGGTTATTGCATGGAGGGGTAAAATGATGCATTGTTCTCAAGGTTGTCAAGGCAATTATGTATGAAATTATGCATGCTTTCATCATCTTCACCTAATATGTCAACTTCATGAGGACATTCATTAGGGGTTGGTTGAGCATCATTAGGTTTTATTGCATTAGGATCATTACCAAACACATAACTTGAGACATCAACCAAAGATGTTAAGGAATTCCATATATTACCAATACACATTTCCATTATGCAAGAATGAATTAAATTGCAAAGATATTAAAAAAAATCAGATTTGAAGCAAGATAATTTACTGCTTATACTATGAAAAAATCTGAAAATGATGCAATTTTGAATTCAAACAATGCAATGATTTTGGAAAATTAACCTTAATATGAATAATTATAGAAAACAAAAAATTTAGAAACTAAAATAGCAAATTGAATGTAGAAATATAGAATGTAGATATAGTGTTTTTAATGCTCAGAGGTATAGAAAAATCCCTAACTAGGGACTCAATTTCCCATGGGCGAATGGGTCTTACTATAAGTTACCAATTTCTGAGTTGATTTTTATGCTTTCAGATTTTGGGTTCAAATAGTTGGTTATAGTTTTAGATTTCTGGAAAATCAGATCTAAATGCAAGTGCAAAATAATGCTAAATGAAAAGAAAACATACCTAATTTGAGATGCAATTTTCATTCAATTTTTTGATGTAAATGACTGATCATGCAATTCTATGTAAACACTATGCAAAATGATTGATATTTTTGAATTTTCTAGATTTTAAAGAATGCAATTTTTAAATGCAAACCTAAAACCCTAAATGAGATACAAACTAATGCAAGTAAACAACCCTAAATGAAATGAAAATCAATGAAATGCAATGCAAAGTAATGAAAATCCTAGATGACTCCAAAATCATAATGTTGTGATGCTCAAAAGTCGGGTCCACCAAAATGAAATGTAGAAAAATAGGTGTGATCAATATTTTGGATGGGATTATGATGGACCTATCTTCCTATTTTCATTAGGAAATGAGATCCCCATAAAGAATTGACTAAAAACCCTTAGGTGAATCAACTCAATGTGAGAATCTTTAGATTTCCTTATGCTTGAGGATGGGGGTAAAGTTCAAAAAACACTTTTGGGAGAAAACCTAAAAAATAGAAATTCAACCTAATTATTCCAATTCAAACTTGCAACAACAATATAAAGCTCAATATTGATAGAAACAAAAAACTTATTATAGATTTGAGAAGGACAGAATGATGTTTACCAATCACCAAAAGTCACTTTTAGGAGGTTATCTAGGACTCATTCGCCCATGGCTGAATGGGTCTTTTGTCAAGTTTTTCAAGCAACTTTTGAGCGCCTCTAATACTAATCTGTAGCTTCTTATTTGTCTAGGTTTCAATGTCGAAAAGCCAGAAATCAAATCTATAGGTGAGATTCTATGATTTGACAACTTTGACAACTTTTGCAACTTCAACAACTTTTCCAATCTTACTTTAAGAGATCTTAAATCCTTCTTCAACCTAAAATATACAACACAAACACAAGAGAGAAAAAATATTTATTTTTGGTGAATAGGTGTTTACCTTGGTCAAACCCTGTTTTGGTAATTAAACCTTGAATTGAAATAATGAAATGTGAAAGGAATGATGAATGAACAATACAATGTTGCAACTCAACAAACCCTTGGATGAATCTTTGGAAGTCTGTAATATTGTTCTTGATCTTACATGAAATGGATTCAATGATGTGGATCTTGATGCTTGAGATAATGCTTTGAATGCTTGACTTGAATCTTGAAACCTACATCATAATGTTAGCTCCAAAAACATGCATGATGCAAGAAGACTTTGAGATGATGGTTGGATCTTGTTTGCTGCAATAAATCACTAGTATATCTTCTCTTAAATGCTCTTGATCATCAACTTTTCTCTTGTGAAATTGATCTTCAAAATGTTCTTGAGATATCTTGAAAATGCTAGGTGAAACTTAGAAAACAACCTTGTATTTATAAGTATGTATCCTTAATTTCCAAAAATTTAAATATTATAAGTTGAAATTGAAATATGGACTCAAGGACCTTAAAATACCATTGAAAACATATTTTAAATTTAGGTTCAAATGCCTAGGAGTCCCAAGTCCCTATTCCTAGAACACACATTGCTCAAGGTAAAGTGTTATGTTTCGGCATAAATTATTGTCGGGTTTCCCCTTCGAAAAATGTAATTTATTAGGCTTGTAAATGAATAATAGGGCTTATTAAGGCATAATTAAGTCTAATTTAATTAGGAGGGCTCAATAAAAGTGTGAAAATGTAAAGGGATACATTTTTCTACACCACATATTATGAGGCCAACCTTCACAGTTGTTCATTCATCGGGTTTAAAAACCCTTTTGGTTGACTCTAACCTTTGTTGGAGTTAGAGAATCATATTTAAAAGCATTTGTAATCATTTAGAAGTTAGTCATTAGTTATTCATTTAGTTAGTGATAGGTAGATAGATAGATTTTTGTATCAACCCTTCGAGGAACTATAATAAGGCCTTTGGCCACTTGTAATGTTGGAAGCCCTTACAACAGGCTTGTGAGCCCTGGTTATTCACCCATGAGGCATATGTTACATGTAAGATTTCCAATCCAATAAATATTCATATTTACAGAATACTTTCTTGGTTATTTTTGATGTGTTGACTCTAAGATGCATGGTTTGGACTGTTCTTTTTGGATCCTTCATCTGTCATTACACCATTTGTTTTTCCCCCTCTATCTCTCCCTCTTTCTATGCATATCTCTCCTTCTCTCTCCTTCTCTCCCTATTGCAAATGTAACATGAGCTTGTTGGTAACAAAGCTTGATTATCTTCCTGATTCAAAGGTTTTGTTTCAATCATGTTTGGATCCCTATTGATTTGAAGCCATCACTTCTCTATTGAGACCTTTGTTGCACAAACAATATCATTTTCTAAATAACCAATTGAACTCATGTACTACACAAATTTATTCAAAAAATAGACCAATTGTTTTCCTGATTGAACTTGCAAACCTTTTCAACGTATCCATTGCACACC
This sequence comes from Sequoia sempervirens, assembly GCA_007258455.2. Lineage (NCBI taxonomy): Eukaryota > Viridiplantae > Streptophyta > Pinopsida > Cupressales > Cupressaceae > Sequoia > Sequoia sempervirens. Next base: position 284,764,325 of record VDFB02353493.1, on the reverse strand, counting down.
AAGGTGCAATTGATAATTATACTTTTAATAACGTTGTTTGAAAAGGAATGGATAACAAATATAACAGATTACTTTATGATCTTTTCATGGATACTTTGTATTTATTATTATTTCAAATTTTTTTGTTCTCATCAACATGTTTGTTGTTTGAAGGGGACTTTATCCTTTTTGTTCATTTTTCTCTTTCCTCTCTATTGATGTAATTTCCTCTCCCTTTGTTAATCCAATAAAAAAGTAATAAATTACTTAGATTAAAACTTATAATAAATATGGTATGGTTATCAGATTAAGAAAATGGCAGAGCAAGGCAAAAATATTTGTAGAGGTGTTGGAGCTTGGGTAGATGAAGTGGATAGGGAGCTTCCAACTTTGGAGGAAAATAAGTTCTTCTAGCAAGGTCGATGGCAGAATGAAGGTAGCAGATGGGACTAGGGGTGACCATGTTGATTTGGGAGAAACATGGGTGATAGAGAAGCCTTTAATTGATTTCCCCTCAATCACAAAGTTTGGGTAAACTATGGCAGTTAATGTCAGAAGAATTGGTAGAGTCTTTGAGAGTGGAAAAATCCAAATTAGAAATGAAATTTGAATCAACATGGAAATAAAAAAAGGTTGGGGAGATTGACACTATGAAGACAATCGGGCAGGAGGATTGAACCCAAACGAGTATGGACAACCTAGGTCAAATGGAAGGAATATGAGAAATCCACATTGGGATTGGAAGGTGTTGAGGATCAGGGAAAACCCCAAGATGTCAAAGGTTTATGATGATCCAAGAGATCAGATGCCTCCATTCGCAACTGAGGCAAATGCAATTGATCTGGGGTAGGACAAGCGAAAACAAGTAGAAAGAAAAGATTTTAGGAAACCTTGAAACGAGCCAAGGGATTGGAATTGTATGAAATGGATTGGAGGGTCCAACACCCTTAGACAGGAGAGGGGAGTTAATGCAAGGAAGAATAAAATCATGGTAGTGGTTATCCACTCCAAATCACTGCAAGAATCAAAAAATCAATTGAAGGAGGAAGCTTTCTTCGCGAAAAGGTGTGATAGAGGATGTCTAAGAGAAAAGATCCAAAGATGGTGGGTAAAAAATAGGGGTGAAGAGGTAAGCATAAAATTTCTTCTAAATAATTTCATTTTGGTTGTTTGTTCTTCTATGCAACTTAAATAGTCAATTATGGAAAAGAAAACCCTAATTATGAAAGGGGAAGGGTATTACTTCAAAGACAGGTATGCAAATTTTGATCCCAAGAATCATGAGATGGATAAGAAGCTAGTGTGGGTAAGTTTGAACAATTTTCCATTGGAGTATTGGTGTGGGGAAGTCATAACTAAGATAGGTGGAGCCTTAGAAACCTTCATAGGCATAGATGAAGGGTCAATCCAAAGGGGGAGTTGTTCCAATGTAAGATCTATGTAGAGATAAGTTTGAACTATCACAAGTGAGAAGATTTGGAACTAATCACAATGGAAGGAAGATGGTTTTTAGAGGTGGTTTGGGAGCATCTTATAAGCAGAGTGGGGTGATTTTATTCCTAAAATAGATCTAAATGTTGTTGAGGTAAGAGAAGCTAGGGTAGAAGAGATGGAAAAAGAAGATCCATTAACTGATAGATGTCATTGGAGTCTCGAGGCTTGAAAGAAGAACTAAATCAATAGTTGGAGATAGAGATGGGGATGGCCCAAGCAACAATTGAGGAGCCTCTAAATCAACCCAATGAGGAAAACATGAATGATGATCTAAGTCTTCTAAAGGAAGGTGAGATAAGGCAAGAATGGGAGGGTCTGGAAACTATACTAAAGGATGGTTGTGAATTAACAGGGGTAACAGTAGGTGAAGGCAGAGAAAGAAATGTATTTTCTGTAGAGGAAGAGGATAATTTCTTGCAAACAGAGGTTGAGCCCATGGTGGAAGCTCTAGAGGGGAAGGTATGCTAAAGGAAAAGGTGCCCAAGGAAGGGTATGGAGAGATGTAAGATAACCCCATCAGTGCAACAACCCTACAAGAAAAATGTAAATTAGGCATCAAGTAGGCAGAGGTGGCTAAGAGGTCATCAAATTATGGAGAACAAAAAAGGCAAGGCAGAAAGACAAATAAAGAGAAGGAACTTTGGATGGGAGGCAAAGGGCCAGGTAAAGGTTACCAGACTGCTAATATTAGGGAAGGGCATTACCCTTCTTAGGGAGAAATGAGGCTTCTTTCATGGAATGCTAGGGGCTTAAACGCTCCTAACAAAAGGCGCTTGGTAAGGCACTATCTAGAAACTTCAAAGGCTGATATCTTTCTGGTGCAAGAATAAAAAAAAAATGTGCAAGTTAGAAATGGAGCAATTTAGGAGGAAATGTAGACTTTGGTAGGTGGTTGCAGTAGAAGCATAAGGGGCATTTGGTGGTCTCATAACACTATGGAGACCACAATTGGTGTATATGGAGTAGATGGAAGCCAGAAGGAACTAGCTGGCATGTAGGGAAAAAAGTTTGACCTCAAGCTTGTCATTCATCATTGTGAATGTATATGGTCCTAATTGTTGCATAAAGAAAAGGGAGGTATGGAGGAAATAAAAAATCTTCTATTGAATACACTGAATGACTTTTGTATAATTGGGGGGTGACTTAAATTCTATATTACACAGTCAAGATAAGAAAGGGGTGTCAAAAGAAAGCATTAATCCCAGATAGATTTTGAGATGTTTGTGAAGGAAAATCAATTATTGAAGATTCGGATGGAAAATGGAAGTTTCACATGGACAAATAGAAGATTGGGCTTCAATAACACTGCAGAGAAATTGGATAACTTATATATCTATTCAAATGGGACTTGGTTGCCTTCCCATTTACCTTTGAAGGTAGAATTGTACCACAATTTGGTTCTGGCAATTACCTAATTAGGCTAGAAATATAAGGGGATACGAGACTAGTAAGATGCCCTTTTAAATTTGAAATATGTGGCTGAAAGATCAGAATTTCTTGGAATTGGAAAAACAATGGTGGTCAAAAGTGAAGCCTAAGGGCACCAAAATGTTTGGCATAGTCAATAAATTGAAGGTGATAAAGCAATAATTGAAGGCATACAATAGAGATCACTACAAGAATATTTTTGAAGAAAAAATAAGGCTCGAAGAAGAGCTAAATGTTTTGAACAAAGACCTGTAATCTTGCTAGGTATGGACAATGAAAAATTCATAAAGGAGAAGGAAATTTTAAAAGCATATATGCAGAAGTGCAAGACAAAGAAGAGGTATATTAGAGGCAAAATTCAAGGGAAACTTGGATTAATGAAGAGGATAAGAATTCTAAATATTTTCATAATGTGACAAAAGTTAGATGGGATATCAATCGCATTGCAAGAATCAAGATGAGGGGGTCATCTAAGAAAAGGTTGAGGAAATAGTGTAGGAGGCAATGGACTATTTCAAGAATTTGTTGAACAATGAAGAAGGATCTGACCTTAACTCACAAAAACATATGTTGCAAAATATACCAAAACTTGTTACTGGAGCTCATAACAAGATGTTAATGGAGAAATTCTTAGAGGAGGAGATAAGAACTACTACATTCCAATCACACCCAAACAAAGCACCTGGTCTGGATGGATTTCAAGCAAGTTTTTTCAGACATGTTGAGACATTGTGAGGAAGGTGTTATGGGAATTTTTCCCCAAAAGAAGATAAATCTATTAAATAACCTTTTAGAATAAAAAGGGAGATAGAAAATAAAGGATATTATGATCCTTTGGTTAAAGAAGAGATTAATAAGGAATATGTAGAAATATTCTTTAAAAAGGGGAAGCATAATTATTTATTTAAATAATTATTAAAAGTAAACCTTTTGTGAAAGGGTGGGATGGTTTGGAAACCACCCCTTAAAAGGATATATAAATCATTCATGTGAGACATGGAAAAGACATTCAAGGATGGAGAATATTCAAGGAGAAAAGAGAAAAATGAAAGAGGACCTATAAGGGCACAAAGGAGTGAAGGTTAGGGTCTAGGTGGGCATTTAAACATTTGGAGAAGGGACACATAGCATGTGTCCAACTCAAGGTACAACATACACCCTAGAGTGTCCTAGCTAGGGTTGTGTTTATGTTGTAAAGACGCATTGGTTTTGTGCAAGAACCGGTTCCTTCAGGGGTGTTTGTGCTGGGAAATGACCTAGGTCCATAACCATTCCTCTGAGTGTTGGATTTCCTTTGAGTGTTGGATAGCAATATTTTCATGACTTTAAGATGAGTATTGAGAACCATTGATTCGACAATATTGGTAACATTGTTTATATGATTTTGGTGTTAATATGATTAATCTATGTGGAGGTGTTATTCCATTTACTATGTTGATTATTTAATTGTCACATGTTTGTAGCTTACATTAATTATTCACATTTATTTTGATAATATTACATATTATAAACTATAGTAACTCTATTATTTTTTTTATTAAGTCCACTTCTAATACTTGATAACTATAAAGGGAAAAGTGACATCACAGTTGGTATTAGAGCCTAATGATCTAGCTTTCCTATCTTTGAAATTTTATTTACTTTTAAAATCTCATATTAGCCAATCTTTAATATCCTTGTGTAAGTCTAACATCATACATGTGTCCTAACAGTTGAATCATAAGACTTAATTCTATAATACCTAATTTTATTGGCATTATTGGAAATCCTTAGATCATCTATATGTGCCCGTATTCGTATTCAAGAATTAACATTTCTTTGAGAACATTCCTATTTACACATAGACCCAACTTAAAATATAATATCCATAACTTATTAATACAAATTCTATATTTATTTTGATTTATAAAACTATAATCTTTTTTTATAATAACTTATTAATATTAAAAAAATATAAATAATTTAACCTTAATTCTAAATTTAAGTCTATCCTTCACTTTATTGAAATCTCTATCCTCTTTAGGATGCATATATGAATCATTCTAGATCACTCCCTATTCAGATTCTATTATACAATCATTGATGTCTTCTTAGACCATCGTAAACTATGAAGAATTTACACTTTCTTGCATCCAAATATTTGTATAAGAGTATATAGAATGATGGACTCTCATTGAAAAACATAATCCTAAAGGTTGAGACTTTTTGTGTCAAGGATCATGTTGTAAAATGAAAGAATTGAATAAACAAGAATACAGATATGCAGAACAATAATTCAGAAACCAGAGCACACACGATTTATCGTTGTTCACCACAATAGTGGTTATGTCCACATTGAGCAGGGAAAATCTTATTGATGCTAAAAGTAAGTTTTACAATAACCATGGTTGCATTTATTAACAACCACGATCAGTTGAAGAGACACGAGAAGAGAGGGAAAACATGAAGACCTTTGGCCTTCTGTCGAGACCTTTGGACTTCAAGCCATTGGCCTTCACTATCTCAACAATCTCCCACCTGAAGCACAACGGATGCAGCAACTAATCAAACATTCTTGTTTATTCAATTCTGTTATTTATTGTTCTGCATATCTATATTCTTGTTTATTCAATTCTTTCATTTTACAATTGGTATCAGAGCATGAATGTCAATATGTTTAGAGCAGCACTGAGAGGAATGATTATGAGCCATAAAAATGGCAGTGCAACTATCACAAAACAAAACATAATCACTATGTTGGTATTTCAATTCACCAAACAATAGTTGTAACCAAATCATTTCCCTTGCACCTTCGGAGAGAGCCAAATACTTGACTTCTGCAGAAGAAAGAGCAACTAAATGTTGCAGCCTTGAGGCCCAACTAATGGCAGCCCCAACAAACATGAAGGCATAACCAGTAGTAGACCTTTGTTTGTCTAAATCTCTGGCATGATCAGAATCTGTGAAACTTTGTAGGTAAATATCATTTCCACTAAAACATAGAGCATAATCAGAAGTGCCCTTAAGATATCTTAATATCCATGTAACTGCTTCCCAATGAGGCTTCCCGAGATTGCTCATGAACCTACTTACAACTCCCACCGCATGGGAAATATCGGGACGAGTAGAAACCATAGCATACATAATGTTGCCAACTACATATTTATAAGGAATTCTATCCATAAATTCCTTATCCTCTTGTGTTTTGGGACACAAATAAGAAGTTAAATGAAAATGAGCAGCAAGTGGAATGGGAGCAATCTTGGCATCAACCATACCAAATCTGTCTAATACTTTGTTAATGTATTTTGTTTGAGATACCAGATCTCCTTTTTGTTTCTATCCTGAGAAATAGTCATCCCAAGTATTCGCTTGGCTGCCCCTAAATCCTTCATGGAAAATCTAGTGGCCAATTGATTTTTCAACTCATGAACAATCTTCATGCTAGTGCCAGCTACGAGCATATCATCCACATAAAGTAGAAGTATGACAAATTCACCATTAGACAATCATTTAAAATACACACATGGATCAGCTTCTAAGCATACAAAGTTATGCTCAATCATAAACTGATCAAATTTTTGGTACCATTGCCTTCGGGCTTGCTTAAGCCCGTACAAGCTCCATTTCAACCTGCAATAAAGATGTTCTTTACCTTGTTTAACAAACCCTTTAGGCTGCATCATGTACAATTCCTCATCAACATCCCCATGTAAAAAGGCAATTTTGACATCTAACTACTCAAGCTCGAGATCCATGCTGCAACCAATCCCAAAACCACTCTAATTGTAGTCATCTTTGCTACCAGAGAGAAGATTTCTTCAAAATCAATACCTTGTTGCTGAGCATACCCCTTGACAACTAGCCTAGCACGAAATCACTTTCTGTTGACATCTTCCTCTTTTAATTTATAAACCAACTTATTTCGTAATGCCTTTTTGTTAGGCGGAAGAGGCACCAAATCCCATGTCTAATTTTTTATCAAAGAATCCATTTCTTCTTGCATTGTAGCCTGCCACTGATCACAATTCGCATCTTGAATGGCGGTTTTGAAGTTTGTTGGCTCTGTCTGATCAGAAATTAACATCATAGGCTCTACTTCTTCTGCAAGCAATAACTCATAATCTGAAAATTTCGAAGGAATCCTCCTGTGCCTAGAAGACCTCCTTAAATCATCATGACTCTTTTCACATTGAGGATGAGCAACATTATCGATACCCTGCATTCTATGATTAATCTGCTCACAATCAGAGTCCTGAGAACAATCTGTCCCTACCATGAATGGAGTTCCATTATGCACAATGGTTTGAGGCATCGCTGCATATGGAGAGGTCTCATCTCCTTGCATGGCACCTACAGTGCCACAGAAATTACCAGCTAAACTATTGTTGACAAGCTGAGATCGTGATGTCCCTTGGCAGTGAGGAGAGGAGGACGAGATCTCCTGCGCAGAGATCTCATTGTTCCCAAATAGTGAGTCATCACTATTACTAGATGAAGTTGGGGGCACCAAAATTGAGGTGGGAGAAGCAGCGATTTCTGTGGGAACAGAAACAGTAGACCTTTGTGTGATATTATTATTGTCACACATGGAGAAAGGCACATATTCATCAGTACCTATTGGCTATGATTGCTCTACTGGAAACACTGTTTCATTGAAAACCACATCTCGACTCCTCACAATTTTCTTTCCAACTAGATCCCACAATCAAAAACCAAATTGGTCTTCACCATAGCCCACAAAAATACACCTTTGTGATTTGAAATCTAGCTTTGTCCTCTTTTCTTTTGGAACATGGACATAAGCTTCACATCCAAAAACCCGGATGTGTGAGTAAGAAATCCTCTTTCCCAACCACTCTTCTTTCGGAATACCAAACTCCAAATGAGATGAAGGATTGTGGTTAATGAAGTGAACTGTTGTGTTACATGCCTCCGCCCAAAATTCTTTGTCCAAACTAGCATTGGAAAGCATACATCTAGCTTTCTCAAGAATGGTCCTATTGAGTCTTTCTACTACCCCATTTTCTTGAGTGTAGGGGACAACTTTAATCCTTCGAATACCATGATCTACACAAAAATTATCAAACTCCAAAGAAAAAAATTCACCTCCATTATCTGATTTTAAACATTTAATTTTGTGACCACTTTGATTCTCAACAAGTGCTTTAAAAATTTTAAATTTTGAAAGCACTTCAGATTTTCTAGAAATCATATAAACCCAAACCTTCCTAGTACAATCATCAAGAAAGGTAACAAAGTAATTAGCGCCTCCATAAGAGGTTACCTTGGTAGGGCCAAAGACATCCGAGTGCACCAACTCCAATGGTGTTGTCTTCATGTTGTGTCCATCCTTCAAGAAGCTGACCCGTCTTTGTTTTCCATGAAGACAATGTTCGCAAAACTCCAAATCTGCGGATTGTAGACCCTAGTAGTTGGTCTCGGTTGAGCATCACCTCAAGTCCTTTCTTGCTCATGTGGCCTAACCTTTGATGCCAAAGAGCCACATCGCTGCCTACAATAGTCATAGCAGCTCCCACCTCACCAAAAGTTTTTGCAATATAGAGGCTGCCAACTTTGTCTCCTTTTGCAATGACCAAAGCACCTTTAGTTACTTTCCAAGTATCCGTGAGAGTGGTGGGAAAGCCTTGGGTATATAGCTGACTTATGGAAATTAGATTTCTCTTCAATTTGGGAACATGGCAACTTCTTTAGCAGCCACTTGACTCCTCCAGCTAGCTACAAAACAACACCACCTTTGCCAACAATTTCACAAGCTTTGTTGTCACCCAAATATACATTTCCAAGATTACCTTCTTGGTAATTTGTGAAGGCCTCCGTACAAGAAGAGGCATCAAAGGAGGCATCAGAATCAATTACCCATGAATCTGAATTTGTATCGCTTGTTGATAGTATGAGAATACCATCATCCTTATCATGTGATATGTTTGCTTCGCTGTCCAAAACCCTTTCTGTGCCTTTTTATACTTTCTGCAATCTTTCTTGATATGACCAACCTTCCCACAAAACCAACAACCACTTTCTTTTCCTTTAGACTGCGATCTTTAGCTGATTTGGACTGTTGATTGTGATTATATCTACCTCTATATTGTCTTCTCCCTCTATTTTTGGTGCTTACCATAGTGAGAGCATCACCGGATGAGGGCTCATCATTCTTCCTCCTTAAGTCTTCGGAGAGAAGAGTGGCAGAAACTTCATCGAAAGCCAACGGCTTGGAGCTTGATGCCGAAGTGCTTATGGCTGTCACAACTCCATCCCAATTGTTTGGTAGAGAGCATAAAAGAACAGCTTTGTTTTCGTCACCTTGAGTCATTCCAACCGAATTCGCTTGGCTGATCAAAATGTTGAATTCGTTAATGTGGTTTGCCATTGCGCAACCTTCCTTCATCTTGAGCTTATATAATCTCTTCATGATGAACACTTTATTTGCAGCTAACGCCATAGCATAGGTTTTTATAAGTTTGTCCCAAACTTCTTTTGTTGTTTTCTCTTCTGCAACATTGAACAGAACATTTTCATTTAGCGAAAGAAAGATTGTTGCCTTGGCCTTTTCATCAAGAGTCTTCCAATCTTCGTCTTCATGGTAGCAGGCTTCTTTGATTTTCCTTCAAGCGCAAGTTTGAGATCTTGCTTAATCAGCAAAGATTGCATCTGAATCTTCCATATCCTGAAGTTCTTCCCAGAAAATTTCTGCACCTTCAAATCTTCCATTTTCTGGAAATTCAATTACCAAATTTCCAAACAGCTGTACACCTAGCTCTGATACCAATTGTAAAATGAAAGAATTGAATAAACAAGAATACAGATATGCAGAACAATAAATAACAGAACAATAATTCAGAAACCAGAGCACACACGATTTATTGTGGTTCACCACAATAGTGGTTACATCCACACTGAGGAGGGAAAATCTTATTGATGCTAAAAGTAAGTTTTACAATAACCAAGATTGCATTTATTAACAACCACAATCAGTTGAAGAGACACGAGAAGAGAGGGAAAACATGAAGACCTTTGGCCTTCAAGCCGTTGGCCTTCACTATCTCAACACATGTTGCTTAAGCATGGCATCCTTTCACATGTTGACACAATATTTGCTATCATATTTTAATAGACCGGTCGTGCAAGAATTGCATTAGCAGTCTGCTTTGTAAAATATGAAATAATTTGAGTCCTTGTTCAACGACATAGTGTTGAAGATGGAGCCACAAGACTCAAGTGTAGAATGTAGGTCCCTTTAGTTTACAACATTATTGTACACCAGAGACCTGAATCTATAACCCGCCATGAATGGTTGCACATTGTGTTTGAGAGACACCCCAAAATCGGTATAATGTATTTGGAATTACATGTATAACAATGGTGAACAAATTCGATTTCGTGTCTGCTTGCTGCATCTAATGGAAGATTTCTAAGGAGCCTTGGAAAGACAAAAGGATGAATTCCTATAAAAACATACACACTTTAACATCAAATCCATTAGCATAACTGCCCTACAATTGAGTAGCAAACTGTATCAGATAACAATGTTTTTGTTCATAGAACAAAAATATTGCAAAGATCCCATTTATAATGTTATGAATGAGTGCATAATTTTTATTACTTCTGTCAACTGCTTATAATAAGCATTTATGGTCAATCAAACTATTGCCACCTGTGATACATTTAAAGGGAGAGGGCCAACCACAAATAATCAACTCTATCTCATCACTGTCGAATAGCGTTCAAACTGTTATAAAACATATTATCATCACTTGCCCGTAGAACCAAATCGTGACTGTTTAAGAAATTGAGAAAGGTGAGTTATTATTGTGCTGTAAATTCCTTTAGAAACCTCTAAATCTGTTGTCGTTTATTTTACCAATCTTAAGACAAATATAGGGGACTCAACAATTAGCTATGGATTAAAACTCAAGGCTTTCAATTATTCTGGCGTCTGCGGCTACATCGATGGCAATAAGTATTGCTTTCTCAACATTAATCAGTCCCTTGCTGCATTGGTGATTTCTAAGGAAATATCTGGTCGTGTTGTTGATATTATTGACCCATTTTTATATGTCACTTACAGTCCGGGTCTTCTAGCTCTTGCGCATAGAGGAGTTATAGAGTTATTGAGTTGGCATTTCGGTGCCTGGTGCCTGAAAAGGACTCAAGGCCGACCATGACAGAGGTGGCACAAGAGCTTTTGGGACATTAAATTGATGACAGTGAAAGTGAAGATAAAATATGTTCAACTTTTGTCGAGACAAAATGGTGCAATGAACACAATTGCTTTATTTAAAATTCTTCTAAGGTTTGCTTGAAATTTTCTAAAAGTCTACTTTTCACATTTTCCATACATGTCTACCAAGGTAGTAGCAGCTACAACATTTGACACAATTCTTTGTTCATCTCATGTTATATTGCTTCAATTATAACAAAGGCTAGGAGAACACTAACGAATGTAATTTGATTGGTTTGGAGAACTGTTTGTCGTATATGGTGAAAATAGTATGACTATCTTATGAGAATTCTTCTTTCTCCTATAAAATTAGTCTTGTATGATCCAATTCATTTCTATCTTTAATATCTTTTTAGAAATAGTGAGATTGAAAATTATTTTGAGCAGATTTGTTCATTCAAGACTCTTTTCTGAAATCAGTCTTCTTGATTAGAGTTTATTTACAATCATGCTTAAAGAACAAATACATCAATAATTAGGCTTACATGTATCTTAGATTAACTTGATACAAATCGAGGTGTAAACAAATTTGCTACATAAGTTTATTTGTTGGCCCATAACCCATAGGTCCTTAGGATTCACTTCTTGAACTTGGACAAATGACACTATGTCTGAAATAAGTTAGCAAGAATAACATATTTATAAGATATGAAAGCAAATAGGCTCTTAGGCATGGGAACATGTCAAATCTTACAGGGGGAGAGACTATCTATTCCAACCTTTTATATGCAAGTAGCTTATGTGATGTTTTTCACATGTTTCTTTTATGAATAATTTTATTGAAATTTCATATGTTGTCAAACTTATAAGAAAACAATAAGGTTTTGATTATATTAAAACTGGAAGGGTCAGTACCCATTACAAACTAGCCATAGAGGCAAACCAATGACTCACGAGCAGTGGGAAGACCAAAAAAGTAAACAAAAAATAGAGCTTAAACAATTCGACTAGTAGGAAAAAAATAAAAAGAAACCACAGGACTGGGACCAGCACAAAAAACTAGACACCTACAGGTCTCCTAAAAGCTTGAGACTAGTGATCGCATTCCACTCCTGGGACAAGAACTTGGGCTTCTTATCGAAAGTCACAAGCCCCTGAAGACTGGCCTAGGTATCCTTGGTAACATCACAAACCGAGGTGTCCACCTTCTTACCCTTCTTCTTCTACAGATTACCATTGTCCTCCCCATCTACAAGTCGTTTTCCTTAGCTCTTTCTTATCTCATCCTGAAACACCTGAAGAGTGAGGGCCCTATTTTTCATAGTTTCTTTGATTTAGTCAGTGATAGCCCTCAAACATTGCACGGTCTTCTCCTGGGTTTGGTGAATGGCATCAATTTCAACCATTAAGCTCTTTTTATCTTCTTCTGACCCAACAATGGCCTGAAAATCATCCAACTCTTTCTCCCACCTTTCCCACCTCTCAAGGGACCTGACCAAGGAGGTAATCATGTCCTAATGTGCTTTGTTCTCCACCTCCCCAAACCATGCAGTCTATTGTTCTAGCACCTTGCCTTCTAGGATTTGAATCCTCTCCTTAGTAGTAACCAGCTGCCCCAAGAGCCATTTCATATATCCTTCTGAACATTGATAGTATCAACAATTTCATTCAATTTTTTTCTTATGGGGTTGGCAAGAAAATGAATAAACCTAGGAACATTCCCATGTTCATCCAAATTGACACACAGGTTGGGGGTATTATGAGGGCTAGGGTTAGAATTGGGCGGGGTGTTGGGGACATCTGAGTCATGGCCTTGAGGCGACAAATGGATAAGGGAATTAGCTGGGGTAGGGTTCCACGAATCATCATCATCGTTGGTGTTATCAGACTCCCCCGACCCAAAATAAATGGTCATGGGCATAGGCTCCAATTTGCAATTGATAGTGATGGGAGGGGTATTATCATTAGCAAGGGTTTTACCCCAGGTCTGGGTATTGTGGCAGATGGTAGGAGGAGTTTCGTCGATAGTGACAGAAGGGTTGGGCTCCCCTAGGGGAATAGTGGGGTCCAAAATAGTTAAAGTATTCTTATGCACAATAGTAGGGGAGGGAAGCAAGGCATCATGTCATACTTACATAAACGCAGGATTAGGCCTTGGTGCAAGGAAAGTTTCTTACTTTTGGCTTAGACATTCCTAATGGACTATTCAAGTGAAGACATAATTTAGAAGGGGAAATTCATCTTAATATTGTACCTAAGATGATTGAGCATGGTGAAAAGGAGGGCATGGAAGTGGCGAAAATGCCCTTCCAGAGTGACGTACCTCATGAGAATCTCAGCTATGGCACTCCAAACACCAGGGAGGTTCCCGCGATTGAAACCATTCTGCAATTTTTTAACCTTCTCACCATCTTTCATAAATTGTTTCATGTCCTCCTAGTAATAGCTCTTAGACTTGCGCCAAAGAAAAATCCCCTCCAAAGAAAGCCTCGTAACATGCGCTATAAGATTAGGGGTCACCACAAAAGAAATTTTTCCCACAATCACAGTCTCGTCCACCCACAAATTGGTGAATTCTATGGATAATTTGGGGTTAACATCTTGCATCCCCTCCACATACGAGGCCAAATTTCCCCTTTCCAGAATTGCCTAGACCTCTTTGTCCTGCTTCCAACCATCACAAGTAGTAGGTTCCTCTTGGACTAAATCACTACCCATCATGCCACTCACAAAAAACAAAGCATAGAAAATCCAGAAATGGAGATGGCTTTTTCAAAAACCAAAGCAGAAGTAACAATAAGGTTATTGAAGATTCATATCAATAGATTTTTTTTAAACTTTGGATCAAACCAAATTGGGACAACAACCATAATTAAATTATACATCTTAAATACATGGATATACAAATTATAGCCTTACAAATTTCACACAGTTGGTATTTGTTGTTTCTCATTTTTTAATCTAATTACATATGAGTCTTTGACAAAGTGATATATGTCGAAAGATGTTATGACAAGATTAGGTGTTACAAGCACTCTTTAATATTGATAGAAATATGATAATTTACAATAGTGGATTGTAAAATTGCCCAAAGTTTTATTTAAGTTACCTCAAGTGTGAAATGACATTTTAAGGTTAAGGAAGATTGGACCTAGAATTTTATGAAGTATTATGTGGGTAGTCATAACCTATTAATTTTTTCTTTTGTTTAAGGTGCTTAATGATTTGTGTTAGTACCATCTTCATCCATTGTACTTTGTTGTTGGACTTGATCAACCTAATAACCTTGTACAATTGCCTTATTAGATAGGACTAATATTCTATTTGTACATTGATTTGATATATGAAAAGAGGATATTCATGTATTTTGGAATGCCTGAATACCATCTTGGAATGTATGTGGATTTTATAGATTATACTTTTATAAATTATGAGTTACCACATAGTATTGGACATGCATAGTAATTATCATGTGATTACATTGTAATACTTTAAAAATTTAAAGAAGTTACATGAGTGAGTAAAATGATAAATTTGAAGGATAGGAGGTTAACTACATAAACTATAATTATCTTTTCAATTATAAATTCATGATATATTTCATAATACATCTATATAGTTCTCATCATAATTTGGATTTGAAAAGTGATTTTATTAAAATTACTTGTGAATTTATAGAAGCAAATGATGTAGATAAAGTAAATATTATGAAAAATACAAGTATTCAATGTTAGTATCTTCAATTACTGATCATGTGCTTCTTTGAGTTGTGATGTAGATGCATCTTATGCTATTGAGGACAATAGTTAATTTACAAGGGGAGGATTGTTATGGGACTTTTTCCCCAAAAAAAGATAAATCTATTAAATAACCTTTTAGAATTAAAAGGGAGATAGAAAATAAAGGATATTATGATCTTTTGGTTAAAAAAGAGATTAATAAAGAATATGTAGAAATATTCTTTAAAAAGGGGGAGCATAATTATTTATTTAAATAATTATTAAAAAACAACCTTTTGTGAAAGGGTGGGATGGTTTGGAAACCACCCCTTAAAAGGATATATAAATCATTCATGTGAGACATAGAAAAGACATTCAAGGATAGAGAACATTCAAGGAAAAAAGAGAAAAAGGAAAGAAGAACTAAAAGGGCACAAAGGAGTGAAAGTTAGGGTCTAGGTGGGCATCTAAACATTTAGAGAAGGGGCATACAACATGTGTCCAACTTGGGATACAACATACACCCAGGAGTATCCTAGCTAGGGTTGTGTTTATGTCGTAAAGATAGGTTGGTTTTGTGAAAGAACCAATTCCTCCAAGGGTGTTTGTGCTAGGAAATAGCCTAGGTCCATAACCAATCCTCTGAGTACTAGATTTCCTCTGAGTGCTAGATAGCAACCTTTCCATGACTTTAATATAAGTATTGAGAACCATTGATTCAATAATATTGGTAACATTGTTTATATGATTTTGGTGTTAATATGATTAATCTATGTGGAGGTATTATTCCATTTACTATGTTGATTATTTAATTGTCACATGTTTGTAGCTTACATTAATTATTCACATTTATTTTGATAAATTGCATATTACAAATTTTATTAACTCTATTATTTGCTATATTAAATTTGTTTCCTTTATTTGATATACAGCATCCCCTTCATTAATTAAATAATTTATTTAATTAATATTCCCTGTTCCTCTAAGGTTCCTAAGGTATTTAATTTAATAATTAAATACTTTGTCTTTTGTCACCTTTCTTCTCTAAATTGAATAAATGTTTTAATTTATTTAATTTAGTCATTTGGCCTTTTTAATTTAAATCAATTTTTAAATTCATCTTTTTCTCTCTCCTTGTCCCATCCTCCATAATCCCCCTCTCATCTTGATTGATTTAATTAATCCATGATTATGATGTGCACACCTTTAATCAGGATTAATGTCACATCCTCCATAATTTGCAACTTGCTCTTAACCCTTCATTAGTCATCCTAATCACCTATTTGCACAACTTTAATTGTTGGTTCAGCCTAAATCCTTCATACCCATTTATGGCATACCCCAAGTCAACTATCATTAAATGCTTTCTCCTTTTGGAGGAAGGCATTCCCAATGTGAATTTAATATTCATTTTATTCTCCCTCATTACATTTTATGAATTTTGAGTTTCTCTCTCTTCATGAGGACTGAGGAATTTTAATTCCCTCATGTTTCACATCTCCCACAGCTGAGACAAAGGACCTCCTTTGAGATCTTGTCCAATCCCAAGGTACTCTAAAAGTACCTCCACATCACCATCCTTTGACACCTCATTGTACATGGCGAGATGTGAGGGCTTGTAGTCCTCAACTCACCTTATTATGATCTCTGTCCATGGTGGCTAAATCTTAGCTTCCATTCATGCAGAGGCATTTCCCTAAAATTAAGGATTTTTCCCTCATTTGATTATTCACCATTCAAAGCAATCAAGCCCAACCCGAAAGCACTCCAAAGCATACTCCATTGCTACAACTTTTTGAGCTCATTTTGCATCCTCATCTACATCTACTCACATACCCTTACACCATTGCATTCCTCATCCACTCACGATCGTTTTGCATATGATTTCAAGCTATTTTCCATTTGAAGGAGCACATAATTGAATGAATCAACAGGGCCAACCAACCAATCAAATTGGACAAGGTAACTCACTCTCTTTGCTTTGTTTTTGTTCAAGTTCAACTAGGCTAATCGTTGAGGTGTTGTTTGTGTTTCCCTTGCTTACATTTTGTTTCATTTTGCATTTTAGACTAGGAAATTTAACACTGCACACATTTTTGGCACACCCGATGGGACCCACATCACGGGTCCAGCATTTTACGTTTGCTATTTTTTAAGTCCTACAAGTTTAGTTTTACATGCAAGGGAAAATTCGCCCCGACGGGCGAATTTGCACCAGAAAACAGGCGAAACTACTAGTAGAGGTGAATCTGCCTTATACAGAGCCAAACTTGTAGATAATCAAATTCACCTTTTTTGTGAAAAGGGGCTAACCTAAAATTTTAGGCGAATTTTCTCAAGTACAGAGGCGAATTTTCCTTTTGGGGTGAACCTGCTCGTGTTACAGGGGTGAACCTGACTTTTGAGACAAAGTTGCAAATTCAAGAAAATTCACCCATCTTCACAGAATAACCAAATCTGCTATGAAGAATAGATGAATTTTCTTGTGACAAGGGAAAATCCGCTTTACAGAATAGGCGAACTTGCCTCATACAGAGGTGAATCTAAGGTAAACCTGAGACTTGAACTTTCAGTTTTTAGCTTCCGTTTGGTTTCGGTTTTACGTACTAATCTGCTAACTCGTCTATTTGTGAGTGTGCTTGGTTTTCACTAATGATTTGTGTAGCTTTTTCTCGTCTATCCAAGACCAGTGGTTGCAAACTATTAACACATTTTCTACAGAATGATCAGTCTAAGAACTTTTAGTTTGTTTGTTTGTTGTGTTTCCATACTAGCTAGGCACACATAGATTAATTAGAGGGTCAATTAACTTGTTTGACGTGCTTGGGAGTGATTGTTGACATATCCAATCCCCTTGCGCCATTTGGTGATCCTGGGTGATGAGAAATCACATTTTACTCTAGTCCAATCGAGTCTACCTAGGAGGTGCTAGTGCATCTAAGCTCTCCCCTTGCACCACGTGTGAGCCTAGGGACCAGCCAAAAATGTCTAATATCTTCTTCCTTTAGCGGGACCTGTCTAGTATTTCATCACCCGGGGGACGATTCCAACCACATGTTATCAGTGGGGTATATAAAGGGGGGAGAGCAAAAGTTATACCTCAATCTAGTCACGTCGTATTTGGTGGAGCATCGAAGCTAGGGTGATACCTAGATAAGACATGAAGAGTTGGTCTGAATTTCTAGTAGCTGGATGGGGCTCCCGACCCACGCTTGTGATGAGCTAGTGTTCACGGTTGTGCCCCACGTACCGTGCGTATATTAGGGACTCACGAGATAGCCTTGTTCAGCCTAGATAAAGACCTATGTTTTAGCCATAGCTTGGTGTAGTGTACCCTACCTCAAAGTTACTCACCACGTACGCCCTTGGGTTGAGATAGAAATCCTCATGGTGGACTACGATAGTCCCCGAGTGAGAGTGTGAAGGTGAGATTGTGGCATTTATTGATGACCCTGTGCCACTGGAACGCTAGCTATCTGCCTTCGTGAGAAAGGGTGATCTAGAGAACCACCCCGGTATCATGGAGTATTAACCTTGGGTTGTCCGCTAAAGGTGGTGGGCCTACATCAATTTTGTTAACCCATATCACTAATTTTAGGTTTGTGCTGCTTGGCGTGGCTTCATTGTGCAATACCAATGCTTTTATTTTCAGTTGAGTTGAGTCAGCCTAGCCTTCTGTCTACTATTTTCCATGCTTGTTATCCTTTGCCATAGTCAGCCTCTGCCTTTAGAGGCAAATTTTCCCCTTACAGAGGTGAATTTGCACTGTAGATAGGCGATTTTGCCCTACAAAAGGGTGATTTTGTGTTCTAGTCCAGTCCGGGTCTTTCGTTTGGGCGAATTCATCTTTTTAGTGAGATTTTCACGTGGGTCACTTTTGGTGACCAGTTTTCACCGGATTCTCGAATGGGGAGTCCATTAGTCATTCTTCATCGAATTCACCCACTACCACAAAATAGGTGAGTTTTTTCTCCTCTAGGGACAAACCTACTATCCACAGGGGTGATCCCATGCTCAATCCAAGTCCTTCCATCAATCATCTTTCATCAAATTCACCTGTTTTCATTAAATAGGCGAATTTGTCCTCTTTAGGGGCGAACTTGCTTTCCGTCCATGTCAGTTTGTCCATCCTCTTGTCCGTCAAATTTGCTCGTTCTCTTAGCATAGGAAAATTTACTTCTCCCTTTGGGTGAATTTTCTCCCTCGAGGGGTGATTTTGCCTCCTGTCCGTCCAAGTCAAGTTTTAGGTGAATCTGTTTGTCGAATAGGTGATCTCTTTTTTAGGCGAATACGTTCCTCGTCCATATAGTTCAAGAAATAGGTGAGTTTGTCACCCCATTAAGTGATCTTGAAAGTCAAATCTGCCCGTTCTCCTGTGGTTTTCCAAGGTTTAGGTGAAATTATCATTGTTTTGGGCGAATTTGCTAAAGTTTGGGCGAACCTGCTTCTAGATAGGAAAATTTTCTTTGCAGATTCGCCTGTTTCTTGAGTCCTCCCAGATTTAGGTGAATTTGACCTCCCAAAAATGTGAATTTTATCATCAAATTTGCTTGTTTCTTGTGTCCCCTTAAGATTTGGGAAAACTTGCTCCCCCTAAACAAGCAAGTTTTTGAAACACAAAGGAAAATTTGCTCACTTTGGATAGGTGAATTTGTGGCCTAAAGAGGCGAGGTTGCTTGAAACAGAGGCGTATCCATTTCCCATACAAATTCCAAAGAGTGAATCCTTTGGGCCATTAAAATCTTGTATTTTTCTAAGTCCTTTGTTGCAATAAAAAAAAAACTATCATCTTCCATTCACCTGTAATCATCACTTTAGTCCATCTGCATTTTCCAAAAGTCATATGTTCATCATTCAAATCATATGGGTGCATCTTAGAACATCTCAAGGTTATATATCCATCATCAAATCATCAATCCCCATCCTCTAGATTACGTTTCATAGGTCTTTACCCAAGTTGGCTTAGGTGCCTGGTCCCGATATCATCTGCATCTACTTAGGATTGTCATTCATCCTGAGTTAGTCATCATCCACAGCCCAATCAATCTACTTCCATCTTGAGGTAGATTCGGTGTTGTAATCATCCATTTGTCCTTCAATCTGATCAGTCAACACCTTAGGTCATCTAGTCTGACCTCTGAACTTAGTTTGGAATCTGTTTCATCATCCTTTCTAATCAATCGTCTAATCCTAACAATCGTTTTATCTCATCAATCGATACAATCACATCTAATCACAATAGTTTATCCAATCATCTAATCAATTGATCCTTCATCTAGTCTAATCATTCCTCTAATCATCGCTTAGGTCATCCCTACACTACATCTCAGTGTGTAGCATCATCTTAGTTCATTTGGTAGTTTTGCATTTTCAAGCCCCTCACCCGATCATAGGCAAAGAAACTCATGGAAAACCAACAGGCCCAAGGTGCTCAGGTCAACACTTCTCAGGATCCTAATAACGACGCCTCATCTCAATCCAATACTGATGTCCAAAACACTTCACCACCTAGTGATGAGAACATGGTCGTCCAACCTGAGGTCATAGTCAACGAGTACCTCAACAATCCCACCAATCTCCAAATGACTGATCACCTTCTTAACAAATGTGGGGACGAAATTCTTGCCACTTTAATCATGAAGGGAGTCAAACCACCACCTGACTTTCACATGTCACAATATGTCAACATCACACCCCCTCTAATGTCTCAAGATCCCCATAATTCACATAATGTTTCAAGAAATTTGTATGTCCCTAAGGGTCCACCTATAGATAATCAGTATCAACCTAGGTTTGGGAATGTTGTGCTTTATCAAGTTGGTAACATTCCTCAGGTTCTTATTTCAGTCACGGGAGCACCATCTAATCCAAACGATCCCCTTGCTTATAGTATGCAGCAAAATCTACCACCTCCACCACCTGCCATGCCTGTCCAACAAGGTTTGACCCCCATACCATCTGCACCACCTCTTCCTCCCAATCATCTAGGTCAACCACCCGCCAACACTAAGGGAAATCCTTTTCTTGCACTTTCGCCACCCCCCAGGATCTACACTCGCAACCAACTTACCGCTACCACCCTTCACATCTTAGCAGCCACCCCAAGGCAACATCCCTACATTCCAACAGCTTCCGATTAACCCACAACAATTCACTTCATTGCAACCACCTCATCAATAGGTGATGCAACACACTACCATCCCATCGCAAGCACCACCATAACATATTGCAATCTTGTCTCAACCGCCTCACCAACAACCTCCACAACAAAATATTCTAGTCCTACAACAACATACTGTCGTTCCCATGCAACCCCCTCATCAGGAAACAAAGACTACATCATAGCCTCAACAATCACCGCAAGGTGCCTCTATACCAATCCCTCAGCAACAACATATCCCATCTCACCCTCTATACCAACAACCACCGCATCAGCAACAACCACCTCAACATACTCAAATTCCTTTTCAAACACAACACAGTCCCCTTATGCAATACCTTTATCATCCATCAAGCGCATGTCATCTTTGCTACTCCATCAAATCCTAACCCCAATCCTGTTCATCAAAATCCTCCACAATCCCAACCACCACCTTACACCAGCCCTTTTCAATCATAATTCAATCCTCAATACCAAATGTCCAATCCACAACCGCCTCCATATACTACCCAACAACGAAATCCTACTTATAATTACCAATCCAATCCATATTACACCCAACAACAACCACCCTATCAATAGGGTGCTCCCTCCACCTCTTATTATCAGTAGCCACCATCACATCAGCAAAGCGCTTCTGCCTCATCATATTACCAAGCCCCTTCGCCATACCAATAGGGTGCTTCCACCTCATATTACCAGTAGCAACCACCATATCAGCAAGGGGCCTCCACTTCATATTACCAAAATCCATCACCCTACTATCAGTCTTACGTCAATCTACAACCACAATCCACCTACACTAATCAATATCAGCAAATGCCTCCATCAGCATATGATCAAACTGCTTTAGCCCTATCTTCATCCTACCAGTAGTACGCTCCCTATAATCAATCCAATTCGTCTAATCTGACTCCCTCAACGCCTGCTAATAAAGAGTGGGAAGAAGTCAAAATTGCATTAAAAGACTTGCAAGCATTCGATCCCTTAATCTCACTAGTTCCTTTTTCCAAAGCATTTCGAGATGCCAAAATTCAATAAGTACAAAGGAACTAAAGATCCAAAGAACCATCTCTAGGAGTTCTATTCCCATTGTCAAGAAGTCCAACACAATGACAATTATCTCCTGCGATTATTTCCAAGGAGTCTAACTAGGATAGCTCTTAATTGGTTTATGACTCTCCCAAAGGGATTCATCAAGTCTTTTGCAGATCTTTCAGAAAAAATTGTCACACACTTCTCCTTTAATTTGGAGAAGGATATTGATACTTTAGATCTTCTGAAAGAGAAGCAATGTGAGGGAGAAAGTTTCGCAAGCTACCTTCAAAGGTGGCGAGCTTTGGCTGGTCGGATGAAATCCCCGCTTAGAGAAAAAGACATGGTCACCCTTTTCATCGAAAACTCTCACCAAGACATGGCACATAATTTTAAGCTCCATTGTGTCACAACCTTTGCAGAGATAGTAGAGAAGGGGCCTATCCTTGTGAGGGCACTTATTGCTAAAGGGTTGATCAAAATTTATAGTCCTGATAAGGAAAATTCATTCAAGGATAAACCTCACTATTGGAACAAGAATAATAATGATGTCAATGATGGTGTCACTGACACCAAACATGTTCAAGTAGCCAATGCTTCCCAAAAGCCATAGTATGTCCCTCCTCAACAATCAATTCCCAATGCCATAGTAGTGCCACAGGGGGCACCTCATCCTCTCTAGCAGTATAATCAAAATAATTAGGGGAACAATAAATGCCAATTTACTCAATTAGGAGAACCCTTAAGTGTTGTTTTCAATAGGCTTCTTCAAGTGGGTTACCCGATCACATATCATGTGACCAAGCCTCTTGATGAATCCAAACCCAACCTAGCCTAGTATAAGGAAAATGAGTATTGTGATTTCCACAAGATCAAAGGGAACTCATTAAACAAATAACAAGGCTTGAAAACCTACATCCAGGATCTTATAGATCGAGGTGATATCCACGTGGATGCCAATTAGGCCCCCTCATCCAATGCTCAGCTTCAAATATATCAAAATGACTTCCCAAAGCATAGCCAAGGTGCTAGCACATCAAATGAAAATCTCGAGTCCAGTAACAACAATAATCATGGTAACAACACAAATAACACCAGTTACAAGAGTGCCCCTTATAACTATGAGAGCATCATCATGCACATTAGTCAGGCCAAGACGTGTGTGTCTATGATACGCGTAAAAGGAAAATATCCACAGTGTGTTGTTACGACCTGCCACACTCGCATCACTGTCCCTGAAGCCTCTACGTCAATCCAGTCACCTCCTGTAAGCTCCCAATATAATATTCTTGATCACCTAGGAAAGACTCTGGCACAAATCTCTATCCTATATTTGCTTAAGTCTTCCCCTATACATCAAGAAATCTTGACTAAAGCTTTACAAGATACCCACATTCCCAATGATATAGATCCTACTCAATTCCAAGAATTTGTAGGACACCTATCAACCACAAATCAACTGGGTTTTAGCCAAAATGACATGCC
This sequence comes from Sequoia sempervirens, assembly GCA_007258455.2. NCBI lineage: Eukaryota > Viridiplantae > Streptophyta > Pinopsida > Cupressales > Cupressaceae > Sequoia > Sequoia sempervirens. The sequence continues at coordinate 284,740,864 of VDFB02353493.1, read as the reverse complement.
TTGCATTGATTCGAGTCATAACCATCCTCTCCATATTGAAGTCTTGGTAGCCCACCATAAAGTGAAAAGGGTCTTGGTAGATAATGGCTCTACCCTAAACCTTTGTACATTAAAGTTCATAAAATAGGTAGGCTACACCCACGTTGACTTAAATAATCAGGTTATCACTATCAAGGCATATGACAATTCGGAGCGTGATTATGAGGGAACAATTTGTCTTCCGATTCAGGTTGGACCAGTTGTATAGTACATGACCTACCACGTCCTTGATTTGGACCTCCCCTATAACCTCCTTCTTGGCCGCCCATGGATCCATGCCATGCAAGTCGTCCCCTTCACTTACCATCAATGCTTGAAGTTCCCATTTAATGGGATGGAAGTTACAATACATGTTGATCCTCAACCATTTGAGTATTGTCGTGCCCTAAAAGCTTCCTTTCCCCATTCTCATTACTGCCCAAGAGTAGAAATGGGGCCACCTCAAGCATCACCACCCAGTCCATCTTCTAACATGCTATCCACCACTTCATCCACTCCATCTTCCACATTTGACTCTACAATTACCAAGGTCCAGATCATCGACAAGGGTTGTGGTGAGTATGAAATGTGTACCGCTTTAAATGTGGCAACCATGCCACCCTCACCACATACATATGGTCAACCTTCTCAATCTGTGCCAAAGCAAGAAGAGAAGACAATCACCCTGAGTTCCAAGAATGTGGGACCCAACACCTTTCAGTCTCCTGGAATAAGACAAGACACACCAGAAGACGACATCAGCCAATGATCGTGAGGAGCCTAAGCCTTCTCCCCCTCTAAAGGAGTACTTCCAAGGGACATATCCTTATGCCTCAAAGTTAGCTAAAATATATAATTATCAAGGGGGAGGCCTCGACATCGAAGAACAAGGAAACAACCCATTGGCACCCCAGTGTGACCAAGATATTCAGGTTTAGGCCATGACACAAAATAAAAGGGTCCCATGCCATCAACTAGTGTTTCTAACAACGTTACTATGGACAACGGTCTCCTTGAAGAATACCTGAAGAAGAATCCATCATACTTGCGTATGATGACGTGGATCATGTGGATCTATCCTCCATGTTTAATTGCCTATTTGTTTTCTCCATCAACCTTTCCCTTCGCCACCTTGAGCTCATTGACTGGGACCTATGTGGTAGCGCACCTGTTGAAACCTTTCTCTCAATAGATGCTTATGTGCACCTTATGGGATTGAGGGAGGATGAACACCCTAACTCCAAAAATAAGAAGAAACAAAATCAAAAAGGGTCATCTAGTGAAAACCTCAACGAGGCACTGGAAGATGGGGACATTCATCTTCCCTTTATGGGAACTCAATTGTCTGAATGATCATCTATTCTAATTGAAGAAACACGGGAAGTAAACTTGGGAACTGAAGAAGATCCAAAAATCACATATGTAGCCAAGTCATTATCAGAAGAAGAGCACTCCATCATCATTCAACTTCTCAAAGAAGGCATCATCAATTTTGCGTGGGCCTATTCAGATATGCCAAGTTTGGATCCTACTCTAGTTGTACACCACTTGGATTTCCATCTGAATGCTAAACCCGTCAAGTAGAAACTCAAAAAGATACATCCCTAAGTAGTTTTGTTGGTCAAGAAAGAGTTGGAAAAGTTGTTAGAGGCCAGGTTAATAAGGCCTGTTGACTACTTTGATTGGATCTCCAACATAGTACCAGTTATCAAACTTAATGGGAATATCAAAATTTGCACAGATTTTTGGGACCTTAACAAAGGTTGTCCTAAAGATGATTTCCCCCTACCAAACATTGACATGTTGGTTGAATTAACCGTTGGACATGAGATGTTATCCATTATGGATAATTTGTCTAGTTACAATCAGATCAGAATTGCACTCGAGGATCAACATAAGACAACCTTCACTACACCTTGGGGCAAATTCTATTATAATGTCATACCCTTTGGCCTCAAGAATGCGGGGGCAACTTACCAGTGTGCAATGACTGTCATCTTCCATGATCTTATTCACATCATAATGGAAGATTATGTTGATGATCTGTTAGGAAAATCCAAAACAAGAGAAGAGCACCCTATGATCCTGAAGAAGATCTTCAAGTGGCTAGAACATTACAAGCTACGTATGAATCTAAAGAAATGTGTATTTGGGGTTACATCAGGAAAACTACTAGTTTTCATCGCCTCTAGAAGGGGCATAGAGGTCAATCCTGCCAAAGTCAAAGAAATCATGGAAATTCCTCCACCACGCAATCTAAAACAATTAAGGAGCCTTCAAGGAAAGCTACAGTCCATTAGATGGTTTATAGGTCAATTAGCTGATAAATGCCAATCGTTCACTCATCTCCTAAGAAAAGATACCACCTTCAAGTGGGATTTAGAGTATTAGTCGGGTTTCAACAAAATCAAGGAGCACTTGGCTCATCCACCCATTCTCATGCCTCCAATTCCAAGTAAACCACTTCTATTGTATATCTCAGCTACTTCAATTGCACTGGGGGCACTATTATCCCAACATGATAAGTCCTCAAAAGAATGAGCAATTTAGTACATTAGTCGAACACTAGTTGGCTATGAACTCAATTATTCTCTAACAGAAAAATCTTGCCTAGTTGTAGTCTTCAATTCGCAGAAGCTTCACCACTATATGCTCAGTCATCCCGTGAAGCTGATATCAAAAGTTGATCTGCTCAAGTATTTGTTATCCATAACTACTTTGACTAGTCACATGGCTAAGTGGGTTATGCTATTGAGTGAGTTTGATATAGAGTATGTGGACCAAAAGGCAATTAAAGGGCAAGTAATAGTAGATCAGCTGACAGATGCCCCTTTGGTGGATGCCTATACCTTGGTCACAGAATTTCCTGGTGAAGAGGTTCTCACGATTACCGAAGAAGCTACATGGACACTCTACTTTGATGGGTCGTACAGGCATAATGAAGCGGGGGCAGGTATCTTGTTTGTCACCCCACAAGGTGATTACATCTCGAAGTCATTTAGGTTAGCCTTCTCATGCACGAACAACATAGCAGAATATGAAGCTATTTTCATTGGTCTCAGGATCACCATCCAATGGAACATCACTTGCTTACGAGTCTTTGGTGATTCCCAGTTGATCATCAAATAGGTTAATGACAAGTTTCTAACAAGAGATGACAAGTTGTTACCTTACAAGCGCATGGTGGATGAATTCAAGAAGTACTTCACCTCTATCCAGTTTGAGAAAATCCCTAGAGTCCAGAATAAAGTAGCTGATGCAATGGCTACAATTGGTTCCCTGATTGACATGCCAAAATATCAAACAGACTGCAAGTTCCTAGTTGAACAACTCTTAATCCAGGCTTATGACATCCATAAGAGCAAAATGGTATGCAACATCGTAGGTCCTGAGTCACCATGGTATCACAAAATTTACGCTTACCTTCATGATAACATCTTACCCCCTGACCTTACCCAAAACCAACGAAAGTCTTTCATCCAATGCACCTCTTGTTACACTATCATGGGAGACACACTCTATCGTTGTGGGTATGATGGAACTCTTCTTAGGTGTCTAAATGAAATAGATGCTCACACTGCGTTAACTGAATTTCATAGTGATGTTTGAGAGGCCCATTCAAATGGCATGGTCTTAGCCAAGAGGATTCCCAAAGCCGGTTACTATTGGCCTACACTGGAGCATGACTCTTATGAGTTCATGAAGAAGTGATTAGCTTGTCAGCAACATGCAGATCTAATACATGCTCTAGCACAAGATTTGAAACCCCTCATAGCACCATGGCCCTTCTCTCAATGGGGTTTTGACTTGATCGGCAAGATATACCCTCCATCTTTTAACAACCACACTTTTATTATCACTGCCACTAAGTACTTCACAAAGTGGGTGGAGGCAATGCCACTCTCTCAAATTATGGGTACTCAAATATCCAAGTTTATCCTTTTCCATATTCTTTGCAGATATGGAATCCCATCTACCATCATCACCAATAATGTAAATCCATTCAAAAATTAGGCCATGAAACACCTGAAACATTCCACATCTAGCATTGTTGGTCCACACCCTATTACCCCCAAGGTAATGGTCAAGCAAAGGCAACCAACAAAACCTTGATCAAGATCCTTCAAAAGGTGGTCAAGATTGGCACCTCCATCTCCATCCCACCCTTTGGGCTTACCGCACTTCCATCTGCACTCCCACTGGCACCACTCCATATTCTCTTGTCTATGGTGTCAATGCCATCTTGTTGATTGAAGTTGAGATCCCATCACTGAGAATATCTTTGAAGAACCTCATCAGTGATGAAGATGCTTGAGTTGCATGATTAAGTCAATTGGAACTCCTAGACGAAAAATGGATCAAAGCATACAATCATCTTCAGGTGTACCAACATTGTCTTAGGAGTAGCTATAATAATAAGTTTTGTCTTTGCCAGTTCAATGTGGGTGATCTAGTCCTTAAGGAGAACTAGAGTACCCAATAGGACCAAGACAAGAAAGGGAAGTTTGAGGCAAATTGGTTGGGTCCCTATGTTATCACTGCTAAATATGGATCTGGGGGATATAGGCTTGCCACACCTAAAGGATAGCCCCTAGAGGAGCCTATCAACATAATGCACCTGAAAAGGTTTCACACCTAAGTTAGTTGGGTTATCCTATCCTGCAAAAATACAAAAAAATAAATAATTTTCAAAAATACAAAAAAAAATCCAAAAATAGTAAAGAGAAATAATTCGTCCTATGGTGAAAACCACCCTTGGTGGCGCCTTGGATATGTACGTTTGGTGAAAACCTAGTAACATGTGCCATTCGTAAAGGCTTAATCATTATCTACCTTGCGTCCTAGTTACTTTATACTTCCATCCATCCTATCCTAGCATCCTATGCGATCCAGTCCTTTTCATTCACATCCCATTATTTTCTGCTTGGTATATTTTGGTTGATCATTGGATGATTTTCATCCGCTATCTGCAATCCTGGACTTTTATCCCAATATGAGCTTGTGTCACCCATCCATGTTGTTAGTCAGTCTCTCGCTTTCATCTAAGATCCTTCATCATGTCGGTCCTCATTAGGTCTCATTATGTCTTTTGTTTGTTGTCCATGACATGACATGAAGTTATTAAAATTTAAGAGTGATGTTAATCTGAAGCATCATGGTCTATAGACTGATTTTGAATTTGTAGGAATTAAATAAATCCCTGTCATGTCGATCTCTCGCTTTCATCTAGGCTTCTTCACAATGTCAGTCTTTATCAAGTCCCATCTTATCATGTCTTTTGTAGCGAATCTAACTGCATATGCCTTCATCTGGTTGTGGTCTTCCCTCCCTTGATGGATATCCTCGTTAGTTTTTAGTATCTGGAATAGTATGATCTGCAAACTAACTTGGATTAGCCCCTTGGGATTTTGTCCATCCTGTCGTGTTGGTCCTCGTTTGTTATTTATTTGGCTTTGTCTTTTGTTGTTGGTCTTTTTCGAACTATGTTGCCCCTGCACTTTCACGTAGGCAAGGTCGATCATTTGATCCACCCCTGGGGCTTTTGTTTGTCTAGTATTTATCCTCCATCATCATCTCCATTTTCCTCTTTCCATTTTTATCCATGGTCTTTTTATCAAACTACGAGGGCTCTGCGCTTTCACATAGGCAAGGCTAATCTTTGATCAGCCCCCGAGCCCCTAGGTCTTTAGGGTGTGTTTGTCTTGTGTCATATGTCTCGTGTCTTGTGTCATGTCACCAAGTATGTCCCTATCTAGTTGGTTCTTCATAAATGAGATCCATTAGTATCGTGAGATTCAATGGGTTTTGAGTATCCTGCGTCATGCCGATCTCTTAATTTAGTCTCCATCTTTGTTCTTAACAGGATGCATCCTTCCTACATTAGACCACATCAATCCCATCCACCTTTTGATCCTATGGCAAAGGACATTTGAAATTGATTGCTTTCTTGTGATGCTTTTCAACATTTTGTTTATCGTTTAAGCTTCCTATCATACATTGTCAGGGTCACCATGATCCATCATATTATGGTGCACTTTGACTAGTAAACATAGGGGCATATCTTGATCTATTGTTTGTTGTTATCTGCTTGGTTGTCCCGCGTAGCACCCACCAATATCCCTGTGGTCTTGTGTTATGCTGGGGCATCCTTTGTGCTTGTGGTTATCCCATTGCCTGGCCCGACCAAAATCATCACGACTTTGGGGTGTTGGGATATCCTTCTTGTTTGTTGTGTTTGTTTTATGCAATAGACACTAATCTTCCTTGGTTCCTCATACCTTGGTGTATTGTGTCTTGTGCTATAGAAAAAATTAGTGCTCTGAAAATGGCAAATAGCATTAGGATTGCATTTCATTTTTCCATTCTATTGCATTGCATTTATCCTCCATCCATTAAGTCCCTAACCTATGTCTTGTAATTTTGGTTGTGCAAACATTCATCTTCCATCTCCTTTTCTTCTCAAGATTCCTATGGATCTTGACACGTGCAGTTTCACACCCATCCTCCCTTAATTTTGTAATTATTATAGGGAAATTACTTGCCAATAAGCTAAAGCAAGTATGATACGCAAATAAAGTAGGCCTACCATCAACTTCCATCAGTATGCAAGCCCTTATTTACACTCATGCCCATGTTCATTTCATTTAGATATCAATGTTTGTAAGGAATTTAATTGCATCCCATCATTCGTGTAGGTTACATTTCATTCATTAAGTACAATTTGATCTCAAGTGGTGCAAATTGTTACTTCATCTAGCATTGTAGATTCATTGCATTACATTTCATCCCATGTACATTGTCCTATCATATTCATTTTAAATTGTTTAGATTAATCTTAATTGGTTATTCTAAGCATCTTAGGTTCATTTCATTATCAATTCATTGCATTAACATTTTCATATTAGTCTCATAATAAAAGAAAATTTATTTATTTCATGCATGCATCGCATCCTACATCATAAATCATTAGACTCATGTCCATAGCATATAGCATTATAAATCAATCATCACATCCTGCATCACAAGTGTTAGGCATAATGCATCTCATACATGTCATCAACATAGGCATAAGCATAAACATAGATCATCATAAACATATGCATACATCATAATACTCATCATCATAATCATCCATAATAAAACACATACATACACATGTGCATAAATAACACATCCATCACATAAGCACAACTTAGTGTCAAAAAGGGTTGTCGTATATCATATCAAAATATAATGTCCATCACATGGTCCATAATAAATTCCATCATATACATCAATAATCATCGAATTCAATACAAGTACAGGGCTCTGAATCAAATGTGGTCTCTGTCCCTATATAATCACACCCACCCTGTTTTGAAAAATGAGGTGTTTTCTTAGCTTAATACTCTGTAAAACTTTAATATTGCTGATCTAAGTAAGCTTTTTCTTTGTTACATATATTCTTTGTGAGTGATTATCTTGATTAATCCATCTTATTGTTGTAGAATGTAGACAGAAGTTGATAGAAGAACTAGACAAGATATTAGAAAGATTACACAAGATATAACGTGGAGAAACCCTTTCGGGAAAAAACTCCACCAAGAATTATTCTATTATTCAATCTATGAAATACAATAGCTCCAATTCTTGCTTGAGAATGCTTCTTCTGTCTTTACCAATCTTCTTCACACCTGCAAATAACAATTATGAAAACTCTCTTCAACTTGAATAAGATATAGAGACAATATGCAACCTTGTAATCTCCAAATGGTGATATTTACAATGCACAAGCTCAAGCCCTTGAAAAGGTATGCCATACTGCTTCAAGTTGAGTTATTATGTGAAGACTAAAGCTTACAACATGTGCTTCATGCATTTGGGTGTCCCAAACTGAAGCTACAACTTATCCTTCACTTTGGTGATAATTCCAAAGCTCTTCCTCAAATTTGGCACCCATAAGTAATCCTACTTAACTAAGCCTTCAGAAATATCTTATCATGCAAGAGAGGTAAATCCAAGAAAGCATCTTGGGCACCCAAGTTGGCTCCAAGTGATTTCTAGTTAACTAAAACATTTACTCAACACCATTCATGCAAGAATGGTCATCCCCTAATGGCAGGTAGTCCACATTGCTCTGTCATACAACTCAATGTTATTAGCCATGCATTCCAAGTTAAAAGCAGTTAACTAAAATACAATGAAACTAACTGAAGACAACTAAACCATAAGCCCAATTGATGAACTAAACAAGGCGATTCTAAATTGATTATTAATCTGAACTAAACTGAACTGACTGAACTTCAAACATACAAACATCAAATCCTAACTCCTCGGATGCATTTAGAAGTGTTAATTTGTTACTCTGTATAGTTAACTAAACACAAGGTGAGTGTCTCCTTACCATGTGGGTGCCCATGTGCCCCTATTATTTAGGAACTCACTATGAATGCCCTCACATACTCCTTACATTTAGAATTAATTACAAATGTCAATAATCATGATTATTTCATCAAATATTAATCTCATCCTAATCTTAGTGTTGTTGAACACATTCCAAGAATCTAGGAGGGCATAATTAATGTTTGGGATTTCAATTAAATGGCATCCTATTTCAAACACCCTGCACTTGTCAAAAATCTATATCTTGTCCTCTATCCTCTGTCCTCTCTACCCTGAGCTGCCCTCATCTGACCTTTGTGGTGAATCTGGCACTGGCCCTCTACACGGGGGAATCTCTCGATAGCTTCTATATCCTCGTGTGTGTATCCCTAATTACCGTGATGGTATTGGCATATGTGGTACCGCTCGGACGTAGGAAGGTACATGTCATGTAGCATCTGGCACCTCTCTAAAATAAGCCCCCATATAATAGTTGGACTCCCTCATGTACTCATACCTATTTGTTGCTTGCATCTTGGCCGCGTCTCGCTCCATCCTATACCTATCTCATGACCTAGTCAGCTGTCTCCTCTCCTGCTCCCAGGCATCCTGTGCCAGCCTTAGTTGGTCTATCTGCGCCTACATCTACGACATCTAATCTATCATTGTATCCCTCTCACCCTGCAAGGCCTATCTCTATGCCTCTGATGCATCCCTCTCACCCCTACAACACCTGCATTTGTGCCTCTATTGCCTCCCTCTTGTCCTATAGGGCATGAACCTGTGCCTCTGTTGTATCCCTCTCACCCTACAAGGTCCGTATCTATGCCATCGTTGCCTCTGCCCTCTCTAGTACTGACCTTGCATCTCCAGTTATCTCCTCTACAACCTCTGCTCTATCCCAGAGCTCATCTCGCTCCCTCCTTAATTCAATCCTCTCCCTCTGTAGCTCTTCTAACTATCTCCTAGCATCATCCCTCTCTACCAATACCTCTAGTAACCGCTATCCTACGTCATCTACTAGGGCCATGTAATCCCTCTCTCCCTCTACATGTAATATGTCCACCTCAGCCTACAACCTATCTCAGTCTACCTCTGACTCCCTGAGTTTGTGCTTTGTGATATGTAATCTCACTAGAGCTCCTGTCAATATTATAGTTGGATCCTATGGTGGTGGTGGTACATATGGTACTATGGCCAGTGGATGTACCTTTGGGGCATCTACCTCCATCGCCTCCCCCTATCCTCTCCTCTATCATTCCTCTCTCTCCTCCTTAGCATTAGCCTCTCTGTCTATGCCTCTCCTTTGTTGTCCCCTCTCCTCCTGACTCTCCTCTATCTAGCTAGTCTCACCTCGTCCTTTGAACTGTAGCCTAGTGCCCCTATAATCGGGTGCACCATCGTAATCTATGTAGGCTTGTGATGTTCCCACCAAGCGAAGTATCGCACTGTCGTCGCTATGTCTGCCTCCCCTCCTCTCTCAAGATACGACACCTATTGTAGCTCCTCCCACACCTACCTTGTGAACTCCCTTGTGACCTAATCACCCCATAACTGCTCTTAGGTGATCCATCAAAACCTTTGTAGTCCTAGAGGGATATCAGGCTGTTGTATCCCGAATTGCCTCATCACCCTGTCCGGCCTGTGCAACTCTACGATGTGTGGGTCTTGCTTGATCAGGTAGCATACGATGAAGAAATATCCCATATGCCTCCTCTCATCATCCCTCCATCTGGAAAACCATCGCGCCATGTATGGTCTCCATACTATCTGATCCTCTTGTAGATCGTCTAATCTCCTCCTCCATCCCTCCAGGTCGCTAACATCTAGATAATGTAGCCGCCAGTCGTACTCAGTCCCATACCAGTATGACACTGGGAATGTCTCATCTTGTGTCCCTCCTATCAAGACCCTTGACCTAGCCATGCTGATGTGCTCCTAGGCCCATACATGCAGTAGTGTCACATGTGTGACGTTGCACGCCCTCCTATAGAAAACCACATGTAGATCCCTGTATAATTGTGCCAGTACGTATGCATCCCATGCGAACTCCCCCTCCCTCCTCTCCACAATGTGTCTAACAACCTCAATAACCTTGAGGCTGCAAAATCTCCCGCTCCTGTCTGGAAACAAGATACTGCTGATCAACCCGTAGAGATACAGTGGCAGCGCTGACACCCCCAATCCCAAACATCCATCCAATTCCAACTCTGCCCCTGGATAGGTAGATTTGCACATCTAAAGATGGCCTGCAGGCTCCTATCTCTCTCTCATCCCTTGCTCTGCATCCAACTCACTAGTTGTCCTACAATCGGTAGCCGTAATATCCTCCATACGTCCTCTAGAGTCACTGTCATCTCCCCTTGTTGGGAGATGAAGAGTTGATGTATTAGATCTCCCTCAGCGCTATCAGTAGCCCCCTATGTGCCCTGATGTTGGGATATCCCAAAATATGTAACATATCCATCCTCTCAACGGTCGCCTCTAAGACTGTTGAATGTCTCTCTCTCATCCGCAATGTATCAAAACCCTGCATCCACATTGGACACATGTCAGTCATTTTCATCCAATCTTATCAATTTCATTCTCTTTTTTTCCCCATTTCTTCCCCACCTCGGGCTGTCTTGTCAAATTCACCCTTTTTGGGCGAATTCGCCCATGTGTTCTTTCACCTTTTTTGAGCGAATTCACCCGATCCATGGGAAAATTCACCGGATCCAAGGGTGAATTCGCCCATGTTGTCTTCTTTAGTCCTTTTTGGGTGAATTCGCCCATGCTATCTTCTTTCACCCCTTTTGGGCGAATTCACCTGATCCATGGGCGAATTCACCCATGCCGTCTACTTTCGCCCCTTTTGGGAAAATTTGCTCGATCCATGGGTGAATTTGCTCGTGTCATATTCTCTCACCCTTTTCGGGGGAATTCGCTCAACCATCAAGTGAATTCATCTGTGTTCTCGTCTCTCGTCCTTTTCGAGAAAATTCTCCTGACCATCGGGTGAATTCGCCTGAGCCACATTGCCCATCTTCTTCAGGTGACTTCACTTGACCATTAGGAGAATTCGCCCAAGTCCCATCCCCTGTCCTCTTCGAGTGAATTCGCCCCAACCCCCCAACTTGTGTTTGACCTCTTTGGGCGAACTCGCCTAATCCATGGGCGAATTTTCCCTTCCTCACATCAGTTTTGCCATTTTTGGGCCCCCCTCCTCCTTCGACGAATTTGCCTCTCATAGAGGCGAATTCGCCTCCCTTTGGCCACCACCCTAAATGGGCAATTTTGCCTAAAAAAATGGACGAAATTGCCATTTCGCCGCCTACCCATTTTTCTAATCTACCCAAATCCCAAGACCCATTTAAAATGCTTAAACAAATTTAAAATCTAACTCAAATTCACAAAGAAGGGTTTTGGAACTAACCTAGCAGGGTACCGCGTGCTCGTAGTAGAATTGGCACACCTCGTCGCCCCGGTGGATGATCGCATCATCTATGAAACCCTAGTCCCCACTGTCGTACTTGTCACCCATCCTCGTCACTCTTCTCTCTCTCACTCAACTGCCAGGTGTGCAAATGGTGAATAGTAATTTCTAAAATTACTATATATAACATTTCCCTCTCTTTTCACCTTTTTAAGTTTTAGGTATTTTTACCCTTTATTTAACCTCATGTTAATTTAATTAATCCCCTTTCTTCTGCAGGCCGCCATTTGCACCTCGTTAGTCTGTTTTCCTCTGTTCAAAAGCCATTCTTCATGGTTTTTTTAACTCTACCACGTGGTACCCTTTGTTTCTTCATATCAAGAAGTCACCCAAGGCCCCTTTTTTTCCCCATCTACCCTCTCAAGGGGGAATACCCTATCATCTTCCTCCATTCCTCTATCATGTCCACTTCTTTGCGAGACCAGGGCATCCTCTTTCATTTTCCACCATTTGGACAGCTTACACAACTTTTCCTGCACCGGGGCATCACCTTTCTAGTCCCTTCTTCTATTGAGTCAACTGTATTTTATATTTCTTCGAAGCATTGTTATTCTAACAATATTTCAAAGAGGGGAAAAATGTAGGCATCTGAATTTGACCACTCCTATATGATCAAATTTGTTCCCTTTATTCGTTTATCTAGCATCCCCCATTGACATTAATTAAATAATTTATTTAATTAATATTCCCTCTTCCTCTAAGGTTCCTAAGGTATTTAATTTAATAATTAAATACTTTATCTTTTGTCACCTTTCTTCTCTAAATTAAATAAATGTTTTAATTTATTTAATTTAGTCATTTGGCCTTTTAAATTTAAATGAATTTTTAAATCCATCTTTTTCTCTCTCCTTGTCCCATCCTCCATAATCCCCCTCTCATCTTCATTGATTTAATTAATCCATGATTAAGATGTGCACACCTTTAATCAGGATTAATGTCACATCCTCCATAATTTGCAACTTGCTCTTAACCATTCATTAGTCATCCTAATCACCTATTTGCACAACTTTAATTGCATGATTAGTTCAACCTAATCCTTATGCCATTTATGGCATACACCCAAGTCAACTATCATTAAATGCTTTCTCCTTTTGGAGAAGGCAGCCCATTCCCCCATGTGAATTCAAAATTCATTTTTATTCTCCCCATGCATTTTATGAATTTTTAATTCCTCTTCTCTTCCCCATGAGGATATTCGAGGAATTTTTAATTCCTCGTGTCACATCTCCCACATGGGGACAAGGACCTCCTTTATGAGGAGATTTTGTCCCAATCCCAAGGTACTCTAAAGTACCTCCACATCACCATCCCTTTGACACCTCATTGGCCACATGGCGAGATGTGAGGGCTTGTGAGTCCTCAACTCACCTGGGCCCTTGACTTTGTCCATGGTGGCTAAATATTAGCCTTCCATTCCTTAGAGGCATTTCCCCTAAAATTAGAGTATTTTCCCCTCATTTGATTATTCACCATTCAAGCAATCAAGCCTTCAAGAAAGCACTGAAAATCATACTCCATTGCTCAAAATTTTGAGCACATTTTGCATCCTCATATTACATCTACTCACATACCCACTTACACCATTGCATTCCTCATCCACTCACGATCGTTTTGCATCCGATTTCAAGCTATTTTCCATTTGAAGGAGCACACAATTGAACGAATCGACAAGGCCAACCAACCAATCAACTTGGAAAAGGTAACTCACTCTCTTTGCTTTGTTTTTGTTCAAGTTCAACTAGGCTAATTGTTGAGGCATTGTTTGTGTTTCCCTTGCTTGCATTTCATTTCATTTTGCATTTTAGACTAGGAGATTTAACACTGCATACACCTACCACATATTTGGGTCTTCCATTAGCTAAAGGGCTGAGAAACAACAAGTTGTGGGAGCCACTGGAAAACAAAATGGAGAATAGGTTGGTTGCATGGAAAGGGAAATGGTTATCCTAGGTTGGGAGAATAGTGACGCTCAAGGCAGTTATATCAGTAATACCGGTCTATCTCCTATCTTTCCTAGCCCTCCCAAAAGGGCAGTGTCATGACTTAAACCAAAAGATGAGGAATTTCTTCTGTCAAGGTACAATGAAGGTCAATAAATTTGCATTAATTACATGGGATAAGATATGCAAAGCAAAATAAAATGGGGGTGTGGATTTGAGGGATCTGCTAAAACAAAACAAGGCCCTTAGGGAAAAGCTAATTTGGGCGACGTATGTCAAGAACAAATCAAAATGGGCAAGAATTCTCCAAGGCAAGTATTTAAGTGGGAATAGAAAATAAAGCATCTTAACTTCCTTTGCTCCACCCAAGGGCTCAAGGATTTGGAACTTTATGTTGGAATTACATTCACTAATCACATATTACATTTCATGGGACATCCATGATGGTAGGTCTACTTTATTTTGGGAGGATTCATGGGGTGGTTATCCTAGCCTGGTCAACTCATTGACGTAGAAGCAATACAAAGGCTTTTGTTTGATAATTGGGGAACTAAAGTAAAAGATTATATGGAAGAGAAGGTGGAGAATGGAATTTGTTGTTAGCAGTGGAAGGAGTTTGATAATCTCAATCTGCCTCACAATGAGCTGGATCAACTCAAGTAGGCCTTGAAGAGGAGAATTATTCATATTTGAGTTGGTGAGGAAAAATTGGTTTGGTCTAGTTCTAATACTAGACTATACAATATAAAAAATGGTTGTGAGATATTGGGGAGTACAAAGGAAAAATCAACTCTCCCTATGAGATTATGCTAGAGTAACAAATTCCTCCTAAAAGCGAGGACTTTTTCTTGGGAAACCATCCAAAGGAAGATTCTAACAACAGATAAATTTGCAAAATTGGGAAACATTGGTTCATTAAGGTGTGTCCTCTGCAAAGAGACAGAGGAGAATTCAAATCATATTTTGTTGAGATGCTCAATGCACAAGCTTGTTGGAGGTGGTTATGTGTTGGATTAGGGTGGATAAGTTCCCTTCCAAATGACATCCTCACTCATTTTTGCATCATGGCTATCATGCAAGAAGAAGTCTCTGTATGCAAAATTATGGATAGCTAGTCCATCTTTAATGGTGTGGGAGTTATGGAAGGAAAGAAACAAAAGGATCTTTGAAGGGGTTAAAAGGTCTCTTCCCTCCTTCTTAAACAAGGTGGAAGTAATGATTTTTGTAGTTGTAAACAACAAGATAATGAGAGAAAACACTAAGAAAATAACTTCCATAGATTGAGATGCAAGGATGAGACAAGTGTGGTTTGGTCTCAAGTTACCCACCACCCCCAAGGCCACATTGTTGGGGAACAAGCAGAATGACAAGGTGAAAGTGGTTTGGATGCCTCTATAGTAAATTTGGTACAAAATGAATTTTGATGGTGCATTAAGGGGAAATATCAAGGCATCTAGAGCAAGGTGTATAATCAAGGATTAGGAAGGTCGAACTATCAGTGAGATCTCTCAACCCCTTAACAAAGGTTTGAATAACATTGTAGAGCTTGAGCCTTTGGTATTAGGATTATAGTTATGTAAGGAGTTGATGCTAGATTTGATTGAGGTTGAAGGGGATTCATTATTGGTAATACAAGGTGTCAAGGTTGGGAAAGTAACAAATTGGAAATTATAATCGTTAATTGTGAAGGAAAAAGAGTTGTTGGTGAGCTTCATGTAAGGAAGCTAAGGTAGCAACACAACTTCCTACACTAATATTTAGAGGAGGATAATGCAAAACTATACCGATCTTTACAATAGTTACAAAAAATTAAACATAAATATCATGCATACCACAACATAGTGATTTACATGAGGAAAACCCTTTTTGGAGAAAAACCCCACACTCCAAAAGTCACCCAATATATTAATCAAAAATCATAAATATTACAATCTTCTTGCAGAGCAAGCTTCTCACAAGAGTATCACCAACCAAAGGTCCAGAGGTAACACAACCGCTATCATAATCTCAGAATACATCACAATACACAACCATAATACAACACCTTCATAAAATAGGGTCGCCTTCTAAGGCAAATAAAGCCAACAAAATATCGACTATTAGATCTAAGACCTAATGATGAATGGTCTAGATTTACAATAATACATGCAAATTTTGGTTTTTCGTCCCCCTAGGGGGGATGATCCCCTCGGAACCCTTGTAGGGGGGACCCCCTTGTGCCCCCTTGCAATTATCTATCAACAATAAACCTTATGTAATTGCAAGGTTGAGACACATTTTCCCAACACTTCAATCGGTATAAGATTCAACACACCTTTAGGGAAGCCAGTGAAGTGACAGACAAGTTGGCAAAAACTAGTGCAGATGGGATTCCAAAAAGGAATATAACAACATTATAAAGGAGAGAAGTATGTTGGCATTGGTAGGGACAATAAAAATTAAGGAAGCATCACAAAATTAGCAAAGACATCCAATTATGGTGAAACTCCACAATTGTTGATATAAGAATATCATGGGCTAGGGTAGCAAAGTGATATCACTCTTTGGATATCACATGTGTTATATCGCTTGACTCATAATCTTAGTTTGATTTTATGTTCAGTTATGATAAAGCATAGTGGTAGCATCACATAAACCACATTAATGAGCCTTAATTAACACCTGGTGGGATAAAGCCACTAGGAGTCGATGTGGTTTATTTGTTGATTATGGTTTCACTGATACAAAAAGGCTAAGGGTTAGTTTCCTTATTCAAAAGGGTAGCACGGTAAAATTGTAATCTTGGCTAGAAGTACGTTGACATGAGGGGAGCTCATAATTGACAAGTTTTTCATGAGTGGTGAGGCCTTTAAAGATGACAACAAAGTCTAAATTCATCATTCATATGTCTGCAGAGAGCTTTGAGGATGCCTTAATGGACACCTCAATCAAGTTGGTGAGCTTACATTGACAAATGGCCTTTTTAAGTGAGATCACTAAGCTCAAACTAAAGAGGATACTTCTTGAAACCGATTTCTTGTCACTAGGTGCAATCAAATTGGTGTTGGGTTGGGAGTTTCTAGTGGTAGAAGAACATTACAGAGTGGATATTGACATTTCATCATGGTTTGTTGCTACTCTATTGGACCTCCAACTACTGAAGGCTGTGATTTTGGAGATGGCGAGAAAGATGATGAAGTCGAATCTGTTGGGGGGGCTTGAGGAGACTTTAGGGTTCACACAATTGGGGGTTAGCATCCTAAGGCCAAGGGATCTAGGCTTACTTAGGGAGCCTTGTGTGGTGGTAAAGTTCTATCCCTTCCTATTGGACGTCAAAGGTGTAGACTTGTTGAGTCATCTTGCTAGGGCAATGGAAGGAGTGAAGTTCCACAAGAAGATGTTGCATGTTGAGCTGGTTCAAGACTTTGATTGGATTGGTGACTTCATAAAGTACATTTAGGAAGATGATGAAGATTAGTCTAAGTTAGGGTTGTTGGGCTAAGAATGTTGTTTATATTTAGTCAAAATTCTATGTTTGCCTTTGAAATCTATGATTTGTGTGGCAATTTTGTTACTATAATGGGTAATAGAGTTGTCTAGTGGGGGGCTATGTGGAGCCACCAAATTTTGCTAAGAATTTTTTTTAGGCATGTTGTGAACAATATGTATATTTTTGGGGGGTTTTGGATACTGGCTTGCGCAAGGCTTTGCGTAGCTTGTGCTTGATAGAAAAAAAATAGGGTGTGTCTGAATATTTGGCTAGGGGAGAGGACCCAGTAGTTGTGCACCCTAACTTCGTGCTTCTAATTATCCTACGTGGAAATTTCAAATCACTCCCAATTTTTTACAACAGCTTACTTGGCAAGTCCCCTAGTTATAACTAAGGTTTTAGGGCCACATCATCAAATATGATGCCACATCAGCATTATTTTTGTCAAGGTGTCCAAAAAGGCCCAAAAAAAGTGAAACCAATACTTGTGCATTCACAACATATTTTATTAAGCACTGATGTGGAATCACAGGATTAACTTTGCTTTTTAGATAAAAAGAATACATTTTGTTTAATTATAGGTAGTCATCATCAACACTAACAACTTTAAAGTGACAACTATTGGTCCAATATTGATACAAATATTGGGCATTATATAAACAACTACTATCACAACTATTAAAACATGCTCAGGTACTGAATATATGATGTGTGTTACTGAATATATATTTTTTTGAATATTAATAAAATACTCTTCTTACGTAACAACAACAACAACAAACGTATTATGCCGAAGGCATCCCTAGGCTGAGGTTTTCCAACCTCTTTTGATGTTGAACATAGCAGATTGCGATGGATTACCATGTAAGGAATTTCAGCCGTTCATCATTTTTTGGCTTTGAGATGTTCCCATCTCTGTTTTCTCCTCAACGGTTTCAATTTCTTGCGATGTGATGCAAGACATTTGAGTTCATCCTAACCATCCACAAAAATTGGTATGCCACCGTACAAAAACAAATTGACAGTGTGTGTATATCTTATCCTTCAGTGACTCTACCCTTTTCCAAACTTGAATGCTAATTAAAACTACTCAG
Organism: Sequoia sempervirens; assembly: GCA_007258455.2. Taxonomy (NCBI): domain Eukaryota; kingdom Viridiplantae; phylum Streptophyta; class Pinopsida; order Cupressales; family Cupressaceae; genus Sequoia; species Sequoia sempervirens. The sequence goes on along the minus strand of VDFB02353493.1, from coordinate 284,722,507 downwards.
CTACTCCTTTCCACTTGCGATGAGATATTTATCTTCAATATACTTTTGATTGGGTTATCTACAAAAATCATCGGCTTTCAAATCAGAGGACCAACATATAAACTCTCGAATTAGTGTGGTGTTGTTTCTCAGTTAGTTGCTTTGAAGTGATATCTTCCTTGCCTTTGGTTCAAAGATTTTCGTGGCGGTCATCTTCGTCTTCTTTATAGGTATGTAATACTCTTTCTTTTGCTATAAATTTTGTAGTTTTTCCATAACAAGTTCCACTACTGTACTCTCATAGCTCTGGGCTTCATGGATTTACCAAAAGCAGCTATAAAATTCTTTCTTCTTCATAATTTTGGTTGGGATCTGCCCATTCTTCGTATGTTTTGTGATAAAATAATTATGGTGGCCATGGATAATTTACAAAGATCTGCAAAAATAGGGTTTCAAAGGTTCTCCTCCCCGCTTCATGATTGGCAATACAGAAAGCCTGATGATGCCTATTCCAAAAAATCTGCAAAACTCAAATCTCAAGTATATTCATAATCTTGATTTGAAAGCTAATGAGTTCTGCTTTATATCCTTATGCATTCAATGGTAACTCTCTTGGCGTGGATGACACACAAGTGTGTGTCTTCACAGAGCTACCAAGTATGTTTATGTTGCCTCTTGCAATGTCGACATGACTAAGCTCTAGAAGCGCAGATCCATTTTCAAATCCTGTGCAATCTCTCTGACGAGCCTCTGGAATGGAAGCTTCCTTATGAGAAACTCTGTGCTCTTCTGACATTTACAAATCTCTCGAAGAGCAATAGTGACGGGCCTGAAGTGATGAGGCTTCTTCACTCCACCTATAGCATGGGTACTCTTTCTCACCACCTTGGTTGCCACCTTTGCTATAGTCATATTCTTCTGGAAAAACTCAACATTTTTCAACTAAATTTATTTTGAAAATTACTCCATTGGTCTGTTAAACTTGTCTGAAGATTTTCTTTATTTTTTCAGTTTGTAGAGAATTTTTGTTAAATGTGTTGAATTTTTGCACAACAACCATTTTAGGCTTTGGAAACTATTAAGAAAGACTAAAGAATTCGGTTAAGTTTAAAGTGTTAACTAGCCTGGTATATTCATGGGAGGATTTATTCAAATATTGTTAATTCATGGGAGAATTTACACAAAATTGATTAGAAATGGACTGATTAGGAAATTATAAGAAAAAATTAAAGATTGGTTAAGGTTAAATTGTTAGGCAGCTTGGTAAATTCAGGGGAGAATTTAGTATGCTTTGCTCAAAATTGGAATAACTAAATGGTCTGAAATGTTGATCTTAAAAGTTTCACACGGTTATCCCCCAAAACTTAAAAAAAAAAAGGTATTAGGAATTGTGGAAGCATCAAATCGTTAATGCCAATTTTATTTTAATGTTGAAAAAATATGTATGAGGTGGTTAAATTTAACCTAGGATATGTTCAATTTTTTAGAACTTTTTTCTTTTATTTCTACTTTTTCATAGATTTAATTAAATCCCTTGTGAGTTTTTAGATCTGGGATGTTTGACAACAAATCAAAACATGCTGGGCTTATGGTATGATATATCTTTTTCGTTGCATCACCCTAATTTGCAAGCTCTTATGCATCGCTTAAAGGACCATATTTTCCTTGCAATCGGTACATAATATCAACTTAGTCCTCTAAAGAAGGATGGGATAGATCTTGGCAATATGCTATCATAGATGTATATTCTTATTAAATATTGGCAATCTGGGGTTACTAATATTGGCTACTCAATATTGAGTTGATATCTAGAAGTTTCATTTGCTCAAAAACTATGCCATAAGTGGTGAATTTTTTCTATAGTGAAGTCAATGGGCCCATTTGAATATACATGCATGGTTAATAGTAATAGAGATGTTTTTAAGGTTTTACAACCATTAGATTATCACGTCGAAAAAGAAATCTCTACAGAATGAAATATGCTTGTGTTTATAAACTCTATGTTGAAAGGGTTGATCTTGACAGTTATGCAACTTTGAAGGAGGGCCTACAAATCAAATGTGGTAAGCAAGGAAGAGATTGGATACTCGAAATAAAAATATTTGTGTAATATCAAGGGTTTGGAATTTTTGTCACACATTTTTATTCACTTTTCATATTTTTTGGGTGGAAATTTGATGGGGTTTTGTCCATTTGTAGGATTCTATCTAGCTGCATATGCCCATGTTGCATCTACATCACTCTTCTGGTGGAATTTTCCTTGGAGTTGATCAAACCTCCACTCCATGTAATGGAGTGGTTCACGTCACAAATACCTTGCCGATCCTTGTCATCTGCTATGTAGTTTAGAACTGCCCCACGAAACAACTTTGATAGCACATAGGTCTTCTTCCTGGCATTATCACTGCTCCAATTGCATACATCCAAACATCCATCTTTACCTCAAATAATAATCACAAGTTTTCTAAGGTCATTTGTGCATCAGTTATTTAAAAGCAACTTGCTTAATTTTAAATTTTAAATCCAAGTGGAAGACTTACCATTTGTTGTGATAGCATGTAAAGGAGCTATAATCTTGGAGGAGGCAACAATGATCTTCTAAATATTTTGGACAACATTCACAAAGAATTTTCCTCAACTCTCCACCAACAACAATGTAATTAGACAAAATATTGCCTTGCAAATTCACACAAGAAACAATGAAAAGTCAAAGCACATTATTCATCAACCTCATGAATGTTATAGGTGTGTTGCATAACCTAAATGCCAGTACATAAACGGTTTCACTGTAAAATCCAAGGGATTTTGTTCAACTATTATTTATTTGGATTATATGGCTGTGTTATTGGAACAACAATGTTGCAATCTATGCAATGGTACAATGATTCACCTATTTGACAAGGTGAAACTGATGAGATAACTGTATTTTGTAGCAATAATTTTCAGTGTTAGATTTTTTGTCTTGTTTTAGTCATACCACAAAGAAAAAAAATGAAAAAGGGGGTTTCATCTGTATCACAAATAAATGAATTTGTAGGTGATTCAAAGAAAGGGCACATATGTGGGATCATAGGGGTTGGTGTTGCTGAAACTTACAATGGCATCCAACAACCTTCAATACCCCATCACACAAAAGCTGCATTGGTTGAAGCTCAAGTAAGGAATAAGAAGCATGCCAAGAAGAAGAGGAAAATGGGTTCTAAATATTTACACACTTTATCTCCACCACAGAGAGAGATTTGAACCTGGGTCCAATTTATTGTCAGGGGAGGGCAGCACACAGGTTCTGGTTGGAGATGATAGTCAAATTGTAATGTCCAGTGAAAGTCACTCTCAAGTTCTGATAGCAGAGGAGACATGGAAATAGAGGCATTTGTATCTTGCAATGGAAGCATGTATGCATAGGTTGACATTCATGAAAGATGAGTATACAACCATTTTGTATAGACTTAAAGCAACAATTAAGTGCACCCAAAACTACAATATCCAAGATTTCCTAATTTTGATGGTAATAGATTAGAGAAAAATAATCTTAGCCCTATACTATATGTGTCCATATGATTTACTACTGGGTTAGTTTCATATACCTACTTAATTTTATTTATGTGAGCATAATGAGTAGTTGAATTTTTGGAGCTTGCTTAGAACAAATGTACAACTCAGATATAATTTATCAGATCTTTTTGTATGAAAGCTGTTTATATTTGTTGTTAAACTACTTTTGCATCAACTATGTGGAATGGTGTCCTAATTGGGGGTTGTTTTTGAAAGTGATGTGGGCTTTGATTCCATTAATCCTGACTTCCAGAAGCACGTAAGAACTATTTCAACTTGCCTTGCTTCAACGTGTTTGATTTCTTTTGGAGACAGGGTTGAGGTCTCACATTTGTGGCCTTATGGGCTTGACCTATAAATGGATAACAAAAATGCTTGTTAATGTCAAGTGTTGAAGTCGTCCAAAAATTAGGTGTTGAAGTCATCCAAAAATTTCTTATGTCTATCTATTTTCTAGACAGGTAGGCCATATGATATACTAGAGGTGTTAATTAGTACCCCCTAGCTCACTTCGTGACATAGGAGGAAATAATTGGACAACAAATATATTAGATGAAGAGTTTGAGCTTATGAAAAAACCATGTTTAATTTTTGTCAATGTTTTAGCTATGGTTCTTAATGTGAATGCACTGTTAATGTTAAAAACTATAATTAAGTTTTTGAGGTTATAAAATGAATCAAGCAAATTCTTATTAATTATGTTCAATTTTATTAGACTTTCATTTATTGATTTTGATGTCGATGGATTATGAATATTTCAGTCATGCTAAAATTTGTAATGATTTTGTGATGGATTGCTTTTTCATGTGGTACAATTTCAAAAAAGAAAAAAATGCTTATTTGTTTTCTAGAAAGTTATGTCACAAGATATGTTAGAGGTGTCATTTGTTAATCCCTAGCTCATTTCGTAATGTAGAGGGAAGTAATTGGATAAATATGTGTTAGATGAAGAGTTTATGAGAAAAATGTGTATTAGTTTTTATCAATGTTTTAACTATCATTCTCAATGTCAGACTATAAACATTACAACTATGTTAGAAACTATAAATTGTGTTTGTAAAGGTTTACAAAATAAATCAAGAGAATGCTTACTTCATACTGTACAATTTAAAAAAAAATCTTTGTGTGTTTATCTATTCTTTATAAGCCTAGGTCACATGAAATATTATAGTTGACATTTACTAACCCCTAGCTCATCTTTTGATGTAGAGGAAAATATTTGGATGACATATGCTTGAAATAAAGAGCTTCTGAAAAAATATGTGTTTAGATTTTATCAATCTTTCATTTGTAATTCTCAATACCAATAGATTATGAACATTACAATCATATTAAAATCATGATTAATTTATGAAGATATCACATTTATAAAGATTTGGACAAAAGACAAGAAGACCAAATAGTAGTCAAGTTACATATTGATAACCTAAAGTTGTTATCAAATATAGCTAATAATCATAGATATTTATAGCCTTTTTAATTGAGTACTCCACATTTCTCTTTTTAGAGCCATTGTATGCATTGCTTGATTGATAGTGTTATAAATATGTGTTTTAATATTGGAGTAACTTTGAAATGAGGATGGTTGTGATATTCTTAAATTTTTGATAGATTTAATCCAAGAGATAGAAGTGATGTTCAACTAGCTCTCTCTACATCACTAATATCTATTGTGTCACTTTCCAAAGGGTAAAGCCCATGTCATTTTGATAGGGATTTGTGTACATTATTGTCTCTTGTAAAAAGGGGAACAAGGACAAAGTTTGGATTAACATTGTCCAATGGCACATTGTCACATACCAAATTTTTGCTTTTATAGTTTTCACATTATACTATCTAGAAAACTAAATGAAATAAAGTAAACTTTTGGACAAATTCCAATTCAACAACACTTTCCTTCTTCATATTATCCATAATGTAATGACTAAGCCAAGGATACCAATAAAACATGAACAAATCTTGTGGAAAATTATTAGTAAACATTCAACTAATTGACATACACAAATTATTCCTAGTTTCTAGACATATTGCACTACCATTCTCATTTCTATGGGATATATGTCTTACTCATTTATATTATTGAGGTGTTATACCATTTGGGTTAGAAATTTCATCTTTATTCAATATTCCTTAGATGAATAATTGATGATAATACATACATAGATCAAAGATTACAAGATCTTGAAATGTACAATGAGTGTTGTGTTCATGCCTTGGATAATTTGAGTATGTATCAAACATGAGTGAATGAGATGTAAAAGGCACTATCCCACACAATTTTGAAATTGGTGATTTGGTCCTCTAGGGAAATCATACAAATTCATTTGCAAAAGAATAATTTACGTGAGATGAATTCAAATCCAATTAGTTAGTATTATTCATTATATCTTCTAAGTATAACACACATTCTTTTTTGGTTGACCACTATTGATGGAAAACCTTTGTGTGACCATGTTAATATCATGAATATATGTTGTTTCTATTCATGGCATGCTTACTATAGTGTTTCCACCATTGGGGTCATCTTATGAACTTTATCCATTTATTCTCACATTCTTACATGTTTACACTCACATGATCCTTTCATTATTTTTTAATATCTCATTGTACTTAACACACTTATAATTTTCACGTGTCAAAATTGATATATTTTGAAGTGAATTTACAAGATCTTATGGTTGTCGAAGCATCTCTCCAATGATTATTACTACATGACATGCTCTATGAGGGCTTATTCCATATGGTATTCATAATTATCATTATTATTTTATCTTCGATTATTTAGTGATGAGAATCCTTTTCCATTATGATTACAAGATCTATAGAATTTTAGATGTAAATAATAATTTAAGAAAAATAATAGCTATTGGATATTAATGCTTTGCTTTACAATCTATAGTCCAAATAAGCCATGTTCTGATCATGATAAAATTTTGTAGTGCCTATGCTTCTTATGGTATGTTAAAATCTTAAGGGAGGAATAAAGTAATCACTTGCATTCTAGTGAAAGCCATGAGAGAAGTTGTTCTTGCACGACAGTAAACCAAGATCTGAAAACACAAAGAATGAGGACAATATTGAGCTAATGAAAATGGAATTGGTTCTCTACAAACCATTTCGTAACATTACAATTGACTTTGGTTCATCCACAACTCTATGTGAAGATTAATCTGTGTGAAGCTTGTCTAATGTCATGTAATATATGACCAAAACTTCATTTTTCACTTTCAATGACCAAATATCAACAAAATAGTGTGAGTTGGAACATTAAATTTCCTTTAGTTTGGTAGGCTTGCAGCAACTGCAAGGAGATCGTTTCAGTTCATCTTATTTCACAAATATTCAACCAAAAATTACTTTAGTAACTAATTTCATTTTATTTTGTCTTGTTACAGACACTTTAACGACACCATTATTTTTGAAACATTGTTTGCAGTCTCCAAATCTCAAGGTAACTATTGAGAGAATGTGCGATAAGATAGTTCGTGGTCACATATCTGATTTTCACAAAGGCTTAGCCAAATGAAATCTCCGACAACTTTGGTTGTACTGGATGATGTATGGAGAAATCATCACCTTGAAAAACTATTGTTTAAAGCAAAAGGATACAAGACTGTGAACACAACTAGAGATAGCCTTGTCAAAGCTGATTGCCAGTATGACATGCAATTATTAAGAGAAGTAGATGCTTTGTCCCTTTTCTACTTTTGGGCATTTGGACAAAATTTCTTTCCCATATCAACAAGCACGCAACACACCCTAAATTTAAATTATGTATTGTGTATAATTGAGGATTACACTATATAGATGTTACGGTCACAAATATGCTTACCAACTGCCAATCATTGGAGATTACCACTTGCTCTTAAGGTGATTGGAAGCTCTCTACATGATAAGCCTCTATAGTGTGGAGGGATGCGAGAAACATGCTTTCTCACGTAGTAACAATATTAGATTATCACAAAGATGGGCTTCTCATTTGTCTGAAGACAAGTATAGACATTTTGGAAAAATATGTCCTAGAATGCTTTTAGATTTGGGGATATTTCTAGAGGAATATATTGGACTTGTGGGTTTATGTTCATTAGTCGAAATCTATTGAGCCTTGTGAACTCATTCCTTGCTTCTTTGCTTATGGTTCATTCCTATAAGTGTTTGGACTTTAGTTGGCTACAAATCAAGGCCTCTCGTGCAACTCATATATTCAAGAAACACAGTTGAATCATTGTTTTGAATAGAATTACAACATATTATTAAGTTGCTTCTTGACTGTCTATTATAAAAAACATTTCTGCCACTCAAATTCTATTTTCAATCAATGTTTTTTTATTAAGGGGGTTTAAGTTTTACTTGGTGTACTCAACTCACAAGACTTCAACTTCTTAAGGAATTAAGTAAAAAATAAAATATGTACTTTATGACTCTAAATCGATTTTTCTATTTATTAATAAACAAATTTAACAGAAAGTTTATTATATTATCTTTGGCGTACCCATTGCACCCCAAAGTGCGATTGCCAGTAATAGAATATGATTAATAAAGGAATAAATAATAGTAAAAGTAGGAGTTGAGTGAGTGGAGGTGACTTTCTTTTTTGGGGGGAGGGGGAGGTTATAGTTCCAACTCCCAATGCCATAGAGAAACCTCTGGAACGGCTATGGGCTTAATTAGGATCAATTTTTTTATAAGAAGATCGTTCACAAGTAGAAATAGATTTAAATTCGCCTCAAATCTATCTGCCGTGGACATAGGAGGCCCAGAAAGTGAAGTGCAAGGGCGAGTGTTACGGAGCGGGACACGTCACTAGCGACTCCATTAAAATAAACGTGTGATAGATCGGCACCTAAGGCGAACTCTTCTTTCTTTCCATGAATTTTGTCCCCTGGAACCAGAGAGAGGGAAATATGTGCCCTGGCTCTCCATTCATTTGGTATTTGCATCCGAGAAAAAGTAATTTGTCGTAGGCATTTGCTGTAGACACTAAGGCATTCCGGAGGAGAATTTTTATAAAAATGGGTGACGATGAAATGGATTGCAGCTGAACTGGTACATTTGAGATCACAAGTAATTTGGTACTTGCATCCGAGAAAAAGTAATTTGTCGTAGACATTTTCTGTAGACACTAAGGCATTCCGGAGGAGAATTTTTATAAAAATGGGTGACGATGAAATGGATTGCAGCTGAACTGATACATTTGAGATCACAAGTTTGAGATATTATTCTTGTTGGGCTTTGGCCGGAGTAGACATTTTGGGTATCTTTGTTTCTTCTCACTTATTCTCATTTATAGTTTCTTTATATCTTTGAATCTTTGTTCGAATTGATGTCTGACTTTTCCGATTGTTTTTCTAATGCTTGAAAGATTTGTGTGGAAGTTTTCTCCCAACCAAATTGTTTGATATTCGCCATGGTCGTGTGCATCTTTGTTTCTTCTCACTTATTCTCATATATATTTTGGTTATGTCTTTGAATCTTTGTTCGAATTGATGCCTGACTTTTCCAATTTTTTCTAATGCTTGAAAGATTTGTGTGGATGTATTTTCCCAACCAAATTGATTGATATTCGTCATGGGCGTCTGTGCAGTAATATTTGGTGAGGCCAAAAAATAGGCTGTTGGGCATACACTTCAGACAAGTTAGTTATCAAAACATAATGATCTTCTTTACTGTGTCTTATGAATGGGCATCTCTTTAATTTCATTTCCATATGTCATTACTAATTTTGGAGCCAGAGCATCTCTGTCTTTGTCAACCAACCATAACAAGATATCATAACTATTATTTGAATAACTTAATAATGTACAATTCATTGTATCCATTGCACTCAGTTTGCTGTGGTCCCTTACATTATGGTTGATTCTTCAACCATCCCTCTCAGAAATGGCTGGCTCGCTAATCATTCAATGATCATTGTAATTTTCAGCCACCATAAAGAAATTTTGATTAGCTTATAGGCCATTCTTGAACAGGGGCATCATCAAACATCGTAATATGTACTTGGTTGTCTAATTATTCATCTACTGAACATCGGCATCGTCAACCACCCTAGTTAGCATTTGGTTGGGTAATGACTTATCCACTGAATGCGAGCTTCATCAAAAGCACCCAGCAATGTGGACTTGATTGGGTAATGAGGCATCCACCAAAATTGAGTACTGTTTACAATGCTAAGAAAGATTGAATTAGCATATAATTCATCTAATAAGTGTGGGCATGGACAATCACTCTAACTAGGACTTGGTAAGCTAATAAGTGTTGCTTTTGAATGCATCAGCAGTAAACTTTTGGCCAAAACAACCCTGTATGCACAGCATTCATTGCTTTCATGTTAAAAAAAAGCTATTCAGTCGAACAAATTCAATAGGGTTTTCATACCTAATGAAAACTGTCAAATTCCATCATTCAAAGATGAAATCTCAAACTGTTCTCCAGTGAACTTATTGTTGCAGAAAGTGAACACCACAAAGCTTCGGGAAAAATCACAGCAGCAGTTCAAAACATGATAGATTTTTCTTTGTACTTGATCAAGGTACTTACAGGAAGCAATTGTGGCAGTCAAAACGCCTAAAATTCACCACTCCTACAAAATGCAATGTTGTGGAGCATCTGGTCAACCATAGGATTGACAATAGCTGTAGCTTGCTTCAAAATGTTCTTCTTCGGGATTTATATTGGGGAACTGAACATGTGAAATTGCCCAAATGATGAGTTAACTTGGTCGCCAATTTACCTACTTATTCATTTCTAATTGAAAAAGAAGAGTGACTGATGTGACGCTGGTCAATGTGGTTAGTGCTGAATTAATTAAGATAATGCAGAAGGGCAAGTTAAGCAGGCAGGCCAGCAGATTAAGTAGGTGTGTAAGACAACTTAAGAAGATTGGCTAAGATAAAATTAAGAAGTTTTCAACTTAGTTTGACTGGGTTTGAAATGCCGATTTCATGAAAAATAAATTGTGGAACTAGGGTCGATTGCCATGTTACAAATGATTGCAAGATGTCGGATGATGCCATTTTGTCTTCCTTTGTGTTTTCTCCTGGATATTTTTTGTGATCTCCATATTGAGGCCTACCTCTATTTGCTTGAAAATGTAATTAATGTTCAAAGTTGATATTTAATTTGGGTTATAGCATGAGCACCAATTGAGAACACTCTTTCAAAATGAAAACATTCACTAACATTTCCAATGGTTTTGAGCATTAATTGCAGCGAGTTTATTTTTTATAAGACTTTTGGATTTTGAAGCTTATATTTTTCTTTATTTGTGATAATCCAAATGCCAAAGTTTTAATAATTTTCTGCATTTATAAGTGATTTTGGAAAATTAGGTTATGAGATCAATGGAAACAAGTAATTTTAGTACCGAACTATATTTCTTTCAATATATATGCTGAAAATATAAGGGTGTGATTCTTTTTTTTCTTTATCTTTTTAACTTGGCTAAAGATACCTAAAGTTAGGGACTCTAGACCCACAAAAAAAAAGAATGAAAGTGTTAGTTACTGATAGATAATAATCTCACCAGAACCTTGAGATAGTTAATTTGAAAACCTGCTATAAGGTCATCAAGTCAACCAAATCAGCACAATATCCATCTTTATCTTTATCTAGGCTCTTAGAAGAGTCAAGTGACATACCATCTAGAAGGCTTATTTAGGGGCTGATTGTGAGATCTTATGTCATGGCCCTTTCCATTAAATTTATTAAAGATAAAGGACTTGAAACATAATCAGACTTGAATCATGAACAACAACAATTAGTCATACTCAAATAACACAATAACATAGACAATCTTGCACAAATGACTTAGAAATTTTCACAGCTCATATATTGATATAGTTATGAATTCCACTTGTTGATGTTAGCAGCATCTGTAGCATTCTTCCAGCGATCTCCTTTGTAATGATAAATTAAATTAGTAGCTTGCGTCTATTTAATTTATTCAAGAGGCACGATTTTTGAAGAGACATCCTTATTTGTTAAAGCTGACATATGTTATGAAGAGACATCATTAACTACCTTGACAAAGAGCCACGAATAAATGAAGAGATACAATTTATTAAGGGCCGACTTCCCTCCTCTCATGGGCGCGACTTTCTAAAAGTCATGTTCTTTTCTTTTGGATGGACTCCTCCCTGTGGCCGACCTGTTTGGGAAGAGACACGTCTCCCTATCTATGTTGTATATATATTCAATGATATTCTCTTTGTAGATCATTCAAGCAAGTTCGAATATTCATTTTTACAAGTGCGAATTCTTCTAAGAGTATTTGCGAATTCATCAAGGGCAGAATTGGATACTGTGAAGTGCAGATTATTATCTGCTTCTGCATCTTGTGTAGGTGCTGAAGGTTGGCCTTGTTATTGGCCTCATTGTAAAGTGAATTGTTGCCTCTATTTATATATATAAGTGAGATCTTTGTTGCTGGGTTTTTCTCCCTCAAGAGGAGGGTTTTCCCAGGGTATCTGCTGTGTTATTGTGTCTGATTTTGAATTAATTTTCTGTGCACTTATCTGATCACTAAACTTAACACCACTGTCAATGGGACTGTTATGATAGTTATTACAATAGCAGCAAACAACAAATACAATTCTGCAACAACAATGCTCAATAAAACAATTGAACTTTCTTGCAACTCCTTGAAGTTCTAATGCACTCCTTGAGTGAGAATGCTCCCAAAGAACCAAAGGGTTTTTGTCCTTTGATTCTAGCGACCAATGGGGTTTCGTCCACTAATCAAAGTCCCCTATGGGTTTTCGTCCACAGAAGATTTCTTGAGCACAAGTGCCCAACAATTAGATTACATAACATAACCCTGAATCATTACAATAGCAGAATTCCCCTAAGATGGCTGAGAACCAATTTCCCATGCTTCCTCCTACCTAGGGGGAAACCTTGAAAGTAGCTCTTGCAACAATCCCATTATCTATTGCATACCAATAGCTTCCTCAAGCTGAGCATGCCTCACTATTAGTGTCTCCTCATTTTGGATCTTCAAAAATTCTCAGTCAAGGCCTCCTTGATGAGTGGTTAGTTCCATAGAGGCATTTTCCTTCACAAGCAAGTTGCATGGATTAGCACTAACATGTCAATTCAAATACATGAATATTAATGTATGCAAAGTATAAGCAAACACACAACCTAGAGCTCCTAATATTGCAACATAGGCTTTTATACCAAATGTAATGCCCCAAGCTTTCGCCCTGTAATGTCCCCAGTTTAGCCCTACGCTCTTCATTTGGATTTAGCCTATTTCCGGAAACTCGTAGTCTAAGCAGAAATGGAAATTAGGGTTTCCACTTTTATAGGAGGTTTTGAAGGCTTGCATGCGAGAGTTTATGATGCATGTCTGGTGGAGTTTTTTGGGTTTTTGGAGAGCTTCTGGATGAGGTAACATGCATGACAAGATAATGACTTGCATTTCTAGCTATTTTCTTGGCAGTTTTGGAGGCTTGCATGTTGATGTTTTGCAATTTGGATTCCGGATTCCTTCTGGGTTTTCAAAGAGCTTCGCGGTGATATGACATGCAACTGAAACAGAGGACATTTCCGGGCTTACTATTTTTAGTAAGTTACGACGGCTGCCCGATTTGCGCTCAAAATGAGTTTGGAATAACTTACTATTTTTAGCAGTATGCTATTTTTAGTAAGTAGTATTTTTGGCAGGGCTATATTTAGCAACAGTACAACAGTTTAGTGCAGTGGCTATTTCTGGCAGGTTAGTTTATTTAGTCTGGTCTCCAACAATTGAGGTGATTATTTTGGCAAGTTTGATATTTGATGAAAATAATATTTTAAGTGAAAATATTTCCTAGGCAAAAGTGGATGACTTCTTAATGGGGGAATATTTAATTGATTATAATGTTTATTTTCACTTATATTGGACGCCTAGAGGAGACATAAGTTAATTTTATAAATATTTCACTTAATCACCTTGGACGCCTATCTTATGTTTGACGTGTATTTTTAATAAAGTAATATTTCTCTTATGGGGGACGATTTGGAGAAGGAAATAAAATGAAATGCAAATGCAAGTGGAGGAAAAAGGTGAATTTGGATTTGAATGTGAATTTCAGTTTGGGCGCCCTAATTGAGGAGAAAAGTTATAAATAAGAGACTTGGCCTTCATTTGCAGCATCGATTGTTGCTTATCGTACTGTTATGCTGCTGAAATATTTTCAGAGCTTGTTTCGAGGAATGCATACCTCCTAATTCCTTCTTCTCTTGGTTTCGTGCTTGAAAGATAGCACCTAGTTGAGTTTCAGAGACTGCTTCTGATCCAGGGAGTGCAGATAGAGCATCATAGATAGAGTTTAGATGTTTATTTTCAGTTTTGCAGGTTGCTGGTTTAGTAGTGCTGAAAGTGATTTTCTGCTCATAAGTCATTATACAATTTTAATTAGCTTCTGGGTATTTTCTCATTCCTTTTCTATGCTCAAGGCGTCCTTTATTGCAGATTTTCAGATTTTATTTTGGAGTATTTAATTTTCTAGAGAGGTCGCCCCTTCTTGATGGTTGAATCTTGCTTGCCAATACTTTGGAATGCGTGCATAACGTAATGGTGGGTGTTTAATACTGTTTCATTGTCTAGACTTGGGCGTCTACCCTCTAGGCTTCCTTTGCATTCAATTTCATGTCATTCGGAAATTTATTGATGGAGTTATGAGCATTTTGGCGTGTTCTAGGCTTGCTGGTTTGCATTTTCAGTTTGCTGGTTTAGTATATCAGATTGTAGTAGTTGGAGTTTTTGGGCTTGTTTTTCATGGTTGGGAGATTTTTTGGAGTTGGAGAGACATTCTATAACATTTGCAGCACTTTGGACATCTCTAATACTTGGCTCTTGCAGATTTTATTTCACATTGTAATGCTGATTCAGTAGTACTGATCAACTCTTTAATATTTCTGCAAACTTTTATTGTATTCCCACTCTTAGTGGAAGAAGGCTGGCCTTGCCGCCTTATTTACTTTCCTACATACAATTTCATTCCCACCATTGGTGGAAGAGACAGGCCTCGCCGTCTTTACTTTCTGTAATGTATATCTCATCTGCGGATTGACTGAGCCGTCAATTCACTCTTGATGAAATACGCGGTTGAGTTGCATAATCTACATTTCCAGCATTGTACTTTCATTTAGTTTGTTACTAATGATCGCCAGCACCATATGATATCACCTCACCCATCTTGGGTCTTGAGTGAACATTCTTGGCGTAGGGTTACTTTCATCAGCTGATTTGATTATGTTAATGCTAACGGGTGAAGATTGATGTGTGAAAATTTGGGAAAAAATATAAGGGGGTCATTTCACACCCAACACATTAACAATAAAAAATAGATGAACTAATTTCTCACGATGTAAATGCAATATCAACATCCCACATTTCACACCCATGCATTCGAGATGATAAGATGGAACATAATGACACTCAAGATATGTAATGCCAATGCACCAAGCATGGCCACACAATTGAAAGTCTTAACCATTTCATGTGACAAGGTCACCATGATGAGCATATGAGAAGATTGAGTTTCCTTTATAATGGATATCAAAAATTAGTCAACAATCCATTCTATTGTGAACACAAGGAATAAAGTGAGAGTGACACCTACTTCATTACACATCCCAAGACAAGACAACCAACCTCCATGTGGATGTGGGAACAACATCCAATCACTAGGATTACCTACTCAAGAGGTAGGTTACTTGGGAGACTCAAGGTCTTGACCAACTGAACCATTGACTAGTTGATTGCACACTAAGATATACATTCCAATGCAAAGGAAGGGATAACTTGCAAAATACCAAATACATCTCTAAAATCAGATAATAGATAGGAAAGGTAGACCAAAGGGAATGACTTTCAAGAAGGAACTTTCCCAAAAACGTTTGGGTACCCGTTGTCCAAGGGTTGCCCTTTTTATTAGTCAATGCCACTTGGGACAAGGTAGGGTTACTTGAGTGATCTACCCTTGGTAAAATAGGCGTCCTTTAGAAAGCAGAAGTTTCCTAACGAATTCAGTCTTCCCAAAGGCCTCAAACTTGACCATGACATATGACAAACGTTCTCCTACAAACCTATAGCCTCTCCAAACTCATGACACACATTTACCACCCCAAATGATAATAAATGGGGCACAAAGCCCAACATAAGCAATAAACTAGGCCTAGTCAAGCTTAGTGCAACTTAGATGAAACAAGGCAAAACTACCTCAATCCTAGTGTTGTTTGGGAATAGACTAAACCGAGCACTTACTCATGGCTCTAGGTTCCAATCAACATGTTTAGAAATCATAAAAAGTAGGGATTCATTTTAAACAAAAATGCTACTATTCACTAGTATACACCCATTGACCTCACATGCAACAAAAGCATACATGTTGTGTCTTAACTCTCACCAAGAGCTGAATGTAAACATAACTCATGATTCTAAACTATAATCATAGCAAGGTACAACACGTATCATACTATCATTTCAAATGAAAATAAACTACATCTACACATCATAATCAGAATGGGCATATCATAAGTTGCCATTTCAAAATGCAACATCAAGTCAAATCAAATGACAGTAATTGAAAGAGTGCGCTATGAAACCTTCATCTTAAATGTTGATAGTTCACCATGGATAACAAAATTCATTCATGGTCCAATACAAAACATCACCACTGAGTGTAGTATCAAAACCAAAGAAAAATCAAATAGACATACAAGGCACATATGCTTGAGGCTTTACAATTAAACATTGAGCTAGTTGTTTAAATTTGCCACTTCCGTGACAACACAAAATAAATAGTGAATGAGAAAATCCTCTCTTCAAATTTGCAAGGGAAGCTCCTTGGTTTAATCGACTCCTAAATCCAAAACAATAAACAATCCTCCTACTATAAACATTGCACAAATTCTCCTTTGGGGTTTTTCTTAAAGATTAAATAACTAAAGCAATGACCTATCTTTTTTGATCTTAGAGGTTAGAACACAAGACCTAAAAATCTTCTATCTCACTAATGAATTTTCCCAATATTTGATATCTAAAACATAAATAATAATACTATCCAAAGATTAAGACAAAGACCTTTGGAATCATAACAAGAAGTAATTTGATGTAGAAGAGACATATAACACTTGAAAACATGAATGACTTGGAAAAATAGATGAGGGAAATTAAATTATTACAAAATATTCAAAGTTATTTTGTAAACTTGAACACTGATATCACACAAATTTAACATAAAATTTCAATTAATTGACTTCTTCCTTGCACGGTCGTAACACTTGAATCTTGATTTGAATGGAAATATTGGAAACATAAGCAAGCTTCAACTTCACATTCATTACATACAAAAGACTTAACACATTAACTTGACTTTGAACTTGAGTGACAATCTTTGCAGACTAAGTCTGCCTTCAAATCTTATTACAATTTATGTGTAAATGATACTTATTTATAGTTTTCCAACTCTAGCTTCTTGAAGCTTAAAAAATAATAAATAATTACTTTAAAGCAAAGCTTTAAAGCTATTCAATATTCATCCCTTCAAAAATAATATTAAAATGTAACTTCAATCTAAAGATAAAATAAAATTGCAATTTCAATACGTTGTTTTGCATTTATGTTTCTCATCTTTGGCACCCATAGGAATGAAAGGCTTAGATCCTTTGGTTTTCCACTTTAAATTGTTTTGTTTGATTTTAATCTCAACTTGGGTGACTAGGCAAACTTGGGTGCCAGTTTTGCTTTCTTTCTATCTTCGTCTTGTCAATTAAAACATTCTAAATTAGTGTCTAGTGTAGCTATTCTCAATGGGTGTCATGTTGTGGAGATCCTTAATGTTGATGCCAAGTGGAAGTTTCTTCACTTGATGCCAGGTGGAGATTTTGAAACTTGACACCAAGTGGAGCATTTGCTTATTGTTGCTAAGAAGTGGACCTTTAAGTTAATCTTGCCAACAAGTGGAACTTTTGGACTTAGACACCAAGAAGTGGAAGTTTTGAACATGGCAAGCCACTAGGAAAACTCCATAACTTGGCTTGTAGTGGAGAAATCTCCACTTGTTTCCAATTTGAAGGAATTTTTGAATGACTATATCAGAAATTAAAACTTTTAAATTTCTTCCATCTTTCCATTTTCGAACACTTTGTTAATTGATTTTGATGAATTTTTCTTTTCTTATTGCCTTTCTTCCTTCTTAATTCCATTTTCATGTGATAAAGCTTGAACTTGTTTTGATACCCTCCTTGCCTTTGCCATCTATTGCCATTCTTCAAAAAAAGTAGAAAATTCAAAGAACAACTTTATAAAAAATAGGAAGATTGATTTTCAAGCTTCTCTCCTCAATTCGGGAAGAAGCAAAAAAGCAAAAAGCAAAAAACTCCTAAAAATAGAAACTTTATATTTTTAGAAAAATTGATTTTTGGTAGCATTGAAACTATTGACTTAAATTTTGCACCTTTTGTAGTGGAAACTTTATGCTTGAAATGTGACCCCCACATATGTTTTTTTCTTAGTGAGCTAAAGTAGATTTGTCTTAACCTTAATCCTTCTTTCCTTTGCCACCATAGTCTTTCTTTTAATTTCACTCTTTCCTTTTCCTATGTTGGAGTCTCCTTTTAGGATTTAGAGCTTGATAATCTTCATGACAAACATTTTGCATACGTTGTTAGTGGACCAAGACATACCAACACCTAAGTACTTGATTGCTTGAGAGGAAAGATAACATAGTTGACATTGATGTGACAAGAATGACATTTGGCTACACATATGATTAATCTTGAAGCTTTTCATGGGTAGCAATTTTGTTTACCAACATTAATATATTGAACATCTACTAAAAAATCCTTGGGGTGTTCTTTTACATAGGGTGTGGCTTAATTAGAAGGCCTATGCGTTTTCATTTGTCTACACTTTTCTTATGATTGATCTCTAGGTCAACCCTCCTTAGCCTTGCAAAGACAAAAGTATAGAGGAGTTGCCTGCTCCTATAAATTGGCCCATAGTTGCTTGCAGTCTAATAATGTGTCCCACCTGATCTCATCAGCCTAAACTGACACAAGTCCTTGGGTTTAGGTCTTGAGTACATTCTCTAGGATTGTAGGATACATTTTGGAGCACCTACACATTCCCACCAAGCCGACCAGCTTAACTTACCACCTTCTAAATTACCTAAGGCATTCAGAAAGAAATTATTGTGAGGGATCAATTAAGATCCTAGCACAATTTCCATAGGGAGGGCATGTTGTCCCGTGCCCACACAACATTAGCAGCAACAATCATTTAAAGATCATAAAGTTGATCAAGAAGATTTATATCACCATTCCATAAGTGCTTTGATAAGATTTATAAGAATAGAGTTGTTATTGTTATGATTATGAGGAGCTTAGGGAGAGGGAAGTGGAGGGAGAAGGTAGTGGAGACACATCTTCCTTCCTAGAACTTTCCACTAGCAATTTTTTGAATGTGGTTTGGATAACTTTTTTCCTAGAATCTTTCTAGAACAACCTTAATTGCAAGCATATCAACACCTGCGTTGGCTGTTTAATCTTCTGTCTTATTGCCTTCTCTTTTAACGTGGGAGAAGGTGACCTCTCCTAACCTTCAGCTAGTGACTTTATCTCTTCAACAATTGATTTCAATCTCCAAGAGGACACTTTACTAGACTTCATTCATTAATCAGCATTTAGAATTAACCATCCACAATTAGCTTCCTCCATCCCCTTATGGCAACTATTTGGATGCATTTAAGCATAACCATGGCTTCCATTCAATTATTCTTTTCCTTGCCAACGCCCACTGAAAAGAGCAACCTTGGCAGGCTTTTCGGGGCACAATACAACTCTGGATTTCTCTTTGCCATTATAACCAAATCCATTATCAAGGAAGTTTCTTTGTTTCTTTTTAATTAATATATATTTTTTCTTGTTTTCACCAAGGTTTTTACTATATTGCTCCTTTGTATATTTTAAACACTCTAAAAAATAAGCATTCTTGCAGTACATGTTTTTCCTTTAAAGAAGCATGTTATTCACTTTGTGCACATGCATGTCTACATTTATCACACTACCCAGTTATTTTAATTGGTTGGCAATGCTGATTTTAGATTATTTTCTTAACTGTGGTTTTCACCTATATGCAGTCATTAGGAAGGCAAAAGTACATATACATGGCAGGACTTAAACACAACAGAATTTTAGGAGGTGAAATTTTTTGCTTTGAAATTATTTTTGGGCTGTTATAGGATTCCAAAATCTGCAGAGAAAAAGGTCACTAGGATGATGACCAATCATTTACAGTATTTTGGATAACAATCTTCTATAGGAGTTTCTAGCTTTTACCAGATAATAACACATTATATTTTTGCATATCAGAATTTCTTGGTTTTTTCTCTTTATCTCTAATAATAATTGGTGTTCTATTTTCAAGAGGGTCATAGTTGATGTTCTATTTCTGGGTTTTATAGGTCAATGTCTTTATAAGACATGTTTTAGCTTTCTGCAAAAGCACAATTTCGTTCATCCACGACCATGCACTAGAGGCTTTTCTGGTATGTATGCTGGAGCTCATTTTATAAGAAAGTGCATGAGTTCTATCAATAACATCACAACAAAAGATCCAAGAGAAAAGGTTTGCAAAAGCCTTAAGGACAAAAGATTGGTACCAGAATCTGCTCCTCCAAGCAACAAACATCTTCATCTCCTCTATAATTTTGTTGAAGACAGGTCTTTTTTGATTACAAGAAACTCTCTTCATGTTTTTGACGTTTTTACTGGTATTTGGTTATCACTGTGCTTTTTGGTGATCTTATACTGAGTGACATATAGCTGAATTCCATCTCATTTGTAATATTTTTGTGTACTGGGAAGTTGGAACTAATGTGTATCCAATCAGAATTTTTTTGTATTCCTATGCTGGAGAATATTTCTTAATTAACATTATTCTTTTTTGGCTTATTAAGGGTGCAGTCAAAAGCTTGTGGTTTTGACTGGAGCAGGCATTAGCACGGAATCTGGAATACCTGATTATAGAAGGTTGTGTCTATAGCCTTATTTACTTTCTTTCCTCCTAACTGCACGGCATCAAAAAACTGATTGATATTAGATAGGAATGCTGATGATGACATGAACTCTTTCTTCATATTCAGGTTATGTACATGAGGAACATACCATTATAGTGATCTGTATTTTGTTGCACAAGTTGCATCGAACACAGCCAACTCTATCCTTCACTTTGGTATGGGTCTTAATGATGTTTGTTATGTAGCATTGTCATAGATCTATTTCAATGGAGTTTGGGTGAAGGTGATGGCAGACGCTGGTGAGATGGGTTTCTGGTATGGCAAAAACTTTTCCCTGGATTTAGGAAATGGGGATGACACACACACACACAGAGATCTATATATATATATATATATTCCTTCACTTATAATGATATTTGTTATGTAGCATTGTCATAGATTAATGTTAAATGGAGGAGTTTTGGGGAAGATGATGACTCATGCTTGTGGGATGAGTTTCTGGTACCCCAAAAAGTTTTCCCCATTTCCTAAATCGTGGGAAAACTTTTTGCCTTACCAAATCCTGTCTTACCAGCATCTGCCATCACCTTCCTCAAAATTCTATGCAACATATATCTATGACAATGCTACATAACAAATATAATTAGAACCCATAACTAAAGTGAACAATATATAGGCATATGTATATATGTTTTTGTGGGATGAGTTTCTGGTACTGCAAAAAGTTTTCCCCATTTCCTAAATCCAGGCAAAACTTTTTGCCATACCAGAAACCCGTCCTACCAGCATCTGCCATCACTTTCCCCAAAACTTTGTTTAACATATATCTATGACAATGTTACATAACAAATATCATTAGAACCGATATCTAAAGTGAAGGATATATAGGCATATGCATATATGTTTTTATATACATATACCTATATATGTGTAATGTATATATATGTATGTATGTATGTATATGCATGCTTTTATATATATAGACCTATATATTTCTATGCATATACATATTTAGGTATATGTATATAAACACCTACATGTATAGGTGTATGTTCATACGTTTTAATATACATATTGATATACCTATATATGTGCATACAATATATATGTTTATATATGCGCACACACACACACACACAAGTTGTGGGATAAGGGTCCACTCCCAGTAAAAGAACAAAATGAAAATGAAGAGAATAGCTTTAGACCCACAAAGTGGAGCTCAAAAGAATTGAGAATACTAAAAGGAGGGGAAAAGGCCACTATATATATATATATATATATATACACATACATACATATATATATACATACATACATACATATATATACATATATATATATATACATACATATATATATGTGTATATATATATATATATATATGCACACACATACATATACATATATATGTACACATATACATACTGTTGGCGTTTCAATTTGCACCTCTGCTGGAGTGCGTATTGGAAATGAACAGCTATGCACAGTATTAACTGCTTTTCAAATTAGGAGGGGAACCTCCCTCTTTTGCTGATATGCGTAAAAAGTAAAGTATTCTAAATTTCTATCTTTTTGACTCAGCTGGTAGAGGCACAAGGTTATAAAACCATATACATTGCAGCTAAGGTTTTCTCTAGTTTTGCAGATCTTAACTACAACTAGGCTAATGCTAAAACTATCCTATCTCCTCTAGAAAAATAGAGCAAGAGGAATTAGGAGCAATTTGGGAATGGTTGACGATAAACTCTATCTTAGGATTCCCAAGGAGGTAAAATACTCTATCCGAGGTGTAGGTTGAAATAAAGCTTATTGGAAACAAACATGAAACGACAAGCTAGATCTTAGGATTCCCAAGGAGGTAAAATACTCTATCCGAAGTGTAGGCTGAAAAGAAGATTACTATAAACAACATCAAATGACAAGCTAGATCTCAGGATTCCCAAGGAGGTAAAATACTCTATCCAAGGTGTAGGCTGAAAAGAAGATTACTATAAACAACATCAAACGATAATCTTTATCTCTAAATTCCCAAGGAGGTAAAATACTCTATCCGAGGTGTAGATATGAAAGAAAAATTATTAAAACAGCAATAGTAAATCTGGGACAGCAAATTGCATAATGAGACACACACACAATAGGCGATCAAACCAACTTTATATTAAACAAAGTGAACCAATACATAATAGCAATATTGTATGCAAGGTGGGCACAACAATTTGTTATCACAACAAAAGTTAAAGAAATAATGAGCAAGCATGCTCTTATTTATAGAAGCTCGAAGGAGTAGGGAACCCTAAAATCTCCTCGAGTTAACATCAGTCTTGCAAGCATGCAAGAGTTATTACTATTTCTAAACAAAGATAACTTAATAGTTAATTGGAAAGACTACCTCAGTTAACTGGTCTAAAACTAAGACTAATTGGACTTTGCAACATGCAAGTCTTATTGATATGAGAGTCAACTGATAACCAACCATGAAATCAACAATCTAAACTCAAGAGTGATGTTGAGTTAACTGCTGCCTTTGACTCTATCCTTGGGAAAATCGTGGGATCTAACTAACTGTCTACTCCAAGCCATCTTGAGCAATCATATCCTCCAGGAAATTGTTAACTGCATCTTCTTCAGGAGATTGTCACATGTCTTAACTGTCAATTCACTGCTTGTCAGCAACTTGAGCAATCCTGAAAATATCTGCACACTTAAACTAGTAGTTCATTGATTGGTAACTCTGGTGGCTCCATAACTGGAGTGATGGTCTCTGTTTCTTCTACAGCTTTACGCTTCTGACACTTTTCTCGATTCTTCTCAATGGAAGAGTATTGCATGATGAACGAACTTTCCGCCTATGCAAAATTCCAACGGTATTCAACCCTCTAAACTGGCCTTGAAAGGCTATCAGCTATACGAGGTATGAAACCATGTGGACTTTGAGTGTCTATGCTTGCCAAATTGTTTGAATCAACCCTCCGGATGCGCTTGATGCAAATCGGTATCGACATATTTTATGAAATCGTGAATCAAGACTGATTTGGTCTTGTATTCAGTTTGAGTGAATTGCATATAGAAAAACTCAACTGTTGATTGTAAACATGGATATGTTCAGGCAACTTTTTCCGGTGAGGCTAAAAATAGCTTCTTGAGGGGCAGTTTTTACGAAAATTTCTGAGATATTGGTTTTGTAGAGAATTTATTTCTAAGCAAACCTAGATTATTAGAAATTCGAAAAACTGACTTTTCCTTAGGCATGCAAGAGCTTTTCAGGTATAGAAGCTACAGGGGTTGTAGGGGCACTAGGGGCAATTTTTCTCGAAATTTTTTGACATATGGGTTTTATTGGCGTATGCGAGCTGATCAAACCTAGATTCTCTATTTTTCAAAATGATGACTTTTTTCGAAAACCCTAAAAATAGGGGCAGTAGGGCAATTTTCCCGAAAAAAAGCTGGCATGTGGGTTTTGTCGCCAACACTATTTTGAACAAACCTCGATGACCAGAATTGTGAAAAAATGTCGTTTACTTGGATATGTATGAGAAAACCTAAGACAAGGATAGAAAAAATGTGAGGGGGAGAAGATAGAAATTATATTCTGTCTTTGTCAATCTTCAAGAAAATTGCCTCCTACCCAATCTGATGAAGTCTGCCAAGCATGTGTTGGAAAGATGACGCATGCAAAAATATTCCTCTATGCCACCTGGACGAAGAACTTCAAAGAACATTGAAAATGGCCTTCGTTTGGTCCTTGTTAAGGCATTGGAGAGAAAATAGCTGATTTTAGCTTCAACCTGCAAGAAATAATGAAGTTGTGATGCCTATGCTTGAATAAATAAGTATTTTGGAGGTGGTAGTGCCAGTTAGGTAGGTGCGCCAACCCTAATTGAGTTAATCCTCGTGCATGCGTTGATAACTGAAGTCTTATTCTTAATTTAAGACACCATATGCAAGAAGATGCATGCAAAAAAAAAAATCACAATTGAAAGTTAAAGGTCAAACTTTGACTTTTGGCGCCTAGCTTGAGAGAGTCAGAAATTTTTTAAAGATTTTCAACTTCTGTTGTGACAAATTGCCTTTGTTTGACCCTGAATTCTGGATGGCCAGTTGATCCTGAAGCTTAGTTGATAGATTCACCGCGAAGATGGATCAAATCTAAAGAGATGTTGCTGGGAGCTACAAACCTCAGAAAGTAGTTCTGATAGCTTGAAATTTTGGGCACCTTTTGCAAAAAGGGTGCTTTTTTCACCAGACTTAGCCATTTTTAAAATGTGTTTTCAACCTCTTCAATTTGACACTCCGTGCTTCAATCTGCAACTACAGGTGATTGACGACTCTCACAAACATGCTGAGATATGGAATGGAGAACCAATTCAATTATGGAAAGAATGACTGGTTTCTCAACGTCTGAAATTTGGTTTAAAGTGCTCAAATTCAAGGGTGCCCCTAACCTGCAGGGGCACAATTGGGTTTTTGAGATACATTTTGCAATTTGTAACTTTTGACGAAATGCTCCAATTTGACTCTCGCTACTGGGAGTTGGATTGCTCCGATGTTCGTGTTGACGATCTCATCGCGGAGATTGAACAACTCTGAAGAGATGATCCCGGGAGTTGTGAAGTTAGAAGATTGCATCTGAGGCCCTAGAAAGTTGGGTGCCTTTTCCAAGGAGGGTGCTTTTTTCTCCACACTTAGCCAAATTTTCATGTTTTTCATCTTGCCTTCACCTCTGGTGTTTTATGCTTGATCTTCATTCACGGGCGTTTGACAGGTCTCAAGAACTGGCTGTTGGATTCATCGTGTATCAAAAATCTCATCTAACTGACCAAAAATCTAGGCGCCCCTGGCCTGTAGAGGTACATTTGACCTTTTGATTTTCATTTCATCCTTCGTTTTACATGCTCGTTGGATCAACCGCTGCTGCCGTTTGATATGTTGCGTGGGCTGGCGAACGGATTCGTTGTAAAGCTAGATTGAAGTCGGGAAGATAATCTGGAGATGGTTATTGCAAAAATTGATATCCAATGGGCTTTATTCTTGGGCGCCCCTGGGCTATAGGGGCGCAATTTCTGTAATTTGACTGTCGTCTTTGATGTTCATTGCCTTCATCATCTTCTGCCTTTGTCGTCGTTTGTCAGTGTTTGACAAATATGATGGATTCGCTTGATGATTCGTTGGAAAGCTGGCAAAATTCCGAAAAAGATGACTGGCTTTGCAAGCATTAACAACTGCATTTAGGCCTTCAAATTCAAGGGCGCCCTTGGCCTATAGGGGCGCAATTGACTCCAGAGTTGATGATTTTCTAATGATTTTCGCCTCTTCGTGCTTCACGATCACTGTGTTGCTAGGTCGAGTTGACTGCGTTGAAGCATTGCTGCTACTGACGCGAGTACATGACTTCATTTACCATTTTACGTGTACAGACACTGCAAAGTTGACTTGGGTGTTGACTGGGAAGGCATCTCCCTCATAGCAAGGTGAAGCATTTCTAGACTAAGAATATTTTTTACATTTTTCACTTTTTGAAAATCCCCTTCGTTGTGAAGCATCTTTTTGAGCATCTTTTGCCATAGAATCTTCTGTGATGAGTTTGAGGCTTAGATTTCAACACTTGGTACTGGCCAACTGCTATTGATGATGTCGAAGGTCCTAACTTTTCTTTTGAAAAGGTGAAATAGACCCACTAGAGCTAAACTGACTTTTTCTTGATTCTAACTTCACCAATGTGATCATGACGTGAAATAAGCGAATCAAAATTATTTTTAGTCAATTCTGGAAAGATCCTATTTTTAGGGTTTTCTCTAAAAATAGGGGCCCAAAAACCCTAATTTTCAAAATTTTCAAATTTTGCTAGTATCTTCTAGACAATAAACCCACAAAAAGCGCATGCTTCGTTTGACCTAAAACTGACTTTTGACAACAATTTTACAAGATTTAGACCATTTTAATCAAAATGCCTTAATGAAGCAAAAAAATTGTTTTGGGTACAACACATACACACACACAAACACATACATATACATATACATATACATACATATATATATATATACATATACATATACATATACATACATATACATACATATATATATATATATACATATACATACATATAAATATATGTATGTATGTATGTATGCACACACACACACATACATATATACATATACCTATGTGTGTGTGTATGCACATGTAAATATGGTCATGTGCCTGTTTATATACATGTACATACACAACACACACACACATTTGCCATCCCCATTTTCTAAATCTAGGGAAAACATTTTGTACATACATTTTAGCATAGCTATTTTATAATTAAAAAAAATCTAGATTCTATTGAGCTAAGAGCCTAAGAGTATGAACATTCAACATTGAAACATTTGAAAATCAAAATTTATGAAGTGATGGCTAGCAAACATTTCCTAGCAGTCCTTAATTATTGGAAATCGGGAAATAGGGGATGGAGGAGAGGAAGTATTGGGACACTAAACAATTTCCTGATATTATAGTCATAGATATAAGCTTATTCTTATTTATCTTTTATTTATTCATACTAAATTTCTGAACAAAGGGTTTCAGTTAGTCGTTCCTTCTTTTGTATTTAATGATGGTGTGTCAACTGTCATTGCTTGAGAATGACTGAGTTTTATCAGCAAGGTGTAGCATGAATGCTGTTAGTTATGCATATGATGTAGGTATATTTTTCTGTTTAGTTTCTGAAGAGATATATAGATATAGACAGCAATTTGGGACTAAATCAGGCTTTGATGGGCACATTGATGCTTCTTGTTTTGTTACACTATCCATTTGTATATTCCTATGTTATCAATGATAGAACGCTGTAAATGAAAAACAATAGAAAACACATGAAAATTCAAAAACCCAAGAGAGATAAGGAGATTGCCTCCAAAAAATGATGCTGTACACTCTTCATTAGCATAGATTCAGTATATTTACAAAGATGAGAAAGTGTGCTGGTTGGGTAAGGCCAGGCACATTAAACATCTCCAGAACTGGGCATTGCAAAAATCCACCTTAGCAGAGCTTGCATGCAGTCAATGAGGCTCTAAGGAACTGAAATCCACCTTAACCGGTCAACTTCACTTGCATTAATTGAGGCTCTGGTAAACTGGGCCAAATATACATACTGATACTCACAATAAAAGTAAAGTACAAGAGAAGAAATAATTACCAGGGTGTTTCTCATAATTGCTCCCCATTAATAGGAAACCGATGCCAACTTCTACATGGGATGGGAAAAATCTCTATTAATGTTAAATATGATGACCTTTTTTTCTATGTTGGCAGAGGGCCTTGGTGGTCAACAAGGTAAGTGGTGCTTTGCTTCTTGCAATTGTTGTGATTCAAATGTCAAGTAAAAGTATCTCTGCCCAATGGTTGGAATCTAGAAAGGTTGCAGTGGGATGAGTATAAACCAAGAAATCATCCATCATTGGTGATAAATTTTAGATCCAAGCTAGTACTCTCTCCCTTTGATTTGGTGACTGCATCATACCCACCACCAAGTCACCTAAAGAAGATGAACATCATGCATGTGTAAAACATCATGGTGATTGAGACAAAGCCATTTGATCCTACAACATTTGAAAATAAATTTTTTATGAAGATTGAATTTGGGGCTAAGAAGTGAATTAGACTGAAAGATAATGTAGTGTGATGTAGATACTACCCAAAGTTGTAATGTTACTGTCTCTTGTGAAAGAAATGCCTGCTTTGTTAGGCATTCAGATGGCAGTTTGTAGTTGCCTATTGGAATCGTGATGCATGATATATTTGTTCAAGATGCAAGACATGATAATGCTCATCTATTTTTATGCCTGGGAAAGGGAATTTTTGAATTTTTAAGGGGGCCTGCAACATAAGATGAGATTTATGCTGTCTTATCTACCTTCAACTTCACAAAAGTCTTTGACAACTTTTGTTGATTCTTGACATAACAAGACTATTAAGTGCAAAGTGTTATTACAAACACCAATCCTAAAATGGAGGAGCTGTTTAACAAGAAAATAATCCTCATGTATGATGAAGAAACTCAAAATGAAGCCCAGACCCAAACAATCCTTACAAGCGTACAAATATTCTAAAAGTTCATATGTAAGACACTTCTCTAATGAGGAACAAGATGTTAAAGCACTTGGAATTTGAAAATAATATATGAAGATTCAACACAAACAATGCATTTGCCTAAACTCTCATTTTGGGGTATGATGATGATTTGGTATGTTTCTAGTATTTGTGAAATGAGGACGGAGAGAAATTGAATTTGTTCCTGACACTCCAAAAGCTTGAAAAGCAAATATATACCTGAAAGAGATGGCTAGTGTTAGATGGTTCTGGAACAGTGAGAGCAAGTGGAAATGAAAAAATGGTGATGATAATAGATAATGAAAAAACGTCAATGAGGCAGACATTATGATGAAAATAAATTCTTGGAAAGCTTGCAAGCAGGAAAATGTATTCAAATGGTGAAAATAGTCGTCAAAGATGAAATATCTTATTATCTACAGAAGCAACATTTGACTGATTTGAAGTCCCAAATCACCAGTGTCAAGTGGTAGATCAGCGGCCAAGTTGATATAAAAACTATTATTAATTCTATAAAATTTGATAAATATATTCAATTTTGGCAATTTCTAAATGTTTTTTTTTTGTATTACTTATTGTAAGAGCAGCAGTATACATCTAAACCAGTTCTGCAGAGTTATCACTGTACCATCCCACTGTACAGACACCCATGAGATCAACAACCAGTCCCCACCCCAATTACATCATTTTACATTACAATACAATAGGAGAACTTTTTCTGCCCGCCTTGGCAGGTTACAAAAAGAGACAATATATGAAGTTACTGCTGTATGTTCAAAAACTGCCCAAACCATCAAGCTCGAACTTGGAAGAGGAAGGCCGAACATGCCCCTGTCAGTCATCACCCTTGCGCCCTGCAATTTTCAGCCTTAAGAGAGAACCAGCAGCCTCTATTTCCTCCCTGGAAAAGTCCTCGATGCTGAGAAGCAGAGGAGCCTCTTCAGCTTGTGCACTTTTAGCCACCTTCTCGTTGAATTCCTTCTGGTAGACCTCAAGAGCTTTGAGAAAAAATTATGTGGTATACTGCTCCCCTGTCCAAAGTTCACTTCTTGAAGGCTGACCGGTATTGTGTCGTCCTTGATCAACTTTAGAAACTTTGCCTTGGAGACCTTGACCATTAGAGCAACTAGCAAGGAAATATTGGAAAGGGTGAGTCTTTTGCAAGACTCAGTAACTGCACACTTGACCCCACTGTATTTTTCATCATTTCTCTTTTTCCAAATGAACCAAAGTATTTCAGTTGAAACAAGAATTCAGAACAACATTAATTCTTTTCCAATATTTTTAAAAAGCAACAAAATAATTATGTTAGTTCTTAAGTTGTTATTTTTATCCCAGATGCATTGATTGTGACAAACAAGGTTCCATACTTCCCTTGCGAATAGGCGGTCGAAAAAAATATGTTTCACTGTTTCCGGTACTCTGCACAGACTACATATCTCAACATCCTCAAATCTGCCCTTAATTGGCAGTCTTTGCAATGTAAGAAGCCATCGGAACGAAGCTTTCTTTGGCTCCAACACACTTGACCAGTTGTTTTTAAAGACCTTTTCCCACTCGTTCTTACTGAGTTCCACTTTCCATGCTTGGTTCAGGTGGGTATAGATGTCTTGCTGGCTGGTAAGCATGCTATATGCTTTCCTTGCGTTTAGTTTGGGGAGCTTGGAGCCATCACTCCACTTGAAATCTTTATGTTGTTCTAAGTCTATCACATGATTGGCGTTTTTCAGGCACCCCTTTGCAGGCCTCTTTCAGAGTGGAGAATGTTCTCTAGCTGTTTGCGGGCAGCAAGAATTCACTGCTCAGTTGATTCCAATCCTTCAACCCCCTGTCATCCAAAATGTTAGCCAAGTATTTGATGCCTCTGTTCGCCCAAGAACTGGCAGAACATCCTTGTTTTAGTGCTAGAGGCTTGCCATTGTGGAAGAGATTCCACCAAATCGACTTGTGTGCAAAGACTGTAGAATCCGTGAAGGCTTGGGAGTCATGGATGTGTCCATTTATGAGCTCCCTTGCCTTCCAAATGCTCTTGAAGACCATAGACCCTTCAGTCTTTATTGAATGTTTGCAGCATATGAGATCACATAGTGGAAGCCCCTTCCATGTTTTTGCATACTTTGGTATACCCCATTCTATATTGCTCCTTATGAAGACCTTCCACAACTCGTCCCCATCCAAGGCTCTAGAGATCCACTTGGAGGCCAAGGCAACGCTTTGTTTTTTCAGATCTTTTAGCCCCAGCCCATCTTCAACCTTGCTTAGACAACACTAATCCCATTTTACCGTGTGTTTCTTTTTCTTACCTTTCCCATCCGACCACAGAAAGAATCTAATTCTTTTCTGAATTTCCTCTACTTGGTAGCTGCTGAAAAGCTAGACTGAGGCAAAGTATAAGTTGTACGAGGCAAGGATTTTATGGAAAATTTGCACTCTACTGGCCAAGGATAGAAACTGCCTATTCCATTTGCTAATCTTCTTGTCTATTTTGCCATGGATCCATAGCCACATCTCTTTTAGATTGGGGCCGACAGTAAAAGGAATTCCAAGGTACCTAACTTGCTTTTGAGGACCACCCCATTGCATGCCAAATTTCACCAACCAGTCAGGGGGCTCTTCTTTCCATCCCAACATTATTGATTTGGCCATGGAAAATTTTGCACCAGAGGCATTACAAAAGGTATCCAACTTTGCCATTAGATTGGTGATATTGTTTTCTTCTAGAATTGGAAACAAGGTGTCATCATTGAACTGAATGTTGAGGAGATCCTCATGGTTGGGGAGGGAAATACCTCTTATCCTGGGTGTGCCTTTGTTGTATAAATTATCAGATCACTTTATTGATTGACAGAGCAATGAATATATAGATTACAATGATAGGAAACCAACAATCACAAAGACGTGATTGGTGCCAAAACGGAAAACTAATGGAAGAAGTAACACAAGTTACAAAGCTAAATTAAAGGAACGTTAAAATGACCATTAATATTACATTTAATATTTAATACCCTCCCTTAATGGTCATCGTACAAACAAAAAACTAAGTCTACCCATATTGTGCTGGTCATCAAAATGCAAAGTGTGTAGACTCCTTCTACCCCTTCTGCTCAGCTTGCTCCACTACGTGAGCACTTTGCTGAGATGCTTCCTGGTTGGACTTCTCATTAGCCAACTGCTTTATGCAATACCTCTGTATATTACCAATCTTCCCACAATAATTTCAAGTAAAAGACTTCTTGGAGCCCTCCTCTGAATCGCCTCATCCTTTCTGTTGAGTGGACTTGCCTTTGCCAACGTCCTTGGCAGTAAATGCTTGTTCAACACTTGGAGACTCACTGCTACTCCCAAACTGCTTCTTCCACTGATCTTGCTGCAAAAGCTTGTTGCACATCTAATCAAACTTCAATTCAACATTGGTGGATTTAATGTTGAGCATTTCAATGAAGTGCTTGTAGGAACATGGAAAACTTTTCAAAGCGATCACCACCATATCCTCCTCTTCTAGCTTATGACCAATGGCCTCCAATTGATTGCGAACATTTTTTACTTTCATCAAGTGCTCCTACAAAGACACTTGGTCATCCATCATAATAGAAAAGAGCATAGTCTTTAGAAAGAAAGCCCTTCCCTTGTCTGAGGTCTCATGAAGATCTTTCAGATGCTTCCAGATCTCCGCAACAGATTTACCAAAAGGTATTCTGGTAACATGTAATCAGCGATAGATATTTTAAGAAGCATGATTGCCTCCCTATTACTTCCATCATACTTGTCCTGATCCTTCCCAGCAGCAGTGGGACGAACTTTTGTACCTAGAACAAGCGCGTCCAGACACTAGTACTCAAAGATGGTAAGCATCCTCTGCTTCCACGTGTTGTAATTCTTTCCATTGAACCTCTGCGAACTTTCCAACATAATATTGGACAAAGATGCCATTCCTTCCATTTTCCAAAGCACAAAAAATGAGGTAACTTTGTGTAAATTTTTGAAGAATTTTTTTTTCGAAAACTCTTTGCAAATTTTTATTTTCCTAGAAAATTGTCAAAACTGGCTAAATAACTTTTCAGGCTGCCATGAAATATTAGAAAATCATGCAAACTTGGCACAAACTTCAAGGCATAGGTCTCGAGGTACCCAAAAAAAATAGTGATGACCCATAAAATGTCTTGAAAAACCCACCAAGAATTTGCAATTAGAATAAAAAACGGGGTTGAAATGGAGGGTTAAAAACCTTGGCAAAAACTCTAGGCGGCATCCATAAGTTGCAGAAAACCCTTCACAGTAAATTGCGTATGAGAGAAGAACAAAAAATCACAAGCACCCAGATTTGATAACCCTACAGAAAAAAACTTTAGAAAAATCCTTCTTCAACGCGACCAAGAGGAACAGACAAAACGCGGGCCAGAAAGGTGGCTCAAACTTCTTAAAAAACCGTGGCAGTTTTTAGAAGACGCGAGCAAAAATAGACCTCAAAATGTCGTGCGATTTTTGGAGAAAAATACAGGAAACACGCCTAAGAGAACACATTGTGCGACCTCTAGAAGAGAAATGAGATTGTGACCAAGCAGAGAGAACATAAAAAATCGCACGCAGCCTAAGAAAGCACAAAAAATCGCATCGCCAGAAACACGTGATTTTACTTAGGAAACACCACAAAAATCTTGCAATATCTTTCAAAAATCGCGACGCCCAAAGAACACCACAAAAAATGCAACCATAAGCCCTCGTGCGTGGCCAAAAAATTGAAGAAAAAGATCGCTCGTGAACAGAAGAAGGATAAATGAGCATAAATCCTTCAGGCGCAATTTTTCCAGAAAAAATAAATGACCGATGAATTCTCCTTAGCAAGCCCTCGAAAATCCACAAACTCAGATCCAGAAACCCTTGACTAACCAGGCTCGAACATGAGCTTTGATACCATGTTGTATAAATTATCAGGTCACTTTATTGATTGACAAAGCAATGAATATATAGATTACAATGATAGGCGACCAACAATCACGGAGACGTGATTGGTGCCAGAACGAAAAACTAACAGAAGAAGTAACACAAGTTACAAAGCTAAATTAAAGGAACGTTAAGATGACCATTAATATTACATTTAATATTTAATAGCCTTTATCAGTCCTGAGAATGTAGTGCAGGGCATCTGCAACAATTACAAACAAAGCGGGAGCCAATGGGCACCCCTGTCTGATGGACCTTTCCAATGCAAATTCCTCTATAAGGGCCCCATTAATGTCTACCTGAGCCACTGCATCCCTGAAAAGAGTGGACACCATCTTGCAAAACACATCCGGGAATCCAAAAGCTTCAAGAATTAGGCTGACAAAGACCCACTCCACCCTGTTGTAAGCCTTTTCAAAGTCAAGCAACATCATTACAGCTTCCTGATTTGTCACTTTTTCCCACTCCATCGCCTCCCAATTGGTAATCAGATTCTCAAGAATATACCTGCCTTTGATGAACTCGGTTTGTGTGCTACTTATGAATCTTGGCAGGATGTTCACTAGCCTTTTAGCCATCAACTTTGCAAGAATTTTGTAGGAGACATTCAATAGTGTTATTGGCCTCTAATTCTTTATTAATGACTTGTCACCTTCCTTTGGCAACAGTTTTATTATGCCTTTATTTATGTTTTTCCCCAAAGATCCCTTTGTCAAAGCCTCATTATATACAACATACAAGTTCTCAGTTATCCAATCGTTGAAGGCCTTGTAAAATTCTACGGGAAGCCCATCCGCGCTGGGTGATTTATCATTCTGCAGTGCACTGATTGCACTTTTAATTTTCTGTTTTGATATGCTTTTACTCGGCTCATTTGCCCCAACCTTTGTTATTTTCTGTGGTACTATCCCTTTTACCAGCTCTCTTGCCTTAGAGCATCGGTCCCCTTTGCAGTCGGAGGTGAATAGGCTTTTGTAGAAGCTATAGAACTGCCTCATGATGTCCTCTTGATCTGTGTGAGTCACCCCATCCACCTGGACCTGCTTAATCTGTTCTTTATAGCCCTTCTCCTTCAAGAATTGGAAGAAGAATTTGGACCCTTTGTCCCCACTTTCTAACCAGTTAAGCTTGGATCTTACTTTCAACCCCTGAATTCTATAATTCTGAAGGCTCCTCAATGCATCCTTGGCAGCCCTGATTCTATTTCCTAGCACCATATCCTTGGGAGACTTCTGCAAACATGTCTTAGCTTGCAGCATCTCCTCTTGCAAGAGAGTCTCCCTCCTTCTATCCAACGCCTTCTTCCTCCCAATCACTTGAAACAGGGACTTCCACCCTCTAGTGTTTATTTCCCACCTTTCAATGGCACTCAGACTTCTATACATGCCTTGATTGATCTTTCTGAGGGTTACTACAACATCTAGGCAATCACTATCCTGTAGCATTTTTGTGTTTAAAATGAACCCGTCCCCCTTCTTCCTTGTAGGCCTATCTTCGTGTTTGAGGAGAAACCTTGCTCTTATAGGATGATGATCGGATAAGGTGGATGGGTGCACCTCTACCTTACAACCATCTCTTAGTGTATCAGAAACAAAGAAGTCATCATTCATATAAAATCTGTCTAGGCGACACTATATCCTTCTCGAGCCTTTTTGAAAATTGCACCACGTGTACCAGATATTGGGGGAGTCTTTTTTCTGTCCTTCTATTGGGTCCCTCATGTTCAATGTGAAGAGCCTAGCCCAAGTTGACTCAAAAACTCTTCTTTGTTCCCTTGAAATTTTGTCAAACAATTCGAATGCAAACTTCCAGCTTGCTGGTCTGAGTTATCAGTCTGATATGTTCTTTGAAAATTGATTATTGAATGCTTCCAATGCTTCAAATTCAATACTACTATGCATAAATTAACATCTAGATGCACCAATGAATTATTTTCATCTTATACAATGCTCATATATGACTTCTAAATGCAAACTAAGCATCTACAGCCAACTGGCATTTTAACAAACAGTTGGTATGCATACTAATATGTCATTCAAAATGAATAATACAATCATGTATGGTTCCTCAAGGATGTTATTCTTATTAAAATGTAATCTTCCATTGCAAATCTTAACACGAGTTGCCAAGACTCTTGGCTTACGCAATGATTATCCAATCTGATTAAGCAATGGGCTCCTGCAGTAATCATGCACCTACAGCAGCAAACTAATGCCAATCCTATGCCACTCCAATGACTGGTGAATACAATGCTTCTAATGACTGAAATTGCAATGCATACATGCTGATTACATTGATAAATAACTGAAATGTAATGACTGATATGAAACCTGGAGATGGATGGCTGCCATGAAGAATAATTTGATTCTCCTCTAATACAATGAAAATGCCTCCAATAATGAAGCGCCCAGGTGTCTCATCAGCTGGCAATGCTCTATGAATTTTCTTTGATTTTATTTCTCCCTCTTTGCTTGGAATCGCTGCTCCTAATCTTGGCCACCCCTGTTTCTATGCTCAGATTTTTTGTATTAATTAATGTGCAGCTTCAACGTCCTTCCTTAGGCAGCAAACGCAATCAAAAGGCCTCACCCATTAAGCGCCAACACCTCCCAGCAATAATGAATCAAAGTGAAGCCCTTACATGCAAAATCGTGGCTTCAAGAGATGATTGTAATCAACATATCAGACCCTTACAACGACTGATGACTGATGCAAATAATCCTCTAATGACCCAATCGAACTACCTCATGAATCACCCAAATTCTCCAATGAAGCACAAGTGAAAGGACTGAATTATCCTCTCCTCAATTGCAACCCTTCAAGAGGTATTTCACTCCCTCAGTTATGCTTTCAATAGGAAGTTTCCGTTTCCTATGATCAAAGAAGAAAACTGCGAAAGCCCTAGGCCACAAATAAAAATCAATCAAAATATTATTCATCAACTGGATGCTGAGAATGAGCTCTTACCTCTCTTTTTATTCTTTCCTTAGGAGAGCTCAAACACCTTCCTGGCCAATGTGGGATAAAAGATTTATTCCCACATTAAATTATTCACTTAACGCACTTTAATATATTAAAGTGACTTTATTATTATAAAGTAACTTTATAACTTTATAATAATATTAAAATATTAAATAAATCACTTAAGTCACTTAAACTTTAATATCTCTTGATGTACTTGTCTGATTGCCATGCCGTCTGAGCCAGGAGTCGACTCTCCCTGTTCTCCATGTGATCGGATGCCCGTCTAAAAAATAGAAACCCTAAACATTGACTTACTATAAATAGTAAGTATGTGAAACTGAGTCAAATAACTTGTGCCAAGGTCAAAACCTGAATCCAGCTGAAGAGTAATGTCTCTAATTACCGGGTAATTGCCACAAAGAACCCTCTATCCAGACATATTAGCCTACGAGGGTCAGGAATAGGCTAAATCCACCAAACTCTGACGGTCACAAATGGGGACATTACATTCAATTTGGATTTCATCTTTGACTAGAAAAATTTCTCATTTCCTTTCCACTCCATGTCAACTCACCTAACCTTATCTTCTTTGTTCTCAATCATGTTGAAGTCCCCTCCTAGGACCCAAGGTATATTTTCCATATTATAAAGCTAGTTCCAGAGTTTAATCCTTTTAGTGTGTTCATTTGGGGCATATATAAAACACACCCTGAAGGCTTGATCCTCTATGACCAATCTGCTCTAGACCGCCCTGTTGCAAGGGGAGGTTCCTGAATTGGTAACAAAGTGACTCCACTTATTGGAAATGAGGATGGCAGCCCCTCCTTTCCCTTTCTCATGGTGAGTGGTAAATTGGGTGGCATCCTTCCTAATGCACCTAAGGCTAGTTTCCAGAGAGAAGCCTATTGATTTGAGTTCTTGAAGCAGGACTACATCTTTGCTTTTGCACTGTCCAATGAATCTTCTTACCACATGTTTCCTGTCAGGGGACTCTAATCTCCTCACATTCCACGAAATAAAACTAAGAGCCATTTAGATCAGACAGTGAAGAAGTGTCTTTGCTTTGCCTAAAGGCCTAAAAGCATTTGGGCACTTTAGAGTCAATCTCTGCCCTTTTGCCATTGGGATTGCAATAACAACGCTCAGTTTTTTTCTCTTAGCTTGTTTCAGGTTACCCTTCCCAACAAGAATTATAGTTCCTTCCTCCTTCCTCGGCCTGCCTGGCCTTCGTTTGCCTGTTGGGTTGGGTTCTCCTTTCTTAACCACCCTAGTAGGAGTGGGGGAGGAAGGTCTGATAATATCCAACTTGCCTTTCTCTGGGCTTACGGGCTCCTTACTGTCTCCACCACTGCCACCAACATCCCCCCTGTCCATACTCACCACAACACCATCGGTGGACAGATTGAGGGTGTTGATGAGGTCTGCCTCCATTCTCAAAGGCCCCACATTGATAGCTAGGCCCTCAACCAGTCCATTGGTGATACCAAGTAGAGCATCCATAGGTAGGACCTTGGTCTCAAACGTGGAGACAATATCCTTCACCTTAAATGGCCCTGCATTATCATTCAAAGTCTCCTTAATGTTCTCTTTGGACTTGGGTTGCTTTAGTTCTCCTAAATTGGGTATTTGTTTTCTGGGGATAGAGCTGCATGTGCCCTTTTTTTCCCCCTCCCCGTGACCTTAATTTGTCAAGTGCAAGTTGTTGAGCACTCTTCCAAGGCCGAGCCACACTGTCGACATGAGATTGCCTGACAGGAGACCCGGGGGTGCCAATAAGCTCATCTTCTATTGGGGGATCCAGGTCCCTATTCTCCATTTGCATTTCAACTTCTGTTTCCATATCTTTGGAGGCATCTGTTTCTACCTCCCCAGAGAGTTGGGAGGAGGAATCGGAAAACACATCCCCCATTAGAGAGTCTTCATCAGAGGAATTTTCATAGTCTGTAAAGTCTTGTGGGGTTTCTTCTGTTTTGTTTAACCCACCCAGTTCTTTGATGTTATCCTCTACCTATCCTTCTGCATTTTTGATTTCAGAATTTAGGGATTCCACTGCCATTCTTATTCTTTCAGTATTTCCTTTGGAATCTTTTGATGTTTCATAATTTTCCTTTGTCGAGTCTTGGGTGGTGCCCCCACTATTTATTTCCTCACTGAGTGGAATGCTTAGGTTACCACATTTTTTATTCTTTCTGTTGTCAAAATCATCCCCGACCCCAGGGCTGCCATCACCGGTCTTTCGACCATTGGTCTCCGGCAGGGATTGCTCCTCAGAACCACAATCGGCTGAGGGTTTTTGGGACACAAATTTGTTTTTGATAAGTGGGCAATTTCTTCTTAGATGTCCTTTTCTGCATAAGTAGTAGGAGTTTAAACCCTCGAGCATTTCAAGAGCACAGTTTGTGTATCCAGATCCTAGGTTAAGCCTCAAGATGTCCAGGATGTCAACCCCGAGGTCTAAGGAAACTAGAACCCTAGCATCCATATGAGGGAGTGCGGTTTTGACGTTATCAATTTTTTGAACTTGCCCATATGGCTCGAGCAACAGTGGGATGAAGTTCCAAATTCTGGGTGGGACATTTTTTATAACAACCCATCTCGGGTAGGATAAGGCCAATATTTCCTCATTGATGGTGTCTAGCGACCAGGCCATGGCCCTGAATACATTTTTTCTGATGCTTCAGAATTGTTTGGTCAAAACCCTAGTTTGCATTTCATGGCTTCTTAAAAAAGCTACATAGAGACCTTTTTGAATCATTCTACAAAATGAAAAGAAAATTCCCAATTTTTTTCCCCAAACATCCGACAACCAAGCATCCATATATCTTCTTGCTAGGATCCTATTGATATCCACGACTGCCAGGAAAATTCCTATGTTTTTTAATTTGTTATCTTCTTCATTTAGAATCGTACAAAGCTCTTCATTTGGAGAGAAAGAATCAATTCTAAGTGGATCGGGGGTGCACTTACCTCCTCTGTGTGCCCCATTTTCCCCACCTAGGCTTACCTCGACTACGAACTTTGCACCGATTGGGATTTCAACTTGCTCACTTGTGACCACCTCCTTGAATGACTTGGTTTTAGCTTGGCCATTTGGACTACCACCTTGAGAAGAGAGGGTGCCTCTTGGGGGGTCCGATTCCCCAAGCATCACCAGATGACAACCGTCGCCCAGTCTCACATGAGCGACGCCCAGGCAAATAGACTTCCCATGCTCCGACAGGCCACCGCCATTGGCAGGATGTACATTGCAACACTAATTTTCAGTGGAGGAGGACCAAGCCTCCCCCACTCGCACGAGCGAAACCCTACACCAGGCCCTAGTTTTGAGAAACCCCAGGTTGCAAAGCGAACATTCGAGCTCAGTCTCAAAGTTCAATTTTGTCCTCTCATTTCTAAATGTTTTTTCTAAATAATATTGATAAATATATACAAATAAGAATTTTTAATGTTTTGGATAACATGTACTTGTTGGTGTATGTTTTATCATCCACCGAACACAGAATAAAATGTCCAAAGACACTCTTTCCTCTCTTGAACAAAATCAGATTGCGAGAAGATCATATGGTGACTCCAAGGTTTCTTTTGTTAGGTCTTGACGTGTGGATAAGCTCAATGGGCGTTGTGATATGCTGTTAATACACAAAGGGACTTATGTTAAGGAATTCTTCACAAGTCTAGGACTTAGACGAATTTAACATTAAATGCTTCTTCTTTTGAGATTTAAAAAAAAAAAAACACAAAAAGGATAAGGGTTTAGAGGTTTTAATCTATTCCTAGGAATTCAAGAGACGGTAAAGATTAGGTGAAACTGGTAACCACGCTTTGCTTCGCCTCCCTGGGACAACTACACAAAGTGGGTGCAATCTTCAAAGGGTGTGATTCTAGTTTTCATGTCTAGAGCAATACTTCTCCAGACTGAAGTTAAGCATCCACAATCATAAGCTCAGGCTAACTTTACGCATTGAATGAAAATCATCCATCCAAAGAAAGTATGAGCAATGTTTCACCATAAATCTATACTATCAAATCTTGCATTCACTTAACAAACGTTCAAAGCAAATTCTATCTTAATTCTAATCTAATGTTGAAGAAGTCATGCAACCTTGCAAACCACTTGACAATAAAAGGGATTCAAAGCAAATCATGCATAAGATCTTTTATTATCGGAAGTAGCAAAACGCAACAATCTCATACACTTTCTTCACCAAATGAAAATGAGAGATCAAGAGTTTATATAGAGTTTTCAAGAGCAAATGAAAGGCCAAGATTAAAACAACATTAACGACCAAGATTAATACACATCAACCCTAATAAGGGTTTCCCAAAATATCGTCAGTAATCAATGAGTAAACAAAGAGTGAAGTGGCGTTTGGAGCTACTTTCAAGGGAGTGCATCCCTATCCTCTTGAGCAGCAGTGTGTTCAATGAACCTGGACACGATCTGGATGACTTCTTCCATCATGACCTGTGGTAGCACGTTTATCCTGAATTCCAGCCTGTCCAAGTCCTCAGCATATCCAACGAAGGCACTCTCCCAATCCACTTCTTGTTTCATGAAATCATCTCAGATGGATAAGAGGTTCGCCACCCTTGTGAAGTCTCGTCTCAGAATCGATCCTATGGTGGAGAAGAAGATTTCCTGAACCTTGCTCTTTAGCCTTTCTAGCTGCATGTCATTTTCTCGGACAATCTCTTTCTCAAATACATATGCAGTTATGAGGTAAATCTTTCTTTGAATTTCTCTGATTTGTTCCTCCACTTTGAGTCCATCAGCCTTTGCTTTCTCCAAGACCTCGCTCTGTACTGTCAATGCTCAATACCAATGGTGGAAGTCATAAGCGGCGCTTGCTGCAATTATCTTTCCCTCGACCAATTCCTGTTTTGGGATGCCCTTCAGCACTTTGAGGCATGGAATGAGCCTCTCCTGAATGTCTGGGAGGTTGTCCCAAACTTCTATCATGACAGCCAGTCTAGAAAGGAATGAGGTCTGTCCGTAGGCGAGTGTCAATCTCTCCATGAATGAAGCCGCTTCTGTGCTTTTACTTGTTATCCATTCCTTGGCTTCCTTAGCCATGAACATATCTTTTTCAATGTCCTTGGCTGTTTCCCATGAGGAGTTTAGAAGAGGAGGAGCTACTGCATCACCCTGGTTGAGCGGTTGGGTCAGATGCTGAATATACTCCTTTAGGTGCTCGACCTCCTTCTTGTATTCCTTCTTCTTCGCCACTTCCTTCTCCAGTATCGCCTTGATAGTAGAGACTGAGTTATCCAGCTCTTCAACTTCCTGGCCTTTTGTTGTTGGGCCTAGGTCTATAGTGGTAATGGCGTACTCATGGGAAGCGATTTCATCCTGTGTTTTGTCAACTGTTGGCACTGCAATTTGTACGGAACGGGTGCCTGCTTCCTCCCTCTGAATCGTTGAGAATTTCTTGGCAGGCTTCTTTATAGCAACTTGTTCTAACCTAGCCAAGAAATCTACAGTGTCATCTTCTTCTTGAGTCTCGACTGACACCTGTATCTTCAATCTTTCCTTCAACCAGTTAGGAATGGTAGGCAATTCAATGTTGTCCTCCTCCTAAACATTCTCTCCACTTGAAATATCCAAAACTCCTTTAAGAGCGGAAATCATTCCCTCTTGGAATTCATCATTCTGGATGTCCATTTCATTCTTCGAACCCAGTATTTCTGTGCCCGTAGGAGATGGGGGCTCATCATCATCTAATTGGATTGGCTCATTGTTACCCTCCTGAATTGGAGAAGGAATCATCATATTAGCCAAGGATTTGTCCGCAGTAGCCACTAGCTCATCAATATTTCTGGACGTAGCGGAATGAGATGGCTCCACCCTTTGTCTCTTTTGGACAGGTTCTGCGTTTACAGCTACTCCTTTCCTCTTTTCAGTAATTTCAACCAACTCAGCACTGTGGGATGCGCCTGCATTTGAGGAATATGATTCTGTCTCACTCAGCAAGTCATAAGTGAGCGTCATTCTTTTCCGTCTTAACTCCTGGGTCTACTGGTCAACCCACCACTGAGAATACTTGACCACCGACCTCATTAATGTAGTCAAATCTGAAAGCTCGGGCTCTGACCACTTCATTGCAGGAAGAGGCCAGCTCTCATCGAAGCACGGTTGGACATATTCTTCATAATCTTCCACCTGAGCAGGCACTCGACAATGTTCAGTTGCTCTCATCAAATCCACCGGCAATCTGGACCATAACCTTTTCTTGACTTCATGCTCGTTTGCAGCATTTGCCCATAAATCCTCTAGGTCTACTTTGTGTTTATGCCTTTTTCCATCCACGGTCCGAATGTGGTTATGAGGGTCAAAATTGGCCCTGGACCGATAAGTCGTGAACTAATACCATTGAATTTCCAACCTGGCACTTTCAGCTGCTTGTGTTGATGGATAGGATTCCAACATGTTCCCAATGAAGAATGGGAAAGTAACAACTGCCTTCTGCTTTGGCCTTTGGATGTTCTGGTAATTCTCCAACTGTCTAAGGACCTCTAGCAAAATCATCCTATTTGTAGGATAGATTGGAAGCCTATAAGGATTTCCAGTGAATCCCTGGATCCTTATGTATGTGAACCTTGGAAATTGGATAAACCAGGATCCATATCTACTAATCAAACTTTTGGCTTCATGACTCAGCCTTTGGTGAGTTCCTCCTTGGAGTATTCTGGTGATGTACATTAGGAAAGCAGTGTCTGAAGTGAGATTTTTCTTTGAGTTGCAGTTGCAGGTAAAAGTCATATGACTTGAATTCATTCTCACCATTGCCTACTCTGCCTTTGCATATTATTCCTAAGTATCTGTAAGTCCTGGCCAACAGATAGATGATGTAGGAGCTCATGTGGAATGATTTTGTTTTCTCTAGATTGATTAGCTACTTGTGGAGATTATTGCTAATCATCCAGGACCAGTTGAACATTCGAACACCAGAACTTAGCTAGAATGACTGAATAAGATGAAAGAAGAATAAATAATTTGGCCAACCAAATTTTAAACCTTTGGAGTATCCTCTGGCTGCAAATCAAACTCAACTTCTGAGAATTTAATCAAAATCTCAAGAAAGAATGCGCCAACTTGCTGAGAAGTATGCCTTCCAGCCAAGAATTCAATTTACTTCTTCAAAAAATCACGTCCTCCAACATAAAAATTTACTCCTCCACTGAGAAAAATCGACCTTGCCTTTAATATTCTTGCAATTTTAAGAGAGCTTAATGTAATGTCCCCATTTTTGCGAGCATCAGAGTTCGGTGGATTTAGCCTATTCTTAGCCCTCGTAGGCTAATATGTATGGTTAGAGGGTCTCTTGTTGGAGCTTGGCTTGGCTTCGGATTGTCAGAACTTACCAATTGGCTTTCGTTCGGGGTCATTCGGACATCATTTGCCTGACTTGCTATTTTTAGTAAGTTAGGTCATTCAGCGGAGCACCCCTGCTATTTTTAGCAGTATGGTTTGGTCATGTGCAAAGTCAATCACTTATTCTTCAGCTTCAGACGGTTCGTTAATCGGACGTAAATTGAGAAAGATATTAATATTTTAATTGTCAAATTAAATATTAATTATTGAAGCTTATAATATAAAGTTATAATATTATTTAATATTATA
Organism: Sequoia sempervirens; assembly: GCA_007258455.2. NCBI lineage: Eukaryota > Viridiplantae > Streptophyta > Pinopsida > Cupressales > Cupressaceae > Sequoia > Sequoia sempervirens. Next base: position 284,678,335 of record VDFB02353493.1, on the reverse strand, counting down.
ACTTGAGTGATTTCTTGAAGGGTTCGACCAACATTGAAGGGGGCCACTTTTTAATTATAATTTATAATTAAAAGTGCATTCGAGACTTTGGAAATATTAAAAGATAAAATTCAATTTTATTTAAATGATGCCTTTTTGAGAAAAGTGGACCCTTTTGAGAATATAAGTATTCTTCATTGTGAAGAAAGTTTATTATGTTATGAAATCAATTTTTGATCAAGTATTCTTCCGGAGAACGAAGCCAAGGGTTTCAGTTGTCTACAGGCATTGGAGAACGAGCCATCTTCAGTGTTGTAGTTTAGAGGCTGTGAAATATCAGCTGATCTATTGCATTCAGAGAGATATCTTCATTCAGGAGTTATCACAGAACGTTCACAGAGTTTTCTTTCAACTTGCTGCAATAATCAGGTTTTCATCAAAATATCGTTGCCTTTTTAGTTGCATGTTATTGGATCTTATTTGTAATCATTTTAGAAGATTAATAAATAGTTGGCATCAGGAGTTTCAGTAGATTCTATCATTTCCAGAGTTGTATTATCTTATTTAAATTTGTTTAGCAATTTCCTTTCAAAATCGAAATCTTCATCATTCATGCAAAAATTCAAAAATAAGCAAATCAGACAGTTTCAGAAAAGGAGTGAGAACAGGGGTTTCTACAGTGGTATCAGAGCTTGAATCCTGCCATCCTGTGTTGGTTTCAAAAAAAGAAAATCACAGAATTTAGGGTTTGAAAGTTTCAAAAAATTTAAAAAAATAAAAAAATTCAGAGTTACAGAAAACAAATGAGTTGAAGCCGGCGGAATGGAGAAAACAATAATATTATCGCTAAAGTCAAATTAGAGATATCTTCTAATATCGTCTTTAGCATTGAAGAGAATCGCTTTTACGGGAGGTGCCAAATACAGATAAAATTAAAAGAAGATTCGCAGTCATTGTGATTTCACGGGAGCAGCTTGTTCTTTTCCAGCATAGTTGGAGAGAGAAGTCAGACATCCGCCAAAAGACAATTCGTAGCTAGACAAAGATTAAGGAGATTTAAGTCGATAACTCAATGCAGAGGAGATTGTGAAGTATTTGATTTTTGAAGAATTAGCAGGACATCGAATCACAGCAGAGGAGAAAGTCGTCGACAAATATAAGGCAGTTGAAATTCCTATGGCATTTTTTTTTTGGCGCGTCTACAGAGCAGGATCGAATCTTCATTGGTTACATTTCTTCAAGTTTTGAAGCTACCATATCACATGTGCGACTTGGAGAAAGAACGGGTCATTGGAAGTCTGGCGTTAGAAATTTCAAATTATATATAGCCATCACACTATCTTGGCTATCGGGTCTGGATTAACTCAAGCCGCACCTCATGAAGAATAAAAAAAATAAGTGCCGATAATATTTGTGGAAGAAGACGGGTTCGATAGAGACAAAGTTGCACAAGACAAGAAAAGGTCGCCCAGTATTTTATAGTGCCAGCCACTTGGAAATATCCTCTATCGTTTCTTCATTTCAGGAGCATCGATCAAGATTGCTGGAGTGGAGACGTCATTTATCTTAAGACGTGATTCATCAGGTCTCTCTGAATAATGTCAAGGAAATCGAGATTTTCTTTAAGAAGCCGACAATTCTTATCAGATGTTTAAAAATAAAAAAATTAAAAAAAAGAATCAAATCACGGGAGCTGCTGGCAGATACAGACAAATTGGGGAGAAGTCGTCTTCATTCAAGGCGCACAAGGAGACAGATACTAAGAGGAAACGCCTATCACTTTCAGGAGCAGTGGTGAATCAGCATCGCACTAATGGAAGCAGCTAGTATAAAAGACGGAACTCATTGAAGTCACCTTTAATTCACAAAAATAATTGTTTCCTTAAGCGATCTGTTGGGTGCACCTTGATTGTGTGCTTGCATACGTGGAAATTTGAGGGATTAAAGCAGTCAAAACGGAGAAGAGACAAATCCCTCCAGAGATGTCATTCTAGGTTCATTATATATTATTTGCAGCTACATTAATACTTTCAGTTTGAGTCGATAGGTACCTATGTTGTTGATATCATTGGTATTTGCATTTCAAACATTGTATCGCTGCCAAATGAATTCTATAGCTGCATCATAAATGTCATGGTCCTTAGTTGCATCTCAAAGACTTAGATGGACCATATGGTAATCTGAATTGTCATTGGCTGTACAAATTCATTATAGCTGCATAGTGAGTTTGAGCCTTATTTGCCAATCTATGTAATGAGGAATCTGGAGTTTGCAATTGAACTGTTGATGTAATGTCTATCTACTGTAGCAGCATAGTTGTATGAATGATCAATCACACTAAACCTTGGGAAAATAAATATACTCAAACCATCAAGCAAGTTGTTTACAATTGAAATGTATGGTCTGGGAGGTATTTAAATATTGTAATCAAAAGATTGCTGCTTGGGAAAGGAATTATACAATCAAAAAATCCAGAATTATGGCTTCTAAATTTGTTGATGAGGTAATGGTTGCTTATGAGGAGTATAGAGCATTTCCAGATAAGGTCAAAGATCGTCTAGACTTCAAACAATACATGGAGCATCGAACAGATTATAACAAGCAAAGAAGAAAACCAAAGAAATGCGAGCAGCCAAGTGTTGAGAGCATGTTGAATGATATCCAGTGGAAACTTAAGCTTTCACAACGAAGATTAACTCATAGTTTGCAGCAGTATGAGGATTCTGTTTCAAGACGAACCTCATCACGAAGCAAAAATGAGAGACTTAGTGAAGTATCTAAGAGTCTCTATGATGTGTTTGGGTTAAAAAGAGATAAGTCGGTAGAGAATGATCTTCGATCTGTGAAATATTCCGAGCCAAATTTTTTCGATTTTCACAAATTATCAGATTACAACATTACACCCGTTAAGGTTAGACGATAAACCAAAACATACTGAAGCAACTCTAACCAGTATGTACACCAGGATCCCGATGTGGGCAAGGTGTGAGCATTGGTCAGAGGATCTGAATCAAACTGCTTATGCAAAAACAACTCTAACCAAGAATGGCGCCGATGATGGCGAGCATATGGTCAGAGGATCTTCTACTCTAAATGCTGAAAGGGAACTCAACGTCAAGTATGTGCTACCCAATCCAATGCGGAGTGAGGGGCGACCATATGACGGAGTGATTACAGAATTCAATGCTTGAAATGAAATGCTGAAACTGGAAATTCTCAACACCCAGAATGTGCTTGCTCACCCAGAATGGGAAGTAGCTACCATAGGGCGGAGATTCTATCTATTACAACAATTACTGAAGAGGAATGAGTATTACAATAACGATGAGCAATAAGAAGAACAACTGGTCAGTACTACTGCCAGCTTACAAAGATGTTATTGCCTGCAATATCAAGACTTAAGATGCTCTTTCAAATGATGCATTCAACAAGGAAGCTTCTGCAAAGTATACAATGAAATCTCAACACCAACCAGATAAGGAAGATGCAGATTTTCTTAAACTGTCATACAAATCTGCACTTTTTTATCATAAAACCAGCAACCTATGAATTTACTCATATGCTCATAACTCTCTCGTTTCTCACCCAAATGATCTCAAATCTGATGCAATAGACCCTCAAAATGATGGCGCCTAACTTAGTAATAAGAAATGGCATCTAAAAATGGTTATTAATTACTGACACGAATCCCAATGCACTCTAGAAAGTACGGCCTTCAAGGAATGACGGATTTGCATTATAAAATCATACGCTTCGTATTAAAATCTGCAAATATTCATGAAGGGGCGCCTCTAACAGGGAAACACAATGAGACAATACCCAGAACAACTCTTTTTGTATTTTTCAAGTTATGACCAAAAACATAAATCTGCTGTATTAAATCAGCAACTCCAGAAAGGTTATGAAATGCAGAAATCTGAACTTCAAAGCAATAACTCTACAACAATGCAAACCTTACTAGAAAATCACACAAATAATCGAACCTCTCTACTAGGTGCTGTCTCTCAAGCACGAAGTCGAGCCCAGACTAGGAGGCATTCATTCCTCGAAGCAATCCCGCAACCATTTCGGCAGCATAACATTAGCATAGACAAAGATAAAGAAATGATGCACAAAGCCTTCCTTTTATAACTTTCGGTTGACTTCTTGAAACCCTAAATCCTCATCACTGTCAAAACCCTAACTCTTTCTTCAAGATGGCGTCCTTTTTTTCCCTTTAAGCTCAATAATGATATTTTAAATAAAAATCCACACTTTGATAAATGCGCCCACCTTATACCTGTTTTGACTTTGATAAATAATAAATTAATCTTAATGAAGTCGCCACCCTCAAAAGACCACCTTTTAAAAAGACTTTAAGTGATTAAGCTAGGCTAAGGGGGGAGTCAACGTTAAATTATAACATTAAACGTGACTTTAATAAAAATAGCCCAACTTATTTCTCCAACTGCGCCCCGAAGCCATCAATGAACAAGCCAACCAATCAAACTGACATAGGAAGTCAACCAAGCTGAACCCAACTGAAAAGCTGCCAAAAATAGAATTTACTAAAAATAGTAAATTCCAGAAAATGCTCTGAATGCCGAGATGAACATACCACTGCGAAGCTCTCTGAAAACCCAGAAAGAATCCGCCATTGAATCCATCATCTCTGAGCAATGACCTCCTCAAAAATAGGAAACCCTAATTTATCTTCCGACTAGCCTTCGGGTTCCCAAAGAAAAGGCCAACGGTCACTGGAAAGATCAGGTTTGAGAAGGGGACATTACAATCCGCCCTTCCCAAAATTGCTTGTCCTCAAGCAATACCACCACAACTCCAGAAATTTGAAAACTAATCCATACGCAACAAGTATGATCCCTGGTTCCCAAATGCGTCTCAGGAAAAACCCACCATGCCGATGCTGCACCACTCTGATCACATTAATGAAAATAGCATGCCAATGCTGCACTGACTCCCCTTGTAACTCCAAAGTGTTATCATCTATGATACTCAAACTAAAAGATCTTAAAGGAGGGAAATCAAAATCATGCAACATCTCATGTCCACGATCCCCCGAATTAACAGTATCAACCGTACTACTGTCAATCACCATTCTAAGCAATAGGAGAGATAGTCTACTCAAATCAAAATCGAACTCCTCCGCATACCTCCACATGGTAACAAACGGGACCATGACTGCAAGTGTGACCTCTACAAATCTTCTTGCAAAGAGGAAGGCAATCCTTTGCATGAGCTCAACAAATTCAAACTCAGGACCCCACATGAATTCCCTATGCCTCAACTGAATTATCACGGCACAACTAAGAAGTCTGAAGAATTTTTTCACAATTCCAACCCCAAGAGTCTCAAAATATAGATTCAAAACATGGGGTAACTCATGGTCATGAACCAATAATGAAAATAAACCATCAGAGTTTGCATCACAAACCTCCAAAGTGGCTGAAAAACCCACTAAAGCCATCTCCATCAGGAAACTACCACTTCTTTGATCAGGAGTGATGTACCAACTCTCCTGAATGAAAGTAACTCCATAAGTAAGGTGGCTGGTCTGCCCCCAACCAGCAAACTCGTGTCTCAAATTCTGCCCTTGTCTGAGCTGAAAGTCACTTCCAAGAACTACCGATCGTTGATCTTTCCAACCCATATTCAAAATTTCTCTCCAATCCATTTGTTGATGAACAAACGGAACCATCAAGTAGCTGGAAATGAAGGGAACAACATCAACAAGTCTGGAAATTTGTTCCTTATCCCTCCAAGAATCTTTTTCATAAGTAATAAACTCTGACAACCCAAGTTGAGAATCCCAAGCATGGATACCCAACGGGAAGTGATTTTCAACACACTGCAAAGAAATCTCTACACATTCCCAAGTGCTAGTGAGAACCACATGCCTTCTCACGAAACTGATGCCCCATCTAGTAAATCCTTGAAGCTTAACCATGAAAGCTTCCACCTTAAGGAAGTATGAAACATAGAGTGGCTTCAAATTCAGCTCCCAAAACTGATCAATATGATTCCAAACATCATTCCACCCAAGGGATGGATTGTCAAGAGTGCACCCACCAAAGTCTAGTTCATCTTTTTCCCATTCCTCCTGAGTAGTAGGTCTGAAATCTTCACTCGTTGCTGCTGTAATGAAGTTACCAACAGCTACCAAGACTTGTCTCATCAACACCTTGATGTCATAGATGTTGCAATTTCCTTGCTTCATCACCTCCCATGTAGAACCTTCATCCTCAAACCCACTTACGCATTCATGACTAATCAGCAAACGTGGCACATCCACATGGAGTGAGATCAAAGCATCCAAGCACTGGAAACCATACTCAGTCTCATTCTTTGTTTCATCTTCCATCACATAGAGAGGATTGCCATAATCTCCTTCATCACCTTCTTCAAAGAGAGAATTGTCAAAATTTGAAAAGTTATTCCATCCATCTTGCTGATCTAAATCTGCACTTGTAACTTCAGTCCTTCTCGTGAAACCTTCAAGGTCAAACTCTTCTCGAAGACTATCAAGCTCACAAAAAACTTGCTTGATTTCTTCGGCTTTATGTGCATTCTCTTGCTTTGTGAAAATTTTGAAATCAGCAAACTGATTTTCTATTTCCATTAATGCCATTTGAGTTTCTTCTAGCGTAGCTCTTGTTGATCCAAGCTCCAGAGAAAGTTCATCAATCTTTCTCACTCTATCTTGAGAAGCACAAATGGTCTTCTTTGCAACTTCAATGGCATAATCACGATCTTCAACCAAGTGCATGTACTCGGACTTCAAGGTTACCAAAGAGTTTCTGATAAGTTGCAGATTGGGAAGAGCAACTTTATCTTTCACTCCTCTTTGTCTCTCTTCAAGCTGAGCCTTCCAGTACAATTCCTCAACCAAGCTATGTGTGTGATCAAACAAGGATAAAGCTTGCACTTCCTTGTCAATGGACACCTTGAATTGTTTGTCCCAATCATGAGAATTCAAAGGTGATGAACTGCTGATAGGCTGCAACTGAAAATCAGCACCTTGTCCCTTGTCTTTGCTGCCTTCATTGCTGCTCCAACATTCATGAACTTCGCCATTGACTAGTGGAGAGTGCTCATTGTCAAAGAAAACATCATACTTCACAGATTCTTTGACCCCAAGTTTGCAATCAGCTTCAAGCATTGGAAAATCATATTTGTGTTTAGTAACACCTTCAAACTCTACATCATCAAGAGCTACTTGGTCTTCTTGTTCAAAGGCTATGGCAACCCCTAACTTGAACGAAGAATCATCGAATGTTGTTCTGAAAGTTTTAGAAGAAACAACATCCTCCTTGGTGGCTGCAACCAACTCGAAAGGGTCACCATGGAACTCTTCAGAGCAAGCTTTTTCATCAAAGACAATTTTTCCTTTTGTGCCCTCCTTATAGCTTGCGATGCAAACGAAACTTTGGTCTTCATCAGGATCAAAGGGAAATTCGTCCCACAAAGGTTCTCTTTCATACGTTGGTGCCAACACACCCGGATCCCAAATGCTAGTGGGTTGATTAAGATGATCAACAGGAAAAAACTTATCATGCTCCCTTTGTAGTGATGACTCTTTGAATAAGTCAAGTCCCAAATCCCTCAAACTGATATCGTCAAAAACATTTCTCTCCAAAGACCGAGTTTTCTGCTCAAGCCCAAAGTCACCATCATAATGAAGTGAAAAATCTTCATTGCTTGCTGTTTTGAAAACTTCACCGTCATTATCTTCACCATGAGGAAGTATGTCACTGATTTCTTCATGTGGAACTTCTTCAAAAGTTGAGCCAGCAACATGAAGAGAATCATTCTTTACCAAATCTTCAATATGACCTTCTATAGACTCTTTGGAATTATCTATATCATCAGGATCACTAAATATTCTTGCATCTTGTTCAGACTTCTCCAAAAGTGGCTTCAATTTCTCTTCACATTGATTAAATAATTCCTTGATCAGCATAGCAGTAATAGGAGAATCCTTTTTTTTACACTCATATGTGTCCAAGAGGAGAGATTGGACATTTGGTGGAATTTCATCTAACTCATTAATGGTGAGAATAAGGATTTTCTTCACAGCTGCAATAACATCCTCTTCTTGCTCACTCCAAGTGGATATGAAGAGGTAATGGAACAAGTGATAAATCTGATCATGCATTTCCAAGGCAAACAGCAAGTTACTTACCCAGAGATCTGAAAATGTTTTTAAGATAGCAACCTTTCTAGCAAATAGATTGCTTCCAGTTTCATCAAGATCTTGGAAACTTTCTACAATCATATTCAGAATGATTTTCATGGTTTCATCATCATAGGGTGTCATGGGAACCATTATTCTCATTAACTCCATGAAGCAAGAAGTAATCAGCAGCTTGATTTCTTCATTTGGGTGTCCCAGCCAATAGGGCTGAACTAAAAGGTGAAATGCCGGTGATAATGCCAACTGCATCATTCAGAAGGTGACTGCTTCACCTGTCTCAAACATTGTTCCAATATTTGAAGATTATTCCTTTCATCTTCCCTTGACTTACATTCTTTGTCAAGTCTATTCCCGGTCTCAAAAAGTGTTTGTTCCAACTTTATCTCTTCTCTGTTAGCCATGTTTATCTGCCACTTCTAAACTGAGTTGAACTCCGTTCTGACCTCTGGTGTAGAAACTGATTTCTCTATCATACGACTAACAACTAAACCTTGTTGGGCACAGGATGGCAGGATCTTGGCTCTGATACCACTGAAATATTCCGAGCCAAATTTTTTCGATTTTCACAAATTATCAGATTACAACATTACACCCGTTAAGGTTAGACGATAAACCAAAACATACTGAAGCAACTCTAACCAGTATGTACACCAGGATCCCGATGTGGGCAAGGTGTGAGCATTGGTCAGAGGATCTGAATCAAACTGCTTATGCAAAAACAACTCTAACCAAGAATGGCGCCGATGATGGCGAGCATATGGTCAGAGGATCTTCTACTCTAAATGCTGAAAGGGAACTCAACGTCAAGTATGTGCTACCCAATCCAATGCGGAGTGAGGGGCGACCATATGACGGAGTGATTACAGAATTCAATGCTTGAAATGAAATGCTGAAACTGGAAATTCTCAACACCCAGAATGTGCTTGCTCACCCAGAATGGGAAGTAGCTACCATAGGGCGGAGATTCTATCTATTACAACAATTACTGAAGAGGAATGAGTATTACAATAACGATGAGCAATAAGAAGAACAACTGGTCAGTACTACTGCCAGCTTACAAAGATGTTATTGCCTGCAATATCAAGACTTAAGATGCTCTTTCAAATGATGCATTCAACAAGGAAGCTTCTGCAAAGTATACAATGAAATCTCAACACCAACCAGATAAGGAAGATGCAGATTTTCTTAAACTGTCATACAAATCTGCACTTTTTTATCATAAAACCAGCAACCTATGAATTTACTCATATGCTCATAACTCTCTCGTTTCTCACCCAAATGATCTCAAATCTGATGCAATAGACCCTCAAAATGATGGCGCCTAACTTAGTAATAAGAAATGGCATCTAAAAATGGTTATTAATTACTGACACGAATCCCAATGCACTCTAGAAAGTACGGCCTTCAAGGAATGACGGATTTGCATTATAAAATCATACGCTTCGTATTAAAATCTGCAAATATTCATGAAGGGGCGCCTCTAACAGGGAAACACAATGAGACAATACCCAGAACAACTCTTTTTGTATTTTTCAAGTTATGACCAAAAACATAAATCTGCTGTATTAAATCAGCAACTCCAGAAAGGTTATGAAATGCAGAAATCTGAACTTCAAAGCAATAACTCTACAACAATGCAAACCTTACTAGAAAATCACACAAATAATCGAACCTCTCTACTAGGTGCTGTCTCTCAAGCACGAAGTCGAGCCCAGACTAGGAGGCATTCATTCCTCGAAGCAATCCCGCAACCATTTCGGCAGCATAACATTAGCATAGACAAAGATAAAGAAATGATGCACAAAGCCTTCCTTTTATAACTTTCGGTTGACTTCTTGAAACCCTAAATCCTCATCACTGTCAAAACCCTAACTCTTTCTTCAAGATGGCGTCCTTTTTTTCCCTTTAAGCTCAATAATGATATTTTAAATAAAAATCCACACTTTGATAAATGCGCCCACCTTATACCTGTTTTGACTTTGATAAATAATAAATTAATCTTAATGAAGTCGCCACCCTCAAAAGACCACCTTTTAAAAAGACTTTAAGTGATTAAGCTAGGCTAAGGGGGGAGTCAACGTTAAATTATAACATTAAACGTGACTTTAATAAAAATAGCCCAACTTATTTCTCCAACTGCGCCCCGAAGCCATCAATGAACAAGCCAACCAATCAAACTGACATAGGAAGTCAACCAAGCTGAACCCAACTGAAAAGCTGCCAAAAATAGAATTTACTAAAAATAGTAAATTCCAGAAAATGCTATGAATGCCGAGATGAACATACCACTGCGAAGCTCTCTGAAAACCCAGAAAGAATCCGCCATTGAATCCATCATCTCTGAGCAATGACCTCCTCAAAAATAGGAAACCCTAATTTATCTTCCGACTAGCCTTCGGGTTCCCAAAGAAAAGGCCAACGGTCACTGGAAAGATCAGGTTTGAGAAGGGGACATTACAATCTGCAGGTGGACATGGTGTTGAAAATGAAACGGTGGTTGATAAGGAAATCTTACATCAAGAAAATAGTATGGTGGAGCCACAAAATGATGCTCACAACATTCCAGAAGTTGTAACCAGCATTGTTAACAATTCTGATTTACATAACAGCAGTAGAAAAAGTTTGCATCAGCTTGAGATAGTAGTGACTACACATGTGCAAGATGCTGCTATGGGGTTGTCACATGAAAATACTCAAGAATTGGGTACTAGTGATGCATTATGTGTTGAGGATTCATGTCATGGTGAGTCTGATTTTTCATATCAGACCTTAGAAAACAAGCTAGAAGGGTCAAGTGTTGGCATAGAATCCCAGGATCATGAGTTAAATGGTGATATAGTTGCATTGGAAGTGGAAGTGTGTGAAGATACTGTCATATCAGCAGCTTCTACCTTATCAGTTGAGCCATCCTTTGAGGTACATAGCAGCAGTACCTTAGATGTTGAGGTGTGCATGGATGAAAGCACACATGATGCTGCTTATCATGTAGTGAGTGATGACGAATCAGCCTTATATCATAGTGCAGATTGTGAACTGGACAACTTGTATGGGGGTCATAAGCTACAGAGTCCTCATCATTTGGTTGGGCAACTAAAGGTGAATGACAATATGATTGCCACAACCATTGAGCATTTTGATGTTGCTCGTCAGATGTTAGCTACCTATGGTTGGAGTACTCCTTTGACAGATGAGCACGGTGATAGTGGTTTTTCCCTTGCAGAGATACATGCACTTCGAGAAGCAATTGGAATGATAAAACAAAATTACCTAAAACTACTTGCAGACAGGGATTTTCTTCTCGAGTGGGATTGCATTTGTTATGATGCATTGAAGAGGAAGGAGGAGCAGGTCGATGAACTCACTCATGAGCTTGAGGTGACTATGGACTCATTGAAGAGCAGTCAATTGGCCCTTCAAGAGTCACAGTCACGGTTGGAGGAGCTTACCGTGGAGTTGAGTTTGGCACAGTCTCCACCAACTGCAGATACAGTACAATTATATACAGAGGCAGTTGATGAGTATCTTATATCCACGGGTTGTAGTGAGGATGTGGTTACATCTATCACAGACATTGGTGTAGTTAATTCAGATGGGATGAGTGTTTTGGTTGAGAGCTCTTGTGATGAGATAGTTGTTTTTTCTGAGAGTAGTGTGACAAATCACGTCACTACTCCATCGTCGTCACAGGAGATATGTAGGGCATCATCCAGTATGGAGATTTGTACTTATGCTGATTTGTTTCCCCGGGACTATGATGGTCAGCCATTGACAGAGGTGGGAGCATTTTATCTTGATTGCATAGTGAGGAGTGTTCATCACTTCTCCTTTAGTCCCCACACGGAGGAATTGATGATGCATCAGTGTGGTTTGGCTCCTGAGTTATACCATCCATTGTGGGATGGGTATTCACCATCTTTAGAAGATGGGATTAGCAGCTGCAAGCGCCAGACTCAGCGGTTTGTGGGGGATTACTTGCAGGGACAGCTGTCAGTTTTACATCATGCTGATATGTATCCAACAGGGTTTGCTACTTCTTGGTCACAAAGTTTTCTTCTGGGTACATGGTTACAGGATGACTATGGTGTCAGTTGGCATGATGGCTTGGTCAGTTATCACATCCATGAGGGTTTAGCAGAGGACAGGGAGAGATTCGGTGTAGCAGATGCTTCTAGAAGTTCTTATCTCCGCATGATAGGTGGATGTGAATTCATATTGTATTGGGATCCCGGTGGCGATAGCTTTGGCACCGAGTATTGGATGGGTCCCATTGGGTTACTTCACTATTCTCAGCATGGTGAAGTTGGAGGCAGTAGAGCGCAGTGGCAGCCTGAGGATGACAGACACGATAGACTTTCACTCTGGGTTTGGGATCCAGGGATAGCTTGCGCAGTTGTGTTTTTGTTGATGCTACAGGAGACAGTTAGAGATGTGTGGGACACTTTACAGTTCTTCTTTTGGGCCTTCCGAGGAGTTGGGTTTCTTTGCAGTAGAGATTGCTTGAGGACAAGCAATTTCAGGGAGGGCGGACTGTAATGTCCCCATTTTTGCGAGCATCAGAGTTCGGTGGATTTAGCCTATTCTTAGCCCTCGTAGGCTAATATGTATGGTTAGAGGGTCTCTTGTTGGAGCTTGGCTTGGCTTCGGATTGTCAGAACTTACCAGTTGGCTTTCGTTCGGGGTCATTCGGACATCATTTGCCTGACTTGCTATTTTTAGTAAGTTAGGTCATTTAGCGGAGCACCCCTGCTATTTTTAGCAGTATGGTTTGGTCATGTGCAAAGTCAATCACTTATTCTTCAGCTTCAGACGGTTCGTTAATCAGACGTAAATTGAGAAAGATATTAATATTTTAATTGTCAAATTAAATATTAATTATTGAAACTTATAATATAAAGTTATAATATTATTTAATATTATAACTTGAGTGATTTCTTGAAGGGTTCGACCAACATTGAAGGGGGCCACTTTTTAATTATAATTTATAATTAAAAGTGCATTCGAGACTTTGGAAATATTAAAAGATAAAATTCAATTTTATTTAAATGATGCCTTTTTGAGAAAAGTGGACCCTCTTGAGAATATAAGTATTCTTCATTGTGAAGAAAGTTTATTATGTTATGAAATCAATTTTTGATCAAGTATTCTTCCGGAGAACGAAGCCAAGGGTTTCAGTTGTCTACAGGCATTGGAGAACAAGCCATCTTCAGTGTTGCAGTTCAGAGGCTGTGAAATATCAGCTGATCTATTGCATTCAGAGAGATATCTTCATTTAGGAGTTATCACAGAACGTTCATAGAGTTTTCTTTCAACTTGCTGCAATAATCAGGTTTTTATCAAAATATCGTTGCCTTTTTAGTTGCATGTTATCGGATCTTATTTGTAATCATTTCAAAAGATTAATAAATAGTTGGCATCAGGAGTTTCAGTAGATTCTATCATTTCCAGAGTTGTATTATCTTATTTAAATTTGTTTAGCAATTTCCTTTCAAAATTGAAATCTTCATCATTCATGCAAAAATTCAAAAATAAGCAAAACAGACAGTTTTAGAAAAGGAGTGAGAACAGGGGTTTCTACACTTAACTTCTCTTCAATCGTACTTGTGAAAAAATGAGTTGCTGAAACTCATTATAAGGCTGAAGAGTTCGATTTTGTCTTAGTAATTTCATCTTTTCTCTTGATTTCCAACTTGTTTTCTTCTCTTCGTCAAGGAAAGTTTCTATTTTTTTTTCAAAAATCCTCATGGCAAGCTTATCCAGGCGCCACCTTCAGCTAAGATCTTTAGATTTTCTCTGAGCTCAAAAATTCGCCCAAGTGTTGAAAACATTGGAAAAATATTAAATATCCAATATATTAATTTCGATTTTTCCAACCCTTTAAATCTTCTTACTCATGGCGACATTTATTAAAATTATTTAACTATGGCAAATTTTAATTTTTCCATGGCTAATTATTTATTTTCCAAGTTATTTCACTTTATCCTCTAGCCAAGGCGAACTTCATATTTATTTTGCCATGCTTCATCTTGGTGGGTGAACTTTCTAACACTTGGACTTTTCTTCTTTTAGCCTAGGGCGCACTTTACTCCCCTTTGGACCTCCTTCTTTGGAAGAAGTCGGACTTTACCATGTGCTTGGACGTCTTACCTTTGCCAAGTTGGACTTTGGAGTTGTCTTGGCATTCCTCTTCTTGGGCAGACTTTGGAGATTTCTTTCCATTTTGTCTATGGCGGACTTTATAAACTCTTTTCCAAATGTTTCAAGGTTGGGCAGACTTTACAATTTCTTTCCATGTCCTCTTCTTTATGGCGGACTTTCTCAATGTTACTCCAAGTGTTAAAGAGGTGGGCGGACTTGGAGAATTTTATTCCATGCTCTAGGCGGACTTCATAACTTTCCTTCCAAATGTGCCTCAATGCCTAGGCGGACTTCATGTTTACCTTTCCAAGGCAAGGGCGGACTTTGGGGAAGGTCTTGACATTTCTTTTTTCCATCTTCCTAGTCCAAGGGCAGACTTTAACTATTTCTTTCCATTCCTTCATTGAGTATAGGCGGACTTCACAAACTTCATGCCAAGAGGTGGGGCGGACTTCACAAACTTCATGCCAAGAAGTGGGGCGGACTTTGAGAAGGTCTTGCCACTTCTTGTCTAAGGCTTGGGTGGACTTCCTTCATGCCTTGCCATCCTCATTGCTTTTTCCAAGCGGACTTGCCATTGTCATTGCCCTTCCCATGGGTGAATTTCTCCATATTTATACCATTTTTCATCCTTGATCGCCATGGATTTCATGCTTGCCTCTTCGCCATATGCTTTTTCCTTTTGATTTTTTCAGATTTTTCATTGCTTTTCCATGCTTTTGTTGATTTTTCATTGATTTTTGCTTTATTTTTCAAATTTTTTTAACCTCTGGTGGCCTGAATTTTGATTCTAAAAATGGAAATATTGACTCCATGACTGGGGTTGACTTTCTAAAAATAGAAAAAGCAAAATCCCTAAAAAATAGGGATCCCAGATTGGTCCAAAAATGCTAAAAATGAAAAAAGCAAAAAAGCAAAAATCCCTAAAAAATAGGAAGTGTTAGAATTGACTCAAAGCACAGGCGATCCTCGTCTTCCAGACCTTTTGAGCACTTCCATGACGTTTAGGCATTGTTTTGGGCTTGAATTCTCCAGTTGGCCCAAGCGATAACTCAAAACTCTGACTTGAAACTCTCAAAGCAATGATCTTATGAAATTGTTGCACGAAGGCAAAACCCTAAAAAGAAGCAAACTACTGGGTGTCTCCATTTGCAATGTGGTGATGTGTGAAAAGGTCACAACAGTACTGAATCTTGAAAGTTGTTTTTTCATAATATGTTAAAAATTAGTCAATTGGCAAAACTAGACCTAGAGGTTTTCCCTGTTAAGACTTTTAGTCTCTAATTAGCCAATTTTTTTCATTCTTATTGACAAATGTTTTCACACATTTTGGTATCTGTTTGGACTTGTGTAAATGTATAGTTTGTGGAACTACAGACTGATACCATTTGCTTAAATTAATTATGTGATAAAAAAAGGGTTGTGTTTTCTTCTTAGTTTGACTCACAAATGTCCTTGCTTTATCTTATTCTATTATTCTAACTTTGACTGACGAATATCCTTGCTTTATCTTTCCTCATTCTATTATTCTCACTTTGGAGCTCTGGATTCTTTTCAAATTCGTTCAAAGACAAACAGCTCTTGATCTGATTATTACGTTCTTGCAGTTGTGTCGGCATCGTTTTGTGTTCTTTCTATGTCTATCTGGTGCACATATACAGAGGGATTTTTGCACTCTTATTTGTACTTGTGGTTACTGAATTTTGAATTTCTTGGTTACAGTCCTCATGGAGCTTATAGTTCTGGGTTCAAGCCTATTACTCATCAAGTGAGTATGATGCACACAAGATAGCCCACTTCTTGGAAATTAGCTTATCAGAAAATACTATTTTTTTGATTGTTTTGAAATAATTCTCAGATGTGTTTACCGAATCTGTTTCTCATCAAGTGAGTATGATGCACACAAGATAGCCTACTAATTGGAAATTAGCTTATCAACAGATACTATTTTTTTGATTGTTTTGAAATAATTCTCAGATGTGTTTACCGAATCCGTTTCTTTCATTTTTCTTGATCTTGGCTAAGATTATTTTCCTAATCTGTGAGTTTCTCATTTCTTACTTTTATGTTAACTTGGATATGATACAGGTTTCCCAATGAATAACATATAATTAAGGGGCATGGTTGCTCTCTAAAGAATGAAAAATCCTCATAGCAGAAATGGATGCATATAAAAATACTAATCTTGATTGTGAACTAGCATTCTTTCTCTTGAATCCATAGTAAGTGGTATCAGAACCACATACTGACACTATTGAATGCCACTTTCTTTCCACATTAGGAATGCTGTCCAATTGGAATAGTTGGTAAATAAAATTTAAAACTTTATGCTTCATCTATATCTGTAAACATGTCCAATGTTCTTGTCCATGTCTTAAATTTCCATTCATGATCTTTCTCTAAGTTTCTATGTTGTTCCTATCTGTACTTCTCCATCACCCTCTATTTCCTGCATTGTTCCATCTTTGTAGACATCCAGCCCATGAGTCTGTGCATGGGGGTGTGTATGCCCGCATTCCAATTGTAGGATTCTCTTTATTTGCCCTTTCCCTGGTCCATGCATGGAATTCAGTTTGTGCCCAGCCCGGTCCTCTCTGGTCTCCATTTCTTGTTATGTGTGCGTGCGTGTATGCATGTGGGCAGGGGGTAGGTGGGTGGCTATTTGTGGGTGTGGGTGTGGATGTGTGTGTGTGTTGGGGTGGGGGGGTGTTTAATGGTGAAGCAATTATATTAACTAAATATGTATTTGTTTTGGGAATTGTTGCCATAGCTTATATAGACAAGGTTCCATTCACATAATATGAGATTACATCAATGGGAGCCTTAAAATTTAGACAACAATAGGGTCAATCCATTCTTGACAATTACATGCTATATGTGAGACACAGGTACAAAACTGAACTGAGCCATAATTAGTAAATGATTGAAGGGGAGAAATATATCCTATGTTAACAAGAACTTTCACAATTTGCTTAATTATTTTTCACATGTGTAACATCTAATCAGATTGGACAGAACTTGTTACAGCTTGGATCATGAGGCTTAAATGGAGAAGGCCTTTGTCAGAAGACAATTGTAATACATGCTTGATGGCATCTATCCCTTTCTAGTACTGTGGTCATATGATCAAAACTCCAATCTGCTTCTGAATGAATTCAGCCACTCCTTGTTGCCCTGCTCTCTGGGATGCTTTAGTTGTAGGCCCAAGGTTTTTACAAATGCAGGTTTAGACATGAGATTGTGAACCCCCTTTCTAATCCTGAAGAAGAATTGTTAACTGAAGTGACCCTTTGGGTAAGAATTTACAAACTACCTTAAGAGTTCTGAGATGAGGATATCCAGAAGTAGATAGTAGAAAAATTGGGGAATTAATTTGTATTGCTGTAGCACAAAAAAAGAGAGCTGCCAACATACATAAGAATTTGTGTTGAAGTTAGTTTGACAAACAATTCAGCAAGCAATGAGATTGTGTGCTGCTTTAGGGGTTCGAAGGCAAGACATTGACTATGAATTACTCCATTTTAGTTGCTATAAATGTAGAAGGATTTCCAATCTAGCCAATGAATGCAACGAAGGAACAGATCAGCTAGTAAAGAAAGGGATAAATACACCAAAAAACATCATATGCTGGAAACCAGAGGCTCAGAAGAAAACATTCAAATGGAGGCACCGTGATAACTTTT
The DNA here is from genome assembly GCA_007258455.2 of Sequoia sempervirens. NCBI lineage: Eukaryota > Viridiplantae > Streptophyta > Pinopsida > Cupressales > Cupressaceae > Sequoia > Sequoia sempervirens. The sequence goes on along the minus strand of VDFB02353493.1, from coordinate 284,660,347 downwards.
TTGCTTAAAAAATGTTAGTGCTCAAAAGTATGCAACGTTGAAATAAGGGAAAACGTATTCCAGAGGAAGAAGGAACATCAATTGGAGAAGGGTAAAGGAAGAAGTTATAAGCAATTGTGTAATACAGATGAAAGTGACTCAATAATCTCCAAATCAAGAGAAGATTTACTCTGGAGGTTTATCATGAAGAGAATATCATTAGAGCAGAATAAGGTTTGTGGCTGGAAGAAATGCCTAAATTCCAGTGGAGCAACTGAAAATATGGTCTGGAAAAAGATTGGGGAATGATGATAAAAAATTGAAAATAAAATATTTAGAAGCAATCAAAAAAGGTAGGGGTAGACAAAGATACAAAAGAGTTTCATGAGCTCTCGGTACCCAAAAGGAATGCATCAAGAGGAACAAAACAATATAATAACCACCCCGCCCCAAAGAACTCAATAGGAAACTGGTGCTTAGGGAATCAGATGAAGGAAGCTGATGGCAATCTAGATTTAAAAAAGTTCTCAAGATGCCTTAGTGAATGTTCATTAGAAACCTCTTAACAACAGTTACGATAGGTGAAGAGAAAGAACCTCCACTTGCAGCACAGTTAAATTTTTCAGGCAAAATGTCAGGGATTAAATGCCTCTGACAAATGATGCTTGTTAAAATGGTTAATTTAGGAAAGGAAACCTGATATTGTATTACTTCAAGAAACTAAGGTTTGTAAACAAATATTTTAAGGATTAGGAAGGAGTATATCAAACATATGTGATTGGGCAGTTGAAGAAGCAAATGGAAGTGTCGGTGGCTTGGCTGTTCTTTGGAACTTGAGGAGTTTCAAAGGTATGCCACTCTGCCAAAATTCATCCTTTTATCAATATTTGACTTAAAAAGTGGAGAAATCATGGATCGTACTCTTTCAACTGTATGTGGACCTAGCCAGAAGAAGACAAAAGAGAATGCTGGTCAAATTTGAATGGATTTAAGAATATGTATGCATAAGATCACTATGTTTGAGGAAAGGATAATAATGCAATTCGAAGGCAATGGAGAAAAAAGGGTGGCATATCAATTTCACCCGAGTATGAATGATTTCAGTATTTTTTGCACAAATGGAGCTCTAATTGATGTTGATCTGAAGGATGGCTGGCAGCAAAGTTCATAACTAATGCAACAAATTATTTCACAAAATGAGTATTTCACATCTCATGTTTAAATTTAAAAATTTAGGTGTTCAGTGCACATGAGAAACAAAGTTACTGATATTGAATACATGAAGAGAATGATACTTGAACCCATATCAAGTCTAGGGATTGGTTCCAATAATCTCTGAATAAAGCAGATGAGCAAATGGTTCATCAAGTAATTTTTTAATAGATTGAATATCCATCATAGTAAATGAAACATTCCACACAAACCATCCGTTCTTGATGATGCTTTAAGGATGGAGGATTCTTAATTGTGGAGGTCTTTAATAAAAGGAATTGGATGTTTTCTGAATAGTTACAACTCCTAATATTGGCCATAAAAGCATATGTTATATTGCATTGTAGGATATGAATTGGTAATTGTGAATATGATATTGTATTCATGTCTTTGGATTTATAGAAGGTTTTATGTATTGAAATTCTTAATTGAAATACCAGCCTATAAGGCAGAATTTTATATTAGAAGTTCATAATAAATAGGGGTTAATGGAGAAGAACTCCTTGGTCTTTACACACAGCCCATTATTTCTAGTTGAAATCTGACATTTTCATGAATGCTAATGCTTGATTCTTTGTGAAAACATATTTATATTCTTGTTATCTAGTGTTTTTGGTAGTCGATGGAGTGCACAAAAATATCTTAGAACCTTTTTTGGCATGTAGGAATTTGTTCGCTCAACCAAGAACCAGAGAAGGTACTGGGCTAGGAGCTATGCTGGTTGGCGGAGGTTCATTGCTGCTCAGCCAGGACCTACTCACAAGGCACTTGCAACTCTTGAAACTAGGGGCTATGTGCATGGAATCATTACTCAAAATGTTGATAGGTAATGAACAAAGTTCTGCATCACAGTACTATGGTCACACTATATAAGTTCTTGACTAAAATTTCAGTTTAGCTATTAGTGATCTGCGTTATGTTCTTGGCGTAAGCAATATTGAATCCTTGTTTACAGGTTACATAACAGAGCAGGCAGTGATCCAATTGAATTGCATGGAACAACACATTCTGTTATATGCTTAGATTGCAATTTTATCACTTGCCGACATTTATTTCAAGATCAAGTCAAGTCTTTAAATCCAGAGGTGCATTACATGACTTCTATAAGATATGTGATATATTCTTTTAAAGCAGTGATCCTAGTACCTTTTTTTGAGTTTGTACCAGAAAAGGCCATACTTTATTACTGAAATGATAATTGATATGCATTATATGAACCGTATTCTTTTTTACACATGGGGTAAGGGTGGATTCACTTTGGGTTTAGATTGCCAACATCTTCAAGATCAGTATTTTAGTACTTTGAAGTATTTGTTTCTCAACAATTTTTTTTGTTGTTGATGATTTGAGTTTTAATGGAGGTATTTTTTTCCTATGATGGATTCTTCTAAATCACTTTTATGTGGGTGGTATTATTTATGTAGTTTGGTGAAACATAATTCTTATCTAACTTATGATTTTACGGATACAATTGACATCTAATGTTAAATATTGGGTTACTGCTGAGCAATAATGGTTTGAGACTTTGAGTCTATAAGTCAGATTTAATTGTTAATTGTTAACACGGGTGGAGGGTGGAGAGATGTGTTGTTTGGCATGAAAGTTTCATCTTTACAATGGTAATGGGGGGAAGGAAAAAAGGTTTACATATTGTTGGCTTTGTATTTGACCTCATCAATTTTTAAACTTTTCATGTCCATCAAATTGGCATGCATCATTGTGCATCAAGTCTCTTTGTCATGTTAGTCTTGGTCATAAATTCCCCAATTGTCCTCAAGCGTCCAATTACTTGTCAAATTGAATTCATTGATTTGTGTTCATTGTCACAAGATGTTGGTGTTCAAATCAGCCCTCTTTAAGTGTTGCATTTTTTCTGCACCAATTTGTCATGGCTTGTCCATCTCATAATTTGTGCGAGAATTACATTGTACTTGATCAGGTTTTTTTGTCATAGGCAATACAGGTTTTGACAGAGTATAATGGTGGAGCTGCAACTGTAAGTTGCTCTCAGAAATTCTATGTGTGTTCACTGATTATGCAGCAATCATGCTTCTAGGGAGGTTCAATTTGATTCACAATTTGTGGTCAAAGGTTGTCATTAAAATGATTGCATTTGAAAATATTAAAATGGTGCAATTTATTAAATCAATTAATTTGTGGAAATTTTAAGCACGGTGAAAGTTCATAATTTCTACATATTTTAATGTGGGGCATTTTGATGAATGAGAGAGGGTTATGAAAGTTGTTTGTGGAGTTTCAAAGGGGTTTTAGAAAAAGATATAAGTTGCAAATGATTGTGTAGACACTTTTGATATTTTGCAAAGCTCCTTAAATGCCCAAAATACTCTTTGATAGCCATTTCCAAAGTTGGAAAACTCTTCAAATCATGGAAATTCTCTTTTCGGAAAGTTAGAGGGTTAGCTAACTCACTGAAAAACTGAAATGCTAAGATTTATGATGCTATCAGCGTTTTTGTGGTTTGTAGAACTTCTAAATACACTTTGTCAGCATTTTCACTGGTTTTAAAACCTTCCAAAAGGCTGAAATGAATTCAATCAAAGTTTTTCATTGGTTCTAAAACCCTCTGATTTGTCAATATCATATGGTTGCGAGGGTTTTAGGATATGCACAAATGTATTTGTCAAAATGGCATAGAAATGGAGCTTTGCAGTAGGTTATGGGTGTTCATCAAAGAGTAAAGATTAGAGGATTTTTGTCGGATGTTATTATCGTAGATGCCTTAGCAAACATGTATGCAAATTTAGTATGGGTGATCCTTCTTGGCATTTTTGATATATACCCTCTTAACATATGAGATGCTCTATCCATCACTGAAAGCCTTGTTTGGAAGGCAGCTATGTTCAAAACTTTGTTCAGGGGTAGCTTTCATGTTAAAAGGAATCAGCTTCCTTCAGCGATAATAAGGATGGCTTCAATCAACTTACTAGGCATTCAGAAATAATCACTCTCACATCTTGTATATAAGGACAAGTATTGGGGAGCATGTATGGTACTGCTCTTAGTTGTTGTGTACAATCCTGCTTAATGTTTAGGAGCACAATTTTGCTATTCAACAAATGATATAGATGGTCCTAATGAGCAGGTGGAGAGTTCTTTGCTTTAGATGATGAAACTGTAGGAAAGCTGGAAGTAGATAATCTAGCATAAGAGGCAATCACTTTTGATGCTACAACAGAAGAATTGATATATTCCCACGAACTAAATACAATGCATACTAATAGAATTGTCTCTAGTGAAATTTTACTAGACACCTATGAGTGGAGAGACAATGTAACACTTTTGATCACATCTAGAGTAGTTGGTAGGCTGCCAAAATCCACCATGGAAGAGTTAGAAAAAGTGATAAAGTATATCAACTTGGCCTTGTGTTATGGGAATGCATATCTCTTAAGTATTTTGCATAGATTACTTGCATGCAGACTTTATCAAAATCCTGGGGATGGCTATGAAGGATTTTGTGTCAAGAACTAGAGCTTGTCTTAGTCTTACCTTTCATGTGGCAGTGTGAGCTTTTATACCTACAATAAGGGTTTATAGCTTGTGGTGGGAAGCACTTTGTAGACTTGAGAAAACTTTATTTGACAATGAGCAAGGTGATCAATGTCAAGTTGCATGAGAAAGAAGTCACAACTTTTGTAAAATATCTTTCCTGTAAGCTTTACACAATAATAGCCTTATCCGTTGCCATGATCAGTACTTCTTTGCCCGTGTCTTCAATACCTTATTTGATTTCTTGAGTGAGGTACCACCATCTGAAGATAGTGGTCAAAGTTACTTTTCCACACCAAACACTTCCTTGGACTATTACAATCTAGTAAGGGGAGATATGCTTGGAGAGACTATAAGAACCTCTATTCCACCTAATTATAACCTAGGATGATTGGAGTGAATTGGAACTCATCCAAATGCACACACAATCCTTGGTAGTCTTCTACAAACTATTCAAGTTGAAACAACATTGGAAGTGGACACAAGACAAATTTTATGTTCAACTCTCTGCATGAAGCTCTAAGAGTTGGGACATCCTATCAATTAATTGATGAGGATGTTGTGGGCATATAATCATCTTTAGTGACACTGGTAGTGCTTCAGACTGGTGGAGCTGAGAGATCTATCATGGCTCATATTAATAGGTGTTATTGTAATCCTTTTGTCCTCTTTCTAGAGGATTTGGTGTGTCAATTCATTTTATTGATTTGGTGTATCAATTCATTTTACCATCAATATTTCTTATGATGTATCTTACTCTTGTTGGTCATAACTTGGGTTCAATTGGGTTAGAAGCAACTCATGTAGAGATCTCAAAATCCATAAGGATGAATATGAAAGCCCTTCAAGTCATCATCTCGATTTATCTGAAATCAATGACTCTTGATTGATTCAAGTGTCGAGTTTATCATATCAAAGGCTAATGAAGATAGAACTAATGGTAATTTTAGAGAGCTTGGGCAAAAGGTTAGCACAAGAAGTTTCATTTTTGTGAAGGGACAAGTAATGTCCCCTTCTCATCAGTGATCAGCTTTGCAGTTCATCAGTCTATTCCGGAACCCGTAGACTGGAATGAGGTGAAAATTAGGGTTTCTTGGGCTTGGATTTCTGTGGCATTCATATTATTTACTATTTTTAGTAAATGCTAGTTGTGGCAGTTGCAGTTGTCTTTTCTTAATCCTTAGCAGTTGGAGCAGTTGTTATATTTTGGTTTGGTCTTCAGTTGGCAAAAATATTAAATTAATGGCATTTTGTTCTATTTCACTGTTGACCCCCACCTTGGCCTAAGGAGTTAACTTAAGTTGTTTTAAAGTGGGGCCATGAAGGGTACGCCCTCATCAAAAGTTTAATTATTCTTTATTCAAATATTTCCTTATCTTGAAAGTGGATGCCACTTTTATTATTTTGAATAAAGTGTAATGTTTGAAGGCTTTTTGGGACGCCACTTGAGAAGTTGACTGGTCTTTGAGAATTGGAAGAGTCTCTTGTGTCTTTTGAGCTGCTTCTTAGGCGATTGAAGAGTCTTGATGAGTTCTTATTTATTGAAGGTCTTTGCTCCAGCATTACATCCATCAATTACCTTACTGTTATGCTGTCAAAATGACTATGGACATTTTGCTATTGCTTCGAGGATGCTACCTCCTAGCCCCTTCCCAATTTCGTGTTTGAAATACAACACCTAGTTGGAACATTGCTGCTTCTCACATCAGACTAGCAGATTGAGCAACAAAGGTTGAGAATTTTGGTGAATTCTACAGTTTTGAATTTCCTGGTTTTGCTACAGCTGAAGCTGTTTTCTGTTCATATCTTGAGGAGTGATTTTTATTTAGTTCTGGGTATTTGAGCAATCAAATTGTTGACTTGAGGCGCCATCTTCCACCAAAAATCAGAATTTAATTTGAAGTTGCTGATTTTATCTTGAAAAATCGATTTTCTCAAGGGGCCGTACCATTTAGAGTTGCATTGGGATTCATGCCAAATAAATTAGAGACTTTGGTGGCTGTTTCTGGATTCTAACTTGGGCGCCAGACTTGTAAGGAGCATTTGCAACTTATTTCACGTCATTCGGAGAAGAATTGAGTGAGTTATGATAATTTCATTGATTCTCACAGTTGCAGATTGAAATTTCCAGTTTACTGTTTTTATATCAGATTGTTGAAGTTCTGATTTCTGATTCATTAGCAGCTGTTAGAAAGTTAAAATATCATTGAAAAACATCTATTAATCTTGTGTATGAAGAATTACTATATTTCCTATGTAATTTGCAGCTTATTCCACATTGTACAAATTGTAAACAGTAGTACTGTTCCAGTTTAATTTGCTGCAATTTCTTTCTGTTTCTTCTCACATAAGTCCCCTGGATGGTTTACCGCCAGAGAGGTTAAATTGATTGTAATATCTTATACCCACTCATAGTGGTGAATCCCCACAGCATTGTGGATGCCCGCCGCAGCGGATGAATTGCTTTTATTTGTAATCTTTTCCCCCCACTGTTTGGTGGTAGTGTGGAATTGTTTCTCATGGCTGGTTATCCGCCTAACAGTTCATAATTTCAATTTCTTAGACTCCGTCATATGTTAGCACCTCGCCCTCAGTGGGATCTTGAGTGCACATTTTTGACGTTGAGTAGTTCTTCCATTCAAGTTCAGTTTCTTCAATTCAAGTTCAGTATCTTCCATTCAAGTTCAGATTTTTAATTTGAGCCTAACGCTAATCCAATCATCTATTGCTGGTTATTTTGTGTTACTTCTTCGAAAAAATTGGTTAGCATATTTCAGGACACTTATGGTTGTTTCAGGTTGTTGGCATTTAAATTAGCACCTCTAGAGTGCTGATTGTAAACGTTCAGCTATTACAAATGTTTTGCAACACTTCTTCGTTATTTAAAGAGGAGAATTCGCTCTTTGCTGAATGCAATGTGTAAGGAAGGGAATGGTAAACTAAGGTTCCTATCTTTTTGTACTTAGTGGTAGGACACAAGGGTGCACAAACACAATGCGCTGCAGCTAAGCTTTTTCTCTGGTTTATGCAGATCTTAACTACGACTGTTCTAGCTTATTATCTATCCAATATCCTCAAGGTAAATAGAGCATGAGGGTATAGGAGCGGGAATGCATTGGTTGGATCACTTGAATCTGCTGTCTCCTTAGAATATGGCCGAGGCTCTAAACTCTCGGATATATGCCGGGATAAGGTTAGATACAAGCAAACGCTCTTCACGGTAAGTTGGATCTGAGACCTACCAAGGAGGAGGAACCCCTATCTGAGGTATGGGCTAGGAAATGACTTACAAGAAACAACAAATTACGATGTTTTGGCCGACAAACTTGCTAAGGAGGAGGAACCCCTATCCGAAGTAGAGGTTGAAGGACAATCCATTAAACAACAACAAACGACAACTGTTAATAACAGATATCCAAGGAGGAGGAACCCCTATCCGAGGAGGGAAATGAAACCACAAGCTATTAGATACAAAACGTAGAAAGAACTCAAATATGTAGATCAAAATGCAAGCGCCTTCTGATTTTCTTCTTCAAGCTTCATCAACGAATTACAAAGATTGGGACAGCAAAGGCACAAAATCATGCACAATTACGATCAACCAATGAACTCTCATCCAAGAGTGAACAAATATTCGCTTTCAAAGCTATTGGCAACAATGGTGCAACAATTTTGCATAGCAAGTAAAGGTTAAACAAACAATGAGCCCAAGGCTCTTATTTATAGAACTCAAAGGAGTGGGAAACCCCAAAATCTCCTTGAGTTAACAATGAGTTCTTTCCAATCAATTAGCAAGATTTATTCTTAAAAAGGAGGAACAAACAGTTAACTGGAAATCTACTTCAGTTAACTGAAACTAAACAAAGAATCAATTGGAAACTACTTCAGTTGACTGAAAGTAAACAAAGAGTCAACTGGAAACTACTTCAGTTGACTGAAAGTAAACAAAAGGTGAACTTTAATGTAAAGGATACCTCCAAAATAGACATCCACATTTAGTGGAGATCTGAGATCCACAAATTATGGAAGCCGATTAGACATCCTTAATCAGTGGGATTTGACAATGCATGATTTGTGGGATAAGGAGTTAACTTGGACAGGGGCATCAAGTTAACTCCAATTACATTAAATGTCCTCGTGAGTTGACTTGGAATGAGGCATCAAGTCAAACTCAAGTATCATAAATGCCACTTGGAGGGTATAGGACGTCCTTTCTTGGTGCTTCTACAACTCACCCATAATCAACAGTGTTTCTATCCATTCGTTGACTTCTTCAGCCTCGGGGGAGTTAATGCTCTGCAGAATGATGACGTCGCGTTTCTATAATAGGCACCGTTTTTGCTGCTGCTGCTGCTTCTACTGGCTCTGCCGCTTCTGCGATTGGCTCTTCAACAACTATTGCTGCTGGCTCCTCAGCAACAACTTCCGTTGGTTTTGGGGTAGCAATCTCTACTACTGGCTCTGGGGCAGCAATATCCATGGCTATTCCAGGACAATGTGTGGCTTTCTCCACATGTGTCCTTTGTGTTCTTGGCTTTGTAGGCTTCAACATCCTCATCCCTTGGGGAGGATTGCACCACTGCTTCTGCCTAGGCTTCTTTCTTGAAGTGGAAGGTGGTGTAGACTGAACCTGTGGCGACTCTGTTATGTGAGGTACCACCTTCCTTGATTTCTTGCTGTCGAGATAGAGTTGGCTGTTTCTAACAACTCTACTGGTCCTCTCCTCTATAAACGTTTTGTCTTTGGCATACTAATCCACTCTTGGGAGTGGTTGGGAGTCGACTAAATCTATGAAGAATGAGGGGAGAATGACTTCCCCTTCATCGTCAAATAAGCTCTCGATGTCTGCTAACATAAAGTCAGCAATTTGTGGGAGCCTGAGCTATAGTTCCTTCTTCGCACTTCATACTTGTCTTGATAGTTTACCCAATAATCTTCCATAGAAGATTTATGTGATGAGTGTTGCTCGAGATGTGCCGCATACATCCCTCTGGGATCATAGGACCTCCTCTCAACGAGGTACTTGAGATTAAGCCTCACCATTTCCTGGCTCATCATCTTAGCATTTGCCGCGAACCTGCATCTATAGAGTCCCATTTGAAGAGGAAAGTTTACAACTGCCTTCTTCTTCAAGCGCAAGTAAATGTGAACCTTAGACAACTGCCTCAAGAATTCCATGAAGACTACCCTATCTGAAAGGTACCGTGGCATCATGGCGGGGTGACCAATGTAGCCATACACGCGCATGTAGGAGAATGTAGGGAATTGGATGAACCAATTCGCCCAATCTGCCATTGCGTCTCTGGCTATTTGTGAAAAACGTACGTGCATCTCATGGTCTAGATCTCGTATGGTATGCATAATGAAGTGATCACTTATTCTTTTGAAATGTTGCTCCGCTTGAGTGAACTCAAGACATGTAAAGTGCTCATGAACCTTCTGCACACCTAACGTTCCTACATTGTTTAATATCTTGAAATCGCCTTGGAAGGAAATCAGGTATACCAGGTAAGAACACATGTGAAACCTATGAGCTTCTAGATATCCAGTAATCTGTTGGTGGAGCATGTCACTAATTAGAGTGGCCCAGTCATAATGTTCCCTCTTGCCAATGGTTTTTGCAATGACATAATACATCCATGACTGGAATTGATTGCCATCCTCTTGTCCAGTGATTCTATTGAGTAGAGTGATTAACACTGCATACTCATCTTTGCATTCTCCGCGTCCAACCAACTCAGCCATTTTTTTGCCATTATCCCTTGACATTTGCTCTTGGCTGCCTCGAATGCCTTCTCGCATTCCGTCACTGATATGACCTTGCTGTTAGGACATGATGGAATATCAAAACACTTTTCTATATCCTTGGGCTTTAGATTGCAAATAACCCTCCCATCCACTGATCTAATTTCTCTCGTGGTAGGATTGTAATGCTTGATACTAGCGATTACAAGCTCCACACTCTATAATGTGATGGGGATCGATGCAACCTGTAGCAACCTGGATTCTTCTATATTTTGCAATGTGATCTGATTCATGCCCTCCAACTGTTCTAGATCAACCATTGGATTTACTTGATGTAAGTCTGTGTCAACCATTTTCAGGTAATCATGAAATAGGGCCGTCTTGGTCCTGTATTGTACTTGAGAGTATTGCATCCTGAAAAACTTAAAGATTGGCTGCAAACTTGACCTTGTTTTGACAACTTTCGGAAACCCCTGAAAATAGCACCCTGCCAAGAAGTATTTTTCCGGAAAAAATCTGGCACATGGGTTTTGTTCATGCTTCAATGTTGAACAAACCCAGTTCCTCAAAATTTTGATTCTGAAACTTTTTTGGAAAATCCCCAAAAATAGGGGCAGCAAGTTTGTTGATTCTGGAAAATCTGATGAGATGGATTTCACTGGAAAATTATTCTGAATCCGCCTAGTTGATCAGATTTGTGGTAGCCTGCTACTTTGTGTGACATGCAAGAAAACCTAAGACAAGAAGAGAGGAAGTAGACAGAAGATGGATTGGAAGTTTTTTAATCTGACTCCCTGAGAAAGTCTGTCTCTGAATCCAACCTCAGATTAGCAATCTTCTTTTGCTTCAGATTTGCAAGAAATATTGAAGAACGGACAAAAACCTTGGCCAGATCTGTAAATGGCGTCCTTGAGAGCTTATTGCTGTTCTTGATCATAAACCTGCAATGAAATAATGAAGTGGGACGCCTATACCTTGATTATATAGACTTAAGCCTTAGATCCACAAGTTTGGGAACTTAACTCATAAACAAAAGTTGATTTGGCTTGATTTGAAGTTCAAAAAGGTGATTTCCACTGATCGTGGAGCAAGTTGGCCAAGTTTATCTCAAAATATCTTGACTTTAATCAACAACTTTGCCTTTGACCTTTTCTAGGCGTCTCTTTTGAGTTTTGCAAGTTTTTTCATTATTTTCTGGGTTGAATGACCCCAGTTTGATCCTGAATCCATATTGATCTGTCGATCCTGAGCTGTTGCTAGTACATTCACTATTGAGCTAGATCTGAACCGAAGAGAAGTGCCTGGGAGGTACTTAGCTAAAAAGCTGAGTTTGTGGCCTCAAAAGGAAGGGCGCTTTTGCCTTTGCCTTGGTGAATTTGCAGTGTTCGTTCTCCAGCTTTTTAATCTGACCTCTCGTGCTTTGATTCAAAATCCCCGTTGATCGGAGAATCAGATGATCTCATTAGATATCTCATTAGGTAGCCAGCTCCGTTTCGCTGAAGATGACTGGAGTTGGAAAACTTAGAAGCCAGTTAATGGTACCTTTATTCAAGGGCGCCCCTCATTGAAAAGGGCACTTTTGCTCCTTTGCACAATGATCTTCATTTGAAATATGCTCCAATTTGATTTTGATTATTTGTTGATTGCCTTGTCAGATGTTTGCACTTGCAATTGCGTTGTTGAGATTGACCTATACTAAGAAAACTGTCTTGGGAGGCCTTCAGACATCTGATAGCATCTGGAGTTCCAAAAAGAAGGGCGCCTTTCCTTGGGAAGGGCGCTTTTTCCGCATTGATCTTTACTTCGACAACCATTTCTTGGTATCTTCATCAACTGCCTCTTTTCGCTCTGTCGATAACTGCCGGTGATCAACTCATCAAATGATCTTGCTGTTTGTTTCGTTGTCGAGCCAACAAGCAAACACTGAGGATGATTGCCTTGGATGATTCAACAGGCTGCATTTGACCCTTAAGAATCAAGGGCACCCCTGTTGGAAAAAGGCTCTTTTTTAGCGTTGTGAACTGATCTCTCCTTCGTAACGTTTCCAAAGTTAGTCAAAATTTGACCTTTTCTGGAAACGAGAATCTCCTTTGTTGAACAACATCATTTTAGACCTTTTTCGCCATGGTTGCATTGTTGAAGCTTTTAAAGCTTAGCCTTTAGCACCTAGTACTGGCCAATCTGCCATTAATGGTTGCGGAGCTCCTAACTTTGTTCCTGAAAAACAAAAATAGACCCACCAGAGTAAAACGTGTCTTTTGATGATTTTGACTTGACCAATGTGATCGTGAAGTTAGTTAATCCTATCAAAATCATTTTCAATCATTTCCGGGAAGGTCCTATTTTCGGGGTTACCCTGAAAATAGGGGCGTAAAACCCTAATTCTCAAATTTTCAGAATTTTGCACGTGTTCCTTGACAACAACCCACAAAGACCCTATGTTTGGTTTGACCTAAAATAGACTTTTGACGGCATTTTAACAAGATTTAGCTCAATTTATACAGAATGCCAAAAATTTATTTTGGGTACAACATAGGTTATGTTTTGTTGGACATTCAATTGGTAACATCATCTTAGGCTCCAAGTTAATTGCATCCACAGTCAAGCAATTCAATGATTTCAAGGGTCGATAGGCATCTAACAAATCATAGTCACCCAAGTTTGAAGCTGTCAAACAACAGGATTCAAATCAATAAACGGATGACCTTGTTCTTATTTTCTTGTTTTACGTCTTCAGGGTATTATAAAATTAAGTCATTTTAATAGGACTTATAAGTGACTTTTTGTTTATAACTTAAAGTTATAAAAATAATTATTATCTTTTATGTTACATCCCAAATTGTGACGTTACAATTTACCATCACTAGATAGAGTAAATGTGAATTCTAGAGGTGAATTAATGATGCTTGTACCTTGTTTTCAATATGAATGATGTTTCATTTGATGTTATTCTTGGTGAAATACTGCATAAAGGAGAATAGAAGGTTATTGATTTATGAATAATCTAACTTTTGAAATGTTTCATGTAGTCTGCTTCATTTTGAGCATATGACTCCCGTTGTCGCGTCATGATGTGCAGGAAAGAGGATCAATCCTCCAGGCAGAGGAGAAATATCACTCGGGGAAGAACTTGGTCGGGTAAGCAGTAACGAGTACCAAATGAGCATACACACACGTCAGTATAGGTTCTGAGAAACCAAGTCAGATAAGTTAGTCTAGAAAAGTCATCCATAGGCTTAGGAGTTTGATTTACTTCCTTATGCTTTATATGATGTGATTGATTAAATGTCAGTCTGACTATACTGTGAATCCCTGTGAATGAACGAAATAGAAGGAATGTGGTAAAGGTCGAATGGGTACGTATACACATGTATACACTGTATACACATATCTAAATGTATAGACATATCAATACGTATGTATGTTAAGCAAATGGATATGCTCGTACATATGTATCGACATGTATATATGCATATATATGTATATACATGGAGTATATGTAGACATGTTTACACTTACACATTCCGCCTAATATCTTAATATAAATGATATTCAAGTATTATTATCTAGAAGATTTAAATATATATTTATATATATATAATATATATATATATAAGGTGATTATTAATATATATATATCAATACATAAGGAATGTATAAATAATAATATATTTGTATATTTTATTAATTAAATGTATTAATATTAAAATTAATATTTATTTATATATAAATACGTTTATATATAAATAAATATTAATGTTTAAAATAATACATTAATAAATAAAATATGCAATTAGAAATTATTAAAACAATTTCAATTTCAAAGAATGAAATTCGCATTTTATATTTTAAGTGTTAAAAATGGAAGAAGGGAATTCGTAATTTGTAAAAAGTGTAAGTTTAAATATTAAAAGGTAGCCATATGAAGTATTTATCATATAAACAAAATACATTTGAAAAGAATCGAACTTCATTTAAGGAAACATTTGAAAAGTTCGAACTTTAGAAAATGAATGAAAATAAAAATGAAACTCTCCCGTGAAATGGCGGAAGTACCTGCGCAGCCGGAAATGAAAGAAAACATTTTCAAAGCTAAAAAACCAGGAAATAGCAACGAACTACTGAGTTGTATCGATTGGAAGCTTGACCTAGAACGCAGCAATAATATCATGAAGAGTTTATACGCCTGGCAGCAAAACGTGGCTGTAGGTGGCGTTTTTATTTGTAGAGTTGAAATATTCCTCATCTGTTGGCTCCAAAGAAGTCGAATCATCATGGAAGAACATGACTGAGGGTTTGAAAGAATGACAAGTGACATTTTGACTTAGTAAACATGTTAATCTGTCAATTTACATGCCCAGAAATGGGGAAACTGTTTTTAATTCGGCCTATAAATAGTTCACAAATCTTCATTCGAATTCATTCTTGTGCTTTCTCATTTGTGACATTTTTAGAGAGCTTATACACTGCAATTTGAGAGCCAGTATTGTGAGTCTGTGTTATTGTTCTGTTTCAAGTGTTTTCAGTGAGAGGAGAATTGAGTATTCTCAATTGTATTTCATAAATTACTGTGAGAAAACAATAGCGTTCTTTAAGTGGAGAATTTCTGAGTTAGGAAACTGTTTGCTGTGGTCAACAACAGAAGACTGCTGATAAGAGGAACATTGGAAAGGAGTCTATACAGGCATGTTTTCTTGATTAAAGAATTTAGCTTAAAACTGTCTTCTTTTACTGTCTTTAGATTTGCTGATTGTATTGAGTTGAAATAAATGAATTATTCCTAGCATATATCTGTTGGCTGATAATCTATTATTGCATAATGATTTAAGGGACTTCATTTTATGCAAGGGTAAAGGTTAGGGAATGACAATGTAGCTTAAGGAGATAGCTCGATGCATTTCATTATATTCAATTTGGTTAAAGAAGTTTAAATAGGAATTGGGGTATTGAATAGAAAGGATTTAATTTGTTTAAGAAGGTTTTAGTAGGAAATTGGGGTTTTGAAAAGAAAGAATTCAATTTGATTATATGCATTAGTAGGAAATTATATGCATTGTACTACAAGACTGTCTCTTGTGTGTGGTGATTGATTGGTAGTATTAAACGGTTATGCAATTGTTTGGAGTATCAAACTTGTATGTTCTCCGTATATGGAGAGTACGTAGACATACTTATTATCTACTAGGATCGAAATGATGGCAGAATCAAGTGAAGTCTTTTAGCTTAAGTTATTAGGATAACTGAGACAGGTTAAGTACTCCTAGGATAAAGAATTCCTAGTTAGGAGGATTGATACAAGACACTTGAATACTGTTTTCATTTCTAGTAGGTTCGTATGATTGTAGGATGTCTGGGATGACGGATTCACCCATTGAAGGACAAACCTATGCGTAGAGTAAGGAAGCCTCAAGTTAAATCGGCCCTGAGTAGTGTTTATGATAGATGACCTTCATTCGAAGTATTGAATGAGAATACTTTGGCCAAAGTAGTGAAAGGTACGACATCCACCTAGATGTGAGATAGTTGAGACTACACTGTCAGTTCATTGTGATCTGAGTACTAGATCGAGATTGTGAAATAGCAAGGTTCTAGTTGTGTAGGACACAACACTATGCTCAGTTGGTAATTGTTAAAGGATACCCTACCAATCTCTTCTTCGAAGGGAGGGCCGTTCATTGCAAAATGATCGTGCGGGGGACCGCATTATAAGTTCGTGGTTGGCGGAAAAGCACCCGAGTGATGTTTCTCCTCCACAGCAAAGCGGCCGATGTTCCAAGATTTGAAAGGACGGACTCCTGGACATTCTTACTTCTATTTGTGCAAAAGCTTACGAGCTATGTATGTAACTGTATTACTTTTAACTCTGATTTATATTTGCAATGAAAATGAAACTCATGAGGAAACATATTGTAAGTTGTACGTGTTTATCAATAAAGAAAGGAAGAAATTTTATTGTATTATCTTTGTTATATGTTACTTTTACATGTTTTAAGTGAGAATTGGAAAGTTTTTAATTTACGCAGAATTGGGTCGTTACATTTTAAAATGTCATTAAGTTATAAACTAAAAGGGTGATTTAAAGAATCGGTTATAGATGGAGAAGCATATATATTTGAGTTTGGATGATAAAGAGGGGGATTCTTTTATGTAAAATTTTTCATTCTTAGACATTTGTACAAAGCAAAAAGAGACTTTGAGCTCTTCTTATTTGATTTTCAATAAAGAAGAATATGGCTGGATTGTAAGTCTGTGTATTGTTTCTTTATGCTGTAGATTTTTCTTATGTTAAGTTTGCACTTTGCAGCCATTTTGAGATATTTCTTGTCATGTGGTAGATGAAACAAGTCTTAATGCAACAATGGATGTAATATTGGGTGTTTTTAGATATGTGAATCTAGAAAGCCTAGGTGAATGTCTCTTCTCTTATGTTAAGTAGCATTTTCCTCATTCAAATCCTTATAGTTTTCTGCAATCTATTTATTATTTTCTAGGAGAACTAGGTTATTGGCTCCATGTTAGCCATACCTAGGGTTTTCTTTCGTTTATTTACATTTTTTTTGTGTGTGTTTTTTTTTCTTTCTTTCTGGTTAAAGAATACCTCTGAAAAACCAGGTTTCTATCTTATAAGGGAGCTTCCCCTCTCAAACGTAGAGGAAGATTGCAAGTGATCTCTTGAATTGTTGTAAAATTTATCGCTGCACATTGGGCAAGCTGGGCTGTTTTTAGTGAAATATTGCAACAACAAATCTGTTACCAACACATGATAATTTCTTTACTACCAATATCTCTTTGATGTACTACATGTTTCTTTGTCATTCAAGAAATTAGGTTATGTAGTGCTAGATAGTATTTAATTTCATGGAAATAGGTCAACATTGGTCATGATAATATTAGGAGATGTAAGACCTTATATATGGATATACTTTGGAACTATGATATTTGGAGGTTGTTGAAACAATTTTATAGTAGTTGAGGATATCGAACAAATAGAGTTTTGGAAGACTTCCCATATGTTAAATATGGACCATGAAAGTAATACATGACAATACTGTTGAATGGTTAGGATGGATGGATTTTACATACGCTACAATTGTATGATTGAGAAGGATTTTTGAATTAGTAGTAATTGCAGAATATTGGGTGACCTCAAAATATTGGGGGATCTCTGCAGCGTACCAAATAACCTAGCTAGAAGCTAACAGTAACCTCTAATAGAATACGAGCAACCAACAAGAGTCTATGGAAAGAAAATGTTCTTGTAGGGTACCAAAAAAACAAAACAAAACTAAAGGCTCTCCATAGAGTTACTTGACAATCACCATGATAAAACAATCAATAAATTCTAGTGGAGTGCTAAAAAGTGAACACCAAAACTAGGAACAAAGAGAAATTTAAATAATCCACCAAGAATCATGGATGGGGAAATTATCAACATAGTGTTATAATTCTACTTGAATAATTAGTAGAGTAAACGAAAATAACATAATAATAGAATATAACAATTACTTGCAGCAATGTTTCAGGAAGAAATGTCTTTGTATTCATTCATTCATCAAATATGCAATAGTTACAAAATTCATGCATGCAGTTCTTGACTATGAGTACACTAAAGAAATATATAGCAAGCCGACGTTGGTTGAGAATACCAACCATCGGTAACTACCAACTAACAACCAACTGTCGAGGACTAATTACAAAATAACTTATTTATTTATTGACAACTACACATAGATTTTCTATGTTACTGGTCCTAGTACGGGTTCAGGTTCAGGTTTTCTGGTTCGGTTCGTGGGTTTGACCAAAAAAAATTTGGAGGTTGGGTTTGTTTTGGATTCGTCAATATGAAAACATATAAAAATCATTAATATATACATATTTATAGCTTAAATTCATTTTTTCTTGTGACAATATAGCAATTTTCATTGTAGCTCTCCTTTGTAGAAGGTTGTTTGGGTTTGCTAATAGGTTGTTGTACCTATGGGTTTCTCCATTATTCCAACATTATTCACACTATGTATATGTGACATATGACTATGCTAGTCATTGTGTATACCTGTGATGTGTGTATAAGCTAGTCACACTATGTATATGTGACCTAGGCCTAAGCTAATCACAATGAGTATCTGTGAGGTATATAAGAGCTAGTCACATCATGTATTTGTGACACAAGTGGGAGCTAGCCATGTTGTGTATAGGTGATATATGCTTGAGTCAATTACTGTGTGAACATGGGATGTTAGAATGATATGGTCCCTATGCGGTTTTGTGTGTGTTCGCACACCAATGTTGGCATGGAACCAACACTTGATTGGAATGTGTTGTTATCATTCTATTGTAGTTGGATCAATTGAAAACATAAGTTCAATGAATAGTTGTGGTTTAAAAGCGAGATCAAAGATCTAGGAGAGGATGAATTTTGTCTATCATTGGTGTACAAACTATGGAGCCTCTGATTCCCAACGAGGGATATGTAGGTACAAACATTAGGAATGAATCTTGAGATTTAGGTTTGGGTCTAGGGATGACCTTGACATTGGGAGCTTATTATATTCTGGTGTGAGTATATGAGTGGTGGCATTGAGTTGTTGACACGATGGTGGTTGGAAAAGTTATGAATTTGGCACTTCTAAATTAGATTGAAGATGCTTGGTCAATTATTTAGTTTTGGATGCTTAGTGAAAAAAATTAGCAGCAACCAAGTGGTGGTTATTACATCTTCATGGAGATGCAAAGGAAAGGGTGTTGGGTTGTGATACCTGTTTGAGAATGGGGAAGCTCCTAAAGAGAAACTTTATGTTGGAAATGTTGTCATTGATGTCAAAGTGAAAAGGATGGAGTAGTTGATGTCAAAATGAGCATGATTGAAGATAACATATTGCAAAGGCATGACTGAAGATATCATATTGCAGATGACAAGTTGAAGGTCTATCATTACACAAATCTGTCATAAATACATTCTTCAGATTAAACATAGAAGGATTTGAAGACTATTGAAGTATTGTCATTAAAGGTCAAGGAAAAGAATATATCTATGTTGGCTTAATCAAACTGTAAAGATGAATAAATCAGGTTGTTGAAGTCATCATTTGATCAGATTATTGAAAACAAATAAATTTCTATGGAAAGCATTCAGTTGTCATAGGTTCGATTCTATTAGAGAAAAAGTGTGCTACAGATAGAGCAATACAACTTCAAAAGATTCGAAACTCGACTTAATATCATCTACAGATTGAAATTCTGTATGGAGCGAACTTCTACAGGTTGATTATCTACAGATTGAATAAATAATATATTCAGATCAAAATACATAGAGGATGAATTGTTTTCTGATTGGTGATTTGTTATGCTTAAACAAATGTCTTTAAACAACTAAAAGACATAAGTTGATGCGAATCCTAGATATATTAAGAATCTTGAAAGGTCGGGCTTTAAAGCAGATACAAATTACGTTATGAAAAGACATGTTTGAATATTAATGAAGGAGGACGTCTTTTGTTTGAATAGATGCGAGTAAAAGAAGGCACAATTAATAGTTAAAAGAACAAAGTTTTAATGTTGGAAAGATGTGTCTTTTTCATTTAAGGGAGATTCGTTTTAATGAAAAGATATGTATCTCTTTTAGGAGATACGAATGAAGGTTCTTAAAGAACATTACGATTTTTTGTAAAGATGTGGTGCTTCATCAAAAGATGTGTTTTCTTCATGAGCGGATGCTAAAGATTTGCTGATCTGAAAAGACGTATTTTTAAGAACATGGCTTTCAATTAAGTGCGTTTCACTAAAAGACGTGTTTTTCTCAAGAGAACACTACAGGGGCCAACAGGTGCGGCTGCTAGTTGAGAAAGGACAGAATTTGGTATAACTTGAAAATTAAACAAATAAAGAGGTGCAATTAGTCACTAGTTAAGAAAGGACAAAGTTTGGTATAATTTGAAATAAAGAGATGCGATTAGTCAAGAGATATGATCTTACACCAAGAGATGCATTCTTAGAATAAAGTATATATTGGTCATTCATATCATACTTGATGTGTGGTTGTGTAAGTGAGCATTCTAAATCTGAAGTCCCATCTCCTTGTGTGGGCTAAGTGTGAGATCATTCATCACCAAAGGCAGATTGGAGGATTGGGATAGTGCAGGTCAGATTGAATGCATCATCTTGCAACCATCAAGTCAAGGTTGGTGCCTTGCATTAGGGGCTGGTGCTCCTTGTAGGTTGGTGCCTACTAAATAATTAAGAGGTTTGGGTGTCCCTTGTAGGTTGCAGCCTACTAAATCATCTTCTTTGTAAAACAAGTAGGTTGGTGCCTACTTCCACTTGTAAAAATCATTTAAAGTTTTCCATAAATTTGTGTCAACTTGTGTAAATTGATTCATATCAAAAGGTTGATGTTGATAAGAGTTTAAGTTCGTTTAGAAGTGTTATCCTAAATTTTTAACTCGTTTCAAAATTTAGGTAACCAATCAAAATTTTCTTAAAACTTGAGATTTTTCTTCTCTAAGGCACACATTACGAGGTGAAAAAAGTGGCAAATCTCTGTTTTAGGTTGATTAACCTTTGGGCTACTCTTTTTCCCCCTTACGTTTCCGTTTTCGTCGATTTCTGAGTTGTTTTTGGTGTCTTTTTCATCAATTTCGGGTTTTCAGAACAACTTAGCAAATAGGGAAATTTAGACTCCAAAAGCAAAATTGCTTAAGTCTCTCAAAAACCCGAAATTGCTTAAGTTATCAAAAAGCCCGAATTTGTTAAAGTTTTTATATTTTGACAAAAGGCAAAATTGCTAAAATGATTCAAAAACCCGATTTTGCTTTAATGACTTGAAAAGTTCGAATTTTTCATAAGTATTCATTTTTGTCAAAATGAAAATTGTCAAGTCATCTAAAAAGTGCGAATTTGCTTAAAGTGAAATTGTTATTTGGCTTAAAAAACCCGATTTTGTTAAAGAAAGCATGTAAAGCTTCAAAAAAAGCCCGATTCATGTTTTTGATGACATTTTGCATTGCAAAAACTTCTGAAAAGTCCGACTTCTCTCAGATTCGAGCTAGTAGAATTCTTCCTTGCTTTTATTGCCCCATTTCATGGAGATTTAGTCAACTATGATGCTCGAAATTCGGATATTTGCCAGTAAATAGCCATCGTCCTCTTTACTTCTGCACACGTCTAGGGTTTTCTCTCTGTAATTTCTCATATACAACTCACTTCAGGTATGATTCGCATTTCTTCCTCTTTCTTTCAATGTTTTACTGTTATTTATTTTATTTTCAACGTCATTGTCTTCTACATACGTCGTTTTAGATTTTTATGTCTTTTACAAAACGTGTTTTTTATTCCTACGCATTTTTCCTTCTGTTTTTCACCTTTACCAATGGTTATTTTTGTATATTTATTGGTATCTTTTTGAAGTTTTATGGAAACGCATTTTACTTCACTTTCATTATCTTAAACACGTTTTTCTTTGCCTCCATCTGCCCTCATTTAAAAACGCGTTTTCTTATTCTAAAAACGTTTTTCTTTATATATTACATACTCCATATATTCGCCTTATATTATCAAAATGTGTTTTTCATTACTTTGCTGTTTCAGCAATAATGTTTCAAATTCATTCCATTGCCATATGTCCTTCATCCCACTTGCCCTCTCCTTCATCTCACTGAAATTTTTTGCCTTCCATCTCATTTCATATACCTTTATACTCCATACATAATGCATTTTTCACTTTTAAATCTGCCTTATGATAAAAACGTGTTTTTCTCATTTACCATTCCAGCAATAAACTTCCATGTTGCCTTCATTTCATCTTC
The DNA here is from genome assembly GCA_007258455.2 of Sequoia sempervirens. Lineage (NCBI taxonomy): Eukaryota > Viridiplantae > Streptophyta > Pinopsida > Cupressales > Cupressaceae > Sequoia > Sequoia sempervirens. The sequence goes on along the minus strand of VDFB02353493.1, from coordinate 284,638,100 downwards.
CATGCTTCGTTTCATCCACTTCAAATATCCATTATCATTTTCCAAAATAAATAATTCACTTTGTCTCTCATTTCGGATTTTTAGCTCAAAAATACAATTTCGGGATTTGCAATTGAAATAACAATTTTTAAAAATTGCAAAATTGAAAAATTGTTAAACTTCCGAAAAATCCCGATTGCCTTTGTGAAAATTGTCAAAGCTCTTCAAAATCCCGAAATTGCAAAAAGCAGAAATTGTTAAAGTGTCAAAAAGTTCCGAAATTGTTGAAGTCATTTGAAAACCCGAATTGCCTTAAAAAGCACAAAAGTTGACCTTTTTGGACGAAATTCCAAATCCAAGCCAAAGATCTCTTTGTCTTGCTGTTTCAAGAAGACAAAATGCTGTTTTTCATTTCACCATTCCATTCATTTCGAATTCATCTTCTTCCGCCTTCCATCTTTCTTCCAAAGTCCATTTCATTGTTCTAGGGTTTGAGTTCCGCCATGTCCTCTCACGTTGATGCTGATGATGTTCTGACCTTATGGTTTTCACCGCAATCTTGCAGATTCCTGTTCAATGACGGATGAACCAACTTCTCCAGCAGGCAAAAAGATGAAGTATAAATTCGACAAATATCAGAATGAGATTTCTCCGTCTCACGTCGTTTCAAATATCGACGAGATCAAAGACATAGAAATCGGGCATGTTGATATGTCCGAATTTCTTGAAAGAGCTGAGAAATCCACTTCTTCTGATATGCAAAAATTGCTGAGGAGTCATATTCATCTGGTGGCTTCTTTTCCTGTTGCTGCCCTAGAACCAGAATTCGTCCTTGCATGTGCAGCACGCTTTGATAGACAATCCAGAACAATCAAGGATGATGATGGCAACGTAGTTATCAGACTTGATGCTGAAACAATCAATAGAGTTTTCAGAGTACCTGATGCAACTACTTATTCAGAGATTTCATTGAAGAGTGCTCACAGACATTTTGAGCAGAAAAAGAGTGATTGTATTAAACATATCAACTCTAAATGGCTTCTTAAATCACGACCTTGTGTGACCCGTATGCCCAAGTTGTATCGGTCTGATTTTAAAGAAGAAATAAATGATATGATCACTCTTCTGAGTAGAATTGCAGGGTTGAAAGTTTCTAGTGTGTTTGAAAATTGGATGTATAAGTTCATGGTGGTTGTTAGAAAAGCACAACATCCAATATTCTGGGGAGAAATAATCAGTGACTGTTTGTGTGAACAACTTGCACAGGTTCCTACCACTCTGACCTTCTATATGAATTCATATTTGGTTTATATAGCAGCTTCCTTGAGGCATTTTCCAGGCCTATCTCCTGAAGGTGACAGATCGTTGGTGCCTGTATGGAAATATTATGACCAGCTGACTTTTATTCCAAGTCGAGCGCATTATAGAAGGGTTCAAGATGCCTTCTTTGGTTATTTTATGTGTTTGTTTGACAAAGAACTAGCAAACAACAGGGTGTCTGATGCAGCTTGGAATAAGGTAAATCAATATGGCTGCTTGTTTCTTCAATTTCCTACATTCACTTATATGAGAGTTGGATGCTTTGAAGACCAACCTTATATGCTCCCAAGATATCCAACTGATAAGATCATTCTGATGGAGCTGGGAAGGCAGTTAATGGCAGTTCATTCACGTCAAGCTTCACAACACAAGTCTGGAATTGGTATTTCTTCACATAATCCATTGGTAATTGGCAGGTATTCTTCTGACAACCTCTTCAAGAGCCAAAGCAATGGAAACTGAACTTCAGGAGATAACATTGAAGAGATTCCAAGCTAGAGTGGATTTTGATTACAGGAGGATGAAGGATAAAATAAAAAGAGCCTCCTTTACTCATGTTCACCGCATTGAAGACATTTGGGCAGACCTCCGGACAGAAAAGGATATATACAAAATGGATTATTGCAGGCTAACTTTGGAGCAAATTATTGACCTAAATCTGACTTTAATTCCAGAGGGAGTAATTGATGATAGGCAGATTTTGGATCCTGAGTACGAAGAACAAGGAGTTGCTAATGCTCCCATTCCTGCAATTCAATGGTCTCAAAAGGAATCCGTCTCTATCTTTGATAGATTTCAATCAGTCTTGGCGAACACCAACTCTTGGCTCAAAAGCATAGGTGTCAAGACTATCAAAATCAAAGTTAGAGCTGAAGATGACCCAGCTGGTCCTAGAGGATTGAAATCAGAAATCAGGGAACAATCAAAAGAAGGAGCTTCCTCTTCAAGTACCAGAATCAAGCTGAAAGTAAGCAGAGCTCCAGAACAACCATTGGATAGGGAAACATTAAAGGGTAAGGAAGTCAATGAAATGCAGATTCAGATATTAGATCAGCAAGAAGAAGACGAGGTTCATGAGACCTCTACCATTCTAAGTGAGATAATTCCTCACGTTGAAGCTCCGATACCAGAATCAGTCATATCTCCTATGTCCCCTATCGACAGTGATGTTGATTCCTTTTCCACCGTTTTTGTTCCTTCTATTCCACCACAAGAGACTAGTCATCAATCTTCATCAGTGATGGATACTCCCATGATGAACTTACCTAGTAACTTCAAGAGTATTTTTGACATAAATCCAATCTTTTCAGCCATGTCAGAAACAACTCTTTCAGAGATTGATACCTCTGTAACAAGCTTTGATTGTTTCATGGCCAATCCTAGTTGTAATTTGTCTTCTGCACAAAACATAGTTGCTGTACAAACCGAGGCACCATCTAGAATTTCTGTTGTATCACAAACTGAGCCCATTTCTACAGAGACTGCAGTTGCCATTTCAGATGTGACAACCTTGGATCTTCCTCCCTGGCTGAATTCAATTGCTCCCAAAAGAAAGAAACAGGCAGTGTCTCCTGATATTTTTGATTTCCAAAAATTGAAGAAATCAAAACCAGTGATTGCAAAGAAAGCTAAGACAGTCTCACAGGTTTTTGTTGACAGCAACAGAATGAAATATGCTGAAATTGCAGAGCCTTTAGTTGATAAACCACATGAAGAAATGCAGGTATCTGATTACAAGTTCACAAGAGTCGAATTGGGCAAGCAGACTCATGCCAATATGATGCAGGATGCTCAGAGTTCAGTAACAATTCTGACACAAAGCTATAACGAACTCTTAGCTAAAAAGGAAAAGCTCAAAGAAGACAATGCTCAGCTAGTTTCAGTCATTCAAAGGATTACAGGATCATCAGAGGCAGTTGATTCTCTATCTACAGCTCCTCCAAATGAATCAGTTAGACAATTAGAAAGAATTGCGCAAAAGGCTAAAGCAATTGATTCATGGATAACTCAGCTAATTGAGAAAAGCATTCCAATGATTGAGAAAACGTTGCAAGTTTTCAAGAATGTCAGAATAGCAAAGATAAAGCTGAATCAGACTTTGGAAGCCTTCAAACAAACTTTGGAATCACTTGAGAAGGATTTAAAAATCTGGCATGAGATAGATCAAGTTAAGTTACAAATTCTATGCAGCAATTCGATCTTGCCAAACAGAGAGAAGTACATAGAATTTGAAGAACTTATGACAAATAGATCATTGGTCATTCAAGATCTTATCAAAGATATCCAGGCCACTTTAGAAATGAATGATGAAGTTCAGCAGGATATTCTTTCAAGTTTTGAGAAGATCTCATGTACGGTTTTGAATCAAGAAAATGAATTACTTGAAGCTGATTCAGTTACTTCAGAAATGGCAGCCAATCTTCGTCAACAAATGGAATCAGAGCAGTTTTCTATGGATTCGATTCAAAAGCTTATCAATCATCAGACAATCCTTGAGAAAATGCAAACTACTTATGAAGAGCATAGATTGGCGACTATCAGATACTTTGATGTAATTCTGAAGACAGTTGCAGTGGCCAAGAACACGTTGGGTCCAGATCCGAATGAGTTGAAGACCATCATCAACAAATTCTTATCTTTCAAAGATAGGAATGAAGCAGATTAAAATTTTAGATTGTTTTATGTAATTTTACTTTCGACAATATATATGTAAAAACAAATTTTGCAATTGCAAGTGTTCTTTCCTTGCAATTTTCGAAAATGTAATTACGTGTAAAATCTTACAAGACAAATCACAATTTGGATTGTAATTTTGAATAAGTCAATCGCAATTAGTTATCGGTTGAGAGATTTTCTCAAGTTTGTTGAGATCCTCCCACCTTTTTCTCCAGACCTTCCTCCTATAAATACTTGAGGGGTCTATTGTAATCTTTATCTTTTTAGCAAGCAAGAAAACTCTGCAGAATTTTGTACTCATAAAGTCTTTGAGCTTTATAGTGGAATATTGTGAATTTTCAAGTAATATCAAGAAGCTGGAATTTCAGACTTTGAGCTGAATTCTTGTTTTGCATCCTAAATGTTCTTATGTCATTTTGGATCATTATTATTTTGTGATTACTTGAGAATTGTTGAAGATTGCTGAAGAGAGATTCGATTTAAATATTTGCAGACTTTGTGCTGTAAATGTGAGAATTGAATTCATAGTTAGTGTTAGAAATTGAGAATAATTGCAAGTCTTTGTGCTAGTATTAACTCTCATCTAGAATAGTTAATAGATACTTCATAGTTACAGATTTTACGCTGTTTTATGTTGTATATTTCCATAAAGTAATCGTTTTGAAAAAAGGTTGATAGGATTTCATTCTTCAAGACTTTGTGCTTATTGAATTATTTTCCCGTCTCGGAGGAAATAACGGAAGTCTTTGCGCTTTCAGGAAACTTTATCTCCTCTTTCTTTATTCCATTGCATAGTTACCGTACTAAAGTTTTATCAACGTATACTGTTTCTTTTCTTTGAAGAAAAGAGAATATAATCCTTCCTGAAATAAGAGGAACGATTGCTGTCCTATCCATTTAGTTTTATTTAGTTAAAGGGGGAGCCTTCCCTTAATTAGGAGAGTTCAAACTCACGTGCTGTGGTTGAAATCTCAATTTTGTACGCTTTCACGAGAATACAAAATTTCCAACCAACAAGAAGGTTGTAAAAGTTGATTGTAATAAGTTTGAAAAGATTCAGAATTGAAAGTTTGATTGATTTACTGATTCACCCAACCCCAACCACCTCTCCCCCCTCGCCTCTTAGTAAATCTTTGTGCTCTTCAATTGGTATCAGAGCAAGGTCCTTCTTGAAAGCCTAACCTCTTGAAGGAGATCCTTAAGAGCACACATGGCAGATCATAACAATACAGTGAAAGCACCCATCTTTGATGGGACTAATTATGCATTTTGGAGTATCAAGATGGAAGCATATTTGAATGCACTTGGGTTTGATGTGTGGCAATCTGTTGTTGATGGGTATACACCTCCAGCTACCCCTCCAACAGATCAAGCAGGGAAAAAGAGAAGTGAAAACAATGCAAAAGCTAAGTATGCTCTTCTTTGCAGCCTAACAGATTCTGAATTTACAAAGGTCATGAGGTGCAACTCAGCAAAAGAGATTTGGGACAAACTTCAAAACATCTATGAAGGAGATGCAAAAGTTAAGAAGGCAAAGTTGCAAACTCATCGAAGGAAATTAGAAACTCTCAAGATGGAAGATGATGAAGATATTGCTTCATATTTTCTTCGTGTTGATGAAACGGTGAATATCATGAGAGGACTTGGTGAAGAAATTGATGATGCCTTTATTGTTGATAAGATTCTAAGATCTCTTTCTACAAAATTTGAGGCCAAAGTTGCTGCATTGGAAGAATTAACAAACTTGGATAAGTTATCAAAAGATGAATTACATGGGATTCTTGCTGCCTATGAGATGAGAATTGAAGGAAGATCACCACAAAAGGAAGTCTCACTCAAAGCATCCAAAAAGGGCAAAAACAAGCATGAAGAAAAAGGTGAAAAATCTAGTGATGAAGCAGAGGCCCATTTCATGAGGAAGCTTAAAAAGGGAAGAGGAAAGTACAAAGGGAAATATCCTTTTAAATGTTTCAATTGTGGAGAAGTTGGACATTATGCTTCAAATTGTCCTCAAAGTGATAGCAACTCAAGTGACACAAGCAAGGATGAAGAAGAGATATACACAAAGAAAAAGGAAAAGAAAAATCCTAAGGGTTGGCGTAACAACTAACACCTCTGGAGTAGAAGTTGTTATGAACAGCCTATGCACACTACGCAATGAGTGCTCTTCAAATTATGGAGGGGAAGCTCCCTCGTTATGCTTTGACAAATGTACTTGCAAAGGAAAATAAGCTAAAACTATGTCTTGTCTTTTTGTTTCAGCTGCTAGAGGCACAAGGCTTTCTTGAAAGAACTTACACGTTGCAGCTGAGTTTTCTCTGGTTTCGCAAATCAACTAAACTACAACTTATATCTATCCAATCTCCTCAGGAAAACAGAGCAAGAGGAAACGGAGCAAGGTTATGACTATCAGACGATAAACGCATTCAGATTCTCTACTTGAAGGCAAGGTGGCGCAACTATCATCTCAATCTGAACAAGTTTATTAAGCACAAAACAGATTTGAGAATTTGCTATGATAATCTTATGAAACCCTATGTGGCATAACACTCAATCAGCATAGTAAAGACTCACAAACAGCTTTTATCATCAAAATCTTTGTGAAACCCTATGTGGCATAACACTCAATCGTAATGACAAAAGATTCACAAAACAGATTTTCCTAATCTAAGAGAAGATTCACCATGAAAACTTTATGAAACCCTGTGTGGCATAACACTCGATCAGCATAGTAAACACTTCACAAAACGGTTTTATCATGACAATCTTACGAAACCCTGTGTGGCATAACGTTCGATCATAACAATAAAAGATTCACAAAACAGATTTCTCTAAACTATGGAAGAATCCAGCATTACAATCTTTCGAAACCCTATGTGGCATAACAATCAATTGCAATAATGAAGACACATGAACAAATACCATAAAGAGCAATATTGAGGGCAAGGTAGGCGCAGCATATATTTCTCTCTCAAGCAAAAGTTATTTACAAATGAGCAAAAGCTCTTATTTATATACATCAAGGTGTAGGTAACCCTAAAATCACCTTGAGTTCACTACAGTTCTTGCAATGCATGCAAGTCATGCGCCCTAACCCTAATGAAGTAAACTATACAGTTAACTGGGCAACTACCCTCAGTTTAACTGGTACAAATAACCTAATTGGACAATGTGCAAGCATGCACGTCCTTATTTAAAGCAAAGTTAACTGGCCACTACCTTCAGTTAACTGGAAACCCTAACCCTAACTCCTGTGTTGATAACTCCGAGGATGAGATAAGCATGTGTTAAGTCAGCAAGTGAACTGAAGACTGGAAGTCAAGTTAACTGCTGCTCAGGACTCAACCCTAGAAATTAACTGCACGTTCTAACTGACAGATCACTCCATGTCAACTCGGTCTAACACTTCGACCAAGAACTCATCGATCTCCCTGTCATCTGGCACTTTGATGCTGCTAAAAATAACAGTCTGCTTCTTTAGTTCTCTGCCACTTTCAGTAATTGTGTGCACACCATCTTTGCATTCTTCAGTCGCCTTTCTCAAACTGGCTGCAATCACTGAAACATTTTCTAATTTTGGCGCCCTAGGTTCACCTTCAAGGCTGTCAAAAATCAGCTTCTCGAATTCCGCTTGAACTTTTTCCAACTCAACATACGTGCCATCTTCGAGAAGATAATGACACGGGATCTGAACAACGAAGCCACTGACAAGTGCAAGCACTCCAACTACGTCATCCTTCAGTGAAAATAACTTGGAAGAGATTTTCTCACATATTTCTGTTCTGAGAAGGTGCTGCTCTTTCCAAGTGAAGACTTTCTCTTGATCTTCGATCTCCTCCAAAGCATCGCATGCAACTGATAACTGAGATACAAGAACGCGATCCTTTGCCAAGCTCTCTGCAACTGCAATATCCAGCAACTGAATACCCTGACGGAGTTTGTGTGCCTCACTCCTCAACTGATATAAATCTGCAAGAAGAGTTTTACCAGCAGCAACTAAACTGTCAATCCAATCATCCAAAAGTCTGCCATGACTGACCAACTGATCCAATTTTCGTTTCTCTGCAGGTGTGTGCTGAGGAAGAACCGGTGCTCTATTTGGATTCCCATGAACAAGATCAGAAATGTATTGACGAAGTTGACTAATTTCAGTTTTGAGTAAAGCCTTATCTTCTCCATCCTTCGTGATACGCTCTTCAAGATTATTGGTAACAATCTTAAGAAGAGATACATCTGTCTCTCGTGTGGTCCTGCCAAGATTTGCCTTAGTGAATGTAAAGTCACCCACTTCGACCTCATCCAAGCTTTTACCTTCTGGAGGCACTGCAACTTCTATCACAATCTCTGATTCAGGGGTCTTTTCGATGTGCACTTGCTTCTTAATCTTCTTGTTTGATTTCCTCTGATAGGGCTCACCAAACTCTGACAAATCAAGGTTGTATGACGGTTCACGCCTTTGTCTTCCCAAAGACTTTTCGAGCCAACAAGACTGAACAATATTTTCAATTCGTGGAGAGACTGTCCCTGATGTATCAACCTGTGGTGTTTCAGTTGTCTCCGATCCTGCTTGAATTTGTGGCTCAGGCTCAGAATCTATATCAATAGGCGGAACGTGAGGTGAACTAGGAAGTGAAACGTGAGGCTCAGTTTGAATAACTGTCTCTACTGGAATCTCAGGAATATTCTCAATTTGTTTCTGCTTCCTTTTACCAGTAGCTCTTTTCCCTGTGTTTCCACTGAGTCTAACTCCTTCCGGAGGTATTATAATGGCTTTAACTCTGGGTCTTGCTCTAGAAGTAGAAGGCAACGAAGAAACATCCTTTGGCGGCTCTGCTACAGGAACTGACTTCCGTGTTCGCTTGCTCTCCAAGAACAACTTACTAGTCTTGATAACTGATCTGGAAACCTCTTCAATAGAAGTATTCTCTTTAGCATACCAATCAGGTGAGCGAAGTGGCTGCCTAGCAACTTGATCCTTAACATAAGAATTGAGAAGAACTTCACCATCATCATCTGACAAACCATCAACATCTTCTGACAAGTAATCAGAGAGCTGACCAACAGTAAGTCTACAATAGTGACGACGACGAACCTCGAATTCATCTTCACAATTTGCCCAGAAATCTTCAAGTGCTGGCGCATGTGCAATCCCTCGCTCTAACCGATTTGCATAATGTCCAAGAGGATCATAGGAACACCTCTCAGTATAAGGCTTGAATTTGAACCTTTCTATCTCAGTAGACATACGCCTGGCATCTGTTGCTGCATCACATGTGAAAATTCCCAATGAGAATGGAAAATTTGCCGCAGCCTTATGACGACTACGAAGAAAGAAGTGAACGTGCTGCATTTGCCTGAGGAACTCCATAAAGACAATCTTGTCTGACGGATATCTCGGCAACATCAGAGGCTCTCCAACATAACCATAAACTCGGAGGTACGTGAAAGTAGGAAACTGTATGAACCAATCTGCCCAAGTCTCCATTGCTGATTTGGCCTCGGCTGAAATATGAATGTGCATCTCATCATCAAGATCCCTCACGGTTCTCATGGCAAAGTGATCATTCACCACTCGGAAGTCCTGCTCAGACTGAGAAAACTCTAGCTGTGGATAATACTCATGAATATGCTGAACACCGAGAGTACCATTGGTTTTAAGAAGTCTGAAACTACCTTGAAATGCCACCAAGTAGACCAAATAAGATATCATATGAAACTCGTGATGCTTGAGAAAGTTAGAAATCTGCTGATGTAAGCAATCACTAATTAACATAGCCCAGTCAAAACGCTCTGTGCCATCAAGGATTCTGGTAATCAGGTAGAACATCCATGGACGGAAAGTATTAGCATCTGACTGGCCGGTAACTCGATTGAGTAAGGTGATCAAAACAGCAACTTCTCCTTTAAATTCACCACGACCAACCTTCTTAGGCAAGTTAGTTTTCTGAATTGTCAACCATTTCTGAGCAACCTTTCTCTGTGAACGTTGATGATCAGCATCCCATATCTTCTCACAAGCTTCAAGATCAACAGTAAAGTTATCTGAGCGAGGAGAAATAGCAAAACATCTTTCTATGTCCTTCGGCTTGAGACTGCAAACCACTCTTCCATCAACCGATCTGATCTGTCGTGAAGACGAGTCATAATGCTTAATGCAAGCAAGTACGAACTCAAGATCGAAGATAGAAACAGGAATGGATGCCGCTGCCAGCAACCCGGAACGCTCAAGATTCCTCATCGAATTGCTGCTAACACCTTCTAAACTGCTCAGATTGACCACTGGATAAACATGATTTAGGTCCGTATCTGAAGTCTTGGTGAAATTATGTGTAAGGACTGATTTCACCTTGTAATCAATGAGATTGAACTGCATTTTGAAAATGGTGACTTTTGACTGTAAAGTCGAATATGCTTGAAGAACTTTCTGAAAAACTCTGAACAAGGCTAAAAATAGCTTCTGACAGGAGAAATTTTCGAAGAAATTCTGGAACATGGGTTTTGTGCACAACTGAATTCTGAACAAACCCAGATAGCTGGATTTTGGAAAAAATGTGATTCAAGCCCACATGCAAAGAGATTCTCGGAAAAAGGCTCAGAGCTTCAGAATGAAGGCTACGGGGCGATTTTCTCGAAAAAATCTAAGAAGTGGGTCTTGTTGCAAACGCTGAAATATGAGAACCCAGATGAACAGATTCTGAAAATGTGTTGAATTACTCTGGCATGCGAAGAAAGTACCTAAGGTGAGAAATAGAAGAAATAAGACAGAAGATAGAAAGTTTTGCTTGTCTGCTTCTGAAAAATCTGCAAATTTCTTCTTCGAATCTTTATAAAACCTGCATGCAAAGTGGAAATGAAGTCTAGAATTGACTTCCTCTGAAGAATCTGAGCTCGTAGCTTCGAAGAACACTGAAAACGGACACCTGAATCACCTTAAGCTTGCTGGTCGCTCAAAAGAATACAAGCTTTCAGAGCAAAAGATGATGCAATAATGGACGCCATCTTGGAAATATATAGAATTTCATCATAAGAAATTCGCACTAAACAAAGCATGCATTAAAAATGGCGCTAGGCTTCTTATTGGTCTTCATAGTAGTTAACTAGAACTCAAACAAGCTCAATAAGTGGACGCATTAGGGTTTGCCTTTCACATCTTTAGTTTAAACTCAAACATGCGACTTTAGCTTCAGTTAGAATCTTATCAAATTCGCCACCTTCAACTTCTCTTTGGATTCATCAACTTGACCTAAGGCGTGCCCTTTTGACACTTCAGTTAACAATAAGAATGGGATAAGAGATTTGCCAAACTCATGCAATAACAAGCTAAAAATAGCTAGCCTTTAGGAACTTTAGTTTGGCCTTCAACAAGTGCGCCAACTTCATGCTTTAATCAATTATAATCTAAAAATAGCAACCCTTTTCAAACTAAAGTTGCCCTTTCCTTGAAAAGTGCGCCATCTTCACTATTGTCTTGCTTCACTTTTCAAAAACTAAAAATAGCGACCCTTTTCATGGGTGAAGTTTTCAACTTCAAATTCGCCATACTTCATCAAATATGCTTCACACTTCACAAAATAATGCTTCATGCTTCACTTCGTCCCTTTTGAACTTCAGTTAACATTTGATGAAGCGCCATCTTCACTAAAATCTCATAATTTTGACCAAAATTCGCCATGCATGTAAACTTCAGTTGACTTTTAGTGGTAATCTTCAGTTAAACTTAACATGCAACCAAGTTAACTGAACATGCAAGGTAGTTAACTGAACATGCAAGGTAGTTAACTTAACATGCAAACTGAAAGATCACTCCACATGCAAACATATGAACTGAAGATGACAACCCAGAAATCGTTCAGTCTAACTGCAGTCAGAACTCCAGTTAAGGCGTCCATTCAACTCACTTTCGAAAATTCAAATTTGAACTCTTGGGCGAATTCCAGACTTAGCCAAATTTTATGAAAATTTAAGCTAAAACCTCTCGGGACCTCTGTTCATCCTCGACAGGTCGATGACTTCTCCGATTGGTGGTGACAGGTGCATTGCGGAGCTGAGTAAAAACCGATCAAATGATATCTTGATACTGCATGTCATAAAACTGACATCTGAAGGCTCAAAAATCCAAGCGCCTTTTTGAAAAGCTGCGCTTTTTCCCTGACTTAGTCAAATTTCAACTTCTGCATCTCGAACGAAGGGGAAAACAAAATCCTTCATAACTTCTGGTTTATCAACTTTCAGGACTGGAACTCAGGTTCACTGCGAAGCCAAGCTCGTTCTGCACGACATCTGCAAAGGCACATTTCCCCAGAAAACGTCATCTGAGGTGTGAAAAACAAGAGCGCCCCTTTCAAAAGTTGCTCTTTTCATTCCACTTAGCCATTTCTGGAAACGACAAAAATAATATAAAACTTCCACCGCAGCGACGAGACATCTTCTGATCTGACGGAGACAGGCAATGGAAAGCTGAACGTAACACGGACACATTGAATATCTGAAATCATCAGAAAGAAAGCATTAAAGGCCTGAAAAGCTTGGGCGCCTTTCTCAAAATGTGCTCTTTTGCTCTTTCTTCTGATAGTTTGACTGAGATTTGACCCAACGTTTGACCTCAGGTTCAGGCGCTTCAGCAACTCAGATTCACCCTCTGACGGATGCGTCGCGAAGCTTGAACGAATGTAAGATAAACGTCTTGGATGACATTCAGCCAAAAACCTACGTCTAGCACCTCAAAAAGATGGGCGCCTTTCTGAAAAGCTGCGCTTTTCTCCAGTGTTAGCCAATTCTTGCTTTCGCCTCGATTTGCACTGTATCTTCCGTAACTTGCTCAAAATAGGTCCGTTTGACAGGCTTGATAGCTCACTGCGAAGCTGACGTGATGCCGGACAAATGTCTGCTGGAGGTGACAAACCCTAAAAACAGGATCTGAGCCCCAAAAAGATTGGGCGCCCATTTCAGAATGTGCTCCCTTCTCCAGAGATAGAAAATTTTGACGTTTTTCGTTCAGATTTTCATTTTTCTAAAATCTCTTCAGTAACAGACTGACATAGTACTGACACCAACTCCATATTTGAAAACCCCAAAAACGACCTTTTGACAACACTTTAACAAGATTAAGACTCAATTAAGCAAAATGCCTTAGTGAAGCAAAAATTTTGGTTTTGGGTACAACACTAAGCACAAGTCAAAAAAGAAATTTCGAAAGCACAAAAAGAGTTTCTACTCAAAGAAAGATAGCAGTACTTCTGAAGAACAAAGTGAAGGTTGCTCAAGCAATGGTGAAGAAGAAATATTGTTCATGGCTGAATATGAAGAACAAGATGCTGATCAAGAATGTGATGATGAAGAAGAAGTTGATCAAGAATGCTATGAAGAAGAAGAAACAGATCTTGAGGAAGAACTTCATTATACATACAAGAAAAATGAAGAATTGAAGAAGAGGGTTACCAAGCATAAACTAAAAGCCAAGGAGTTAACTAAAAGCTTGGAGGAATTGAATAAAATAATTGAAGATTTAAAGACTCAACTTGTAGAGGCTGAACAAATTGAAAATGAATTAAAGAAAAAGTTACGTGGAAAAGAGAGAGATTGTGACAAGTTGGAACAAGATGTTGTCATGCTGAAAAATGAATTGAATAAGCCAAAGGAGAAATGTGCAAAATGTGATGAGAATGTCACAAGTTTCTAGGAAAATGAAAGAAGATTTAATTCTAGGCAGTTTTATTCCTTCTATGGATATTGCTATTCATGCAACTACTTTGGACACAAAGCAATAAATTGCAGATATCAAGCAAGAAATGGTTCAAGCTTCACTAGGAGAGACTATAATTCATTTAGTCATAACGTTATGTGTTTCAAGTGTAAAAACTTTGGACACATAGCACGTTTTTGTAGATTTGGTTTTGTGGAACCACCTATACAAGATATGAAGAAGAACATCATGGAAAAGGAGAGAAAGTTTACAAAAGTTTGGAGAAAGAAGATAGATACAAGAAATGAAGAATCCAATGCAAATTCAATATGTCTTTTCTAAAGAGGAAGCATGAATTTAGGGGGAGCTAAGTTGAACATTGTCTTTCAGCCACTTGGATAAGATAATTGAAAGGTGAAGTATCTCAAAATGTTGAAGAGAAATCTACTTATAGATTGGTATCTAAAAAGGATGATGAATTGGCCTCTATTGTTGGAAATGGTATTAATGTCAAAATGAAGAAGCTTTCATGAAGAAGAAAATTATTTTAGAAGACAAGGAATGAAAAGAGAAAGATGAGTATGAGTAGAAGGAAGCATATATTCAGGGGGAGCTATACATAGTATCTTGTAGCTCCATGGAACAGAAAAAGCAAGCCATTGTTGGAAGGCCCTTTGCCATTGATGTCAAAGGGGGAGAGAAGTAGAATGGGGGAGAGTTAGAAGTGATGAGGAAGAATATGTTGCCATCAATGACAAAGGGGGAGATTGTTGGAAATGTTGTCATTGATGTCAAAGTGAAAAGGATGGAGTAGATGTCAAAATGAGCATGATTGAAGATAACATATTGCAAAGGCATGACTGAAGATATCATATTGCAAATGACAAGTTGAAGGTCTATCATTACACAAATCTATGTCATAAATACATTCTTTAGATTAAACATAGAAGGATTTGAAGACTATTGAAGTATTGTCATTAAAGGTCAAGGAAAATAATATATCTATGTTGGCTTAATCAAACTGTAAAGATGAATAAATTAGGTTGTTGAAGTCATCATTTGATCAGGTTATTGAAAACAAATAAATTTCTATGGAAAGCATTCAGTTGTCATAGGTTCGATTCTATTAGAGAAAAAGTGTGCTACAGATAGAGCAATACAACTTCAAAATATTCAAAACTCGACTTAATATCATCTACAGATTGAAATTCTGTATGGAGCGAACTTCTACAGGTTGATTATCTACAGATTGAATAAATAATATATTTAGATCAAAATACGTAGAGGATGAATTGTTTTCTGATTGGTGATTTGTTATGCTTAAACAAATGTCTTTAAACAACTAAAAGACATAAGTTGATGCGAATCCTAGATATATTAAGAATCTTGAAAGGTCGGGCTTTAAAGCAGATACAGATTACGTTATGAAAAGACATGTTTGAATATTAATGAAGGACGTCTTTTTGTTTGAATAGATGCGAGTAAAAGAAGGCACAATTAATAGTTAAAAGAACAAAGTTTTAATGTTGGAAAGACGTGTCTTTTTCATTTAAGGGAGATTTGTTTTAATGAAAAGATATGTCTCTCTTTTAGGAGATACGAATGAAGGTTCTTAAAGAACATTACGATTTTGTAATGTCCCCTTCTCGAGCATGATCTTTTCAGTTGACCGTTGGCCTATTTAGGAGACTCGTAGGCTACTCGGAAGGTGAAATTAGGGTTTCCTGTTTTGGAGGTTGTTGTTGCTCGAAATTTGGTGATTGAATTGCGGATTCTTTCTGGGTTTTTAGAGAGCTTCACAGTGGTGTGACTTGCTTTGCGTTCCGAGCACTTTCTGGAATTTACTATTTTTAGTAAATTCTATTTTTGGCAGTGGACAGGTTGGTTCCAGTTTAGTTGGCTTCCCTCAGCTGTCAGTTTAGTTGGTATGTTTGGTTTTGGCCTTTGATGCATTTTATAAGATAAGTGAATTTAATCAGAAAAATGTTATAATTTAATATTGGGACCCGTTGGCCTAAGGAGACAACTTTATGTTGTTTTAAAAGAGGAACTTTTGAGGGTGCTTTTTCACACAACTATCAAGTTTTCAAAAAAATGAGTCCTTTCGGGTTCATGGAGTTGTGAATTCACAAAGGATTGTTGCTTTAATTGACACCGGAGCAACTCACAATTTTGTTGATGAAGGATTAGTTGCTAAAAAGGGTTTGAAGACTGAGGAATTTGATGGCTTCAAGGTAATGGTGGCAGATGGTTTTACTATGTCTTGCACAAGGAAGATTCCTAACCTCTCTATGCAATTGGGAAATTATGAGATTAAAGATGATTTTTATGTGGTAGGAATTGGAGACACTGATGTTGTGCTAGGCATACAATGGCTGTGATCTCTTGGTGAGATCACATTGAACTTGCAAACTATGGAGCTTAAATTTCAGTCTAATGGAAGGAAGGTTGTTCTAAGAGGGATGTCAAATGGGGGCCCTAGAATTGTGTATTTGAAAAGGATGGAAAAGCTGATCCGTCACGATTAGGTTGAATGGGCTGCTGAATGTTTGGTTCTACCAGCTGATCCAGTGGAAGAAAATAGGCAATATCATCTAGATATTCAAGCCTTACTTTCAAAGAAGAGCAAAGTCTTTGGAAGCCTACCACCTGGAAGACCTCCTGAAAGAGGTTCTGAGCACGTAATTGAGTTAGAAGAAGGAGCAAAGCTTGTCAGGACTACACCTTACCGTTATCCAAAGAAGCAGAAAGATGAGATTGAAAAAGCCATCAAGGAGCTTTTGGAGAGTGGTTTCATTAGACCAAGCAAGAGTCCTTTTGCTTCTGCAGTGGTGCTGGTCAAAAAGAAAGATGGTACGATGCGTATGTGTATTGACTACCGTGCATTGAATCAGAAGACCATCAAGAATAGATATCCTATCCCTAGGATTGATGAGCTTATTGATGAGCTCCATGGGGCTATGTTCTTCTCGAAGATTGATCTTCGTTCGGGCTACCATCAAATCAGAATGAGGTAGACAGACATAGAAAAAACAGCATTTAGATGTCACTTTGGGCATTTTGAATTTCTTATCATGCCTTTCGGTTTGACAAACGCTCCAGCAACATTTCAATCTTGTATGAACAAGATTTTTAGACAACAGCTGAGGAAGTTTGTGCTCATCTTCTTCGACGACATTCTCATTTTTAGTAAGTCATGGGAAGAGCACCTTAAGCATTTGGAAGAAGTGCTTAGTATTTTGGAGGCGGAATGTTTGTTCGCCAAAGAATCAAAGTGTGAGTTCGGGATTGCATAACTCTTATATCTTGGCCACATTATCAGTTCAAAGGGTGTGAAAGTTGATCCTGAGAAGATAAGAGCCATTCTTGATTGGCCAACTCCAAAGAATGTTTCTCATTTGAGAGGATTTTTGGGGTTATGTGGATTCTATAGAAGATTTGTGAATGGATATTCTCATCAAGCAGCCCCTCTCACAGATCTTACAAAGAAAAGAGTTTTTCTTTGGACCAAGAAGGCACAAGAAGTTTTTGATAAATTTAAGCAAATCATGAGTACATGTCCTGTGTTGGCTCTTCCGGATTTTACAAAATCATTTGAATTACAGTGTGATGCTTCAGGTGAAGGTGTTGGAGCTGTTCTAATGCAAGACAAACATCCCATTGTCTTTGAAAGCCGGAAGTTGAGAGGAGCAGAAAAAACTTACTCCATTTATGACAAAGAGATGCTTGCCATCATGCATGCTTTGTCTAAATTCGGTCAATATTTGGTGGGAAGTAGATTTGTTGTTAAAACTGACCACAATAGTCTTAAACATTTTATGCGCCAAAAGGATTTGAATGAAAGGCAGCAAAAGTGGGTAAGTAAGCTCCAAGCATATGACTTTGACATTGAATATGTCAAAGGGAAAAATAACGTAGTGGCTGATGCTCTTTCAAGAAGACCTCATTTGCAGTCACTTTGTGAGTTATCAGCAGATTGGAAGGAGTTAATTGCTGCTGATTATGCTAAAAATCAGTTTGCAACTAGCTTGCTAGAAAGTCATTTGGTTGATGAAAGGTATAAGTTGGTTGATGGGATAATTTACTATAAAGATAAAATCTTTTTAGTGCATGAATCTAAGCTTAAAAAGAAGATTCTACAATCTTTTTATGATGTTCCCCTTGCTGGTCATCAAGGGATTTTCAAGACTTATAAACAAATTCGTGAAAGATTCACTTGGAGAGGGTTGAAAGAAGAAGTCTTGAACTACATTAAAGAGTGTCCGATTTGTCAAAAGAATAAAAATGAACACTCTTATCCAGCTGGTCTGTTACAGCCCTTGCCAATTGTGAATCAGAAATGGGAGAGCATTGCAATGGATTTTATCACGGGGTTGCCCAAGGTGCAAGGACGAGATTTTATTTTTGTTGTGGTTGATAGACTAACAAATTTGCTCATTTCTTTGTTGTCACCACTTCATTTATAGCAGCTCAAGTGGCTGAGTTGTTTTTTAGAGAGGTCTTCCGTTTGCATGGATTGCCTAAAACTATTGTCAGTGATAGGGACAGCAAGTTCCTAAGTGTTTTTTGGCAGGAGATCTTCAGATTGAGTGGGACAGTGCTTACTCCAAGCACTAGTTATCACCCACAAACAAATGGGCAATCAGAAATTGTTAACAAATGGTTAAAAGGCTACCTAAGAAACTATGTTTTAGGACAGCAAAGAGCTTGGATTAAATGGCTTCATTTAGGAGAGTATTGTTATAACTCTTCTTATCATATGTCGATTACGATGTCTCCTTTCATGGCTCTTTATGGTTATGATGCTACTAATTTTGTTGGTTTAGTGTTTGGTGATAGTAGAGCTCCACAGGCTCAGGATATGTTACAACAGAGCCAAGATATCTTAAAATCTCTAAAGGAAAATCTGCAACAAGCTCAAAACCAGCAGAACTTATACGCTGATCAACAGCGTATTGAGAGATCTTTTGAAGTAGGAGACATGGTTTACTTGAGGCTTCAGCCCTACCGACAATCTTCTCTCAAGAAGAGTGGTGTAGAAAAGTTGAAGCCACGTTTCTATGGTCCTTTCAAAGTCACCAAGAGGATTGGTGAAGTTGCTTATGAGTTGGAGCTTCCAGCTGAAAGCAAGGTGCATAACGTCTTCCATGTGTCACGCCTCAAGGAGGCACTAGGACACAATGTTGTGGCTACTTCAAATTACCTCCATTGGATGAGGAAGGTCAGTTGGTGTTGATTCCAGAAGAGATTCTTGATACTAGAGAACGTTCCTTGAGGAGAAGGACAATCAAGGAATACTTGGTTAGATGGAGGAATTTGCCTATTGAAGATGCCACGTGGGAAGGAGAACAGATTTTGTTGCATCCATCTTTTCAGTTGCTTGAGGACAAGCAATCTCGAGGAGGGCGGACTGTAATGCCCCCTTCTCATCAGCCTATTCTTGAAGCCTGTAGGCTTGTTTGAGGTAAAATTAGGGTTTCCAGTTCTGAGGTTCTTTGGCATTTATGAGAGTTTACTATTTATAGTAAATTCTATTTTTAGTAGTATGGAGCTTGTCAGCTTTCAGTGCATCATTTCCAGTTGGAGCAATTGTTTGCAATTCATGTCTGACTTCTTAAAACATTTTTTATGGTGAATAAAGGCATTGAGGTTTTAATTTGCAGTTGACCCTTGGCCTAGGAGAACAACTTTAAGTTGTGTTTAAAAGAGGGTCTTGGAAGGGTGAGGCCTTCATGAGGTGATTTATTAATTATTGATAAAACATAATGCCTTGGGAAAAAGTGGACGCCACTTTTAAAAGTGAGAATTTTAAAATAAAGTGAAATTCATATTATGCAAAAAAGGACGCCATCTTGAGGAGTTATTTGTTTTTGGAAATTTGAAAGGACTCCTGTGGCTTTTGGTGTGCTTTCTCAGGAATTTGAAGGGTTTTGAGAGCTTCTATTTATTGAAGGATTTTGCACCAGCCTTGGATCCATTCATGTTATCATATTGTTATGCTATCGGAATGACAATTGAAACCTTGCTTCGAGTATGTTACCTCCTAGCCATTAACCAATTTCGTGTTTGAAATACAACACCTAGTTGGACTTTGCTGCTTCTCATCTAGACTAGCAGATTTGTGCTCAACAGTTGAAGTTTTATGAGATTTCCAGATTTTGAAGTTGCTGATGCATTTACAGCTGAAGGAGGTTTTTGCTTGCAGCTCTTGGAGCAAATTTATTTTTCTTGTGGGTATTTTACCTATCCATTTCTACACCCAAGGCGCCCCCTTCCACCAATTTGCAGATTTTATTTTGGTGTCTTTGATTTTTAAAGACAAAATCACCCTTTCTCTAGGCCGTACCATTCTGGGCTGTGAGATTTGTGCATAGGAAAATAAATGAGGATCTTTGTTCGCTGTTTCTCCATCAGAACTTGGGCGCCTATCCTCTAGCAACTCTCTGGGCTTCGTTTCACGTGATTTGGAGGTAATTTGTTGAAGTTATGAACAATTTATTGATTACACAGTTGCTGATCAGAAATTCCAGAGTTCAAATTTTTACATCAGAATGTGTTAGCTTTCTGTTTTGACCTATTTCATCAGTTTAGAGAGTGTTAAATCATTGCCATAATTCATTCTCTACTTCTAGCTTCATGCTCTATCATTGTAATTAGTAAACTGCAAAATTATTGAATTGTAAGGTTGAGATTTAGTAGTACTAATCCAACTATTTTTACTTCTGCAATTACTTGTTCTATTTCACATTAATTACCCCTGGATGGTTTACCGCCAGTGCGGAGAATGGAATTGTTATATCATTGTACCCACTTCAAGTGGTGAATTCCCACTATTCAGTGGATGCCCGCCGCAGCAGACGAATTAGATTGTTGTAGCTTCATGGCTGGTTATCCGCCTAGTAGTTTCAAATTCAATTAATCACTCCGTCATATGTTAGCACCTCGCCCTCAGTGGGATCTTGAGTGCACATTCTTGACGTTGAGTAGTTTCTTTTCATGTACTGTTTTTAGTTCTCTGCCATATGACAACACCCTTCCTTCATTGGGATTGCGTGTGCATTCTTGGCATTGAGTTTTCTTTAAGCCTAGTTTTCAGTTTGATGCTAACGCTAATCCAGTTGGCTATTGCTGGTTATGTTGTGTAAATCCTTCGAAAAAATTGGTTAGCATATTTCAATTTAGTTTAGTTTTTTTTCGGTTAACTGATGGTAGTTTTCCAGTGAACTATATAGTTTAATTTATTTAGGTTTAGCAATAAACTCTTGCATGCTTGCAAGACTCATGTTAACTCAAGGTGATTTTAGGGTTCCTTACACCTTGAAGTTCTATAAATAAGAGCATCCTTGCTCATTTGTAATTAACCTTTACTCGTGATAGCATACATGCTGAGCAACCTTGCCTGTAGTATTGCTATTCAGTATCTGTTCACATTGTAATTAGAAATTTTGTACGTGATACCATACATGTTGAGCAACCTTACCTGTAGTATTGCTATTTTGTATCTGTTCAAGAACTTTTATTGTGATAATAAATAGCTGAGCCGCCTTACTTGATTGTTATTATTATGGTACTTGTTCACCTTAGATTAAGTATAATTGCTGGTTTGATTGTTCATTGCATGCGTGTCACATCTATACAATTTGTTGTCCTAGTTATTATTTCATGTTGTGATTAATAGGCTTTGTTTCATATCTACACCTCGGATAGGTGTCATCATCTCCTTGGGAATTTAGAAGCAAGGCTTATCGTGTGTTGTCGTGATTAATAATCTTTGTTTCATATCTACACCTTGGATAGGTGTTGTCACCTCCTTGGGAATTTAGAAGTGAAGATTGTTGTTTGATGTTGTTGCCAATAATCTTTCTTTCAGCCTACGCCTTGGATAGGTGTCGTCATCTCCTTGGAAATCTTGACTTAAAGATTATCGTATACCCAATTCCTTGCTCCTAAGTCCTCATGCTTTTTTTCTTGAGGAAATAGGATAGTTTAGTGTTAGCCTAATTGTAGTTAGAGATCTGCAAAACCAGAGAAAACCCTTAGCTGCAACGTATTAGGTTTTCTTAACCTTGTGCCTCTTCCAGCTGAGTCAAAAAGATAGGATTTAGATCATTTACTTTTTCACGCATATCAGCACAAGAGGGAGCTTCCCCTCGTAATTTGAAGAGCAGTCATTACGCACTGTGCATAGCCGTCCGTTGCCAATACACACTCGAGAGGTGCGAATTGTAACGCCAACACTTATGAACGTTTGAAAATCCTTACAAAGTACAACTTTTGTGTTTTGCTGCATCTCCATTGCTTCCTTGTAAGATAACTTCCTCTCATCTCCAGACTTGTCTTTTTATGCCCCTTCTCTTGCTACTTCTTACGTTTCCTCCTTTGCCCCTCTATGTGCAACATACTGTTGATGTGTTTTTCGTGACCGCACCAACGCAGAATAAAGTCGCCAACGGCTACCCTATTCTCTCTTGATCAAAGTATCCAGCACGCTAAGATTGTGAGAGAGTTCGTGCGTTCAACTCCAAGGTTCTTTTAATGCGAATAGGCTCAATTGGCTCAATGTGTTTTGCTGGTATTTCAAGGGGACTTACGGAATTGTTCGGCAGCGGAGAAAGGAATTCAAATGCTCGAAAGATTTGTCTATGAAGCGCGGGTTTCCTATACTAACCAGAAAGTACTGAACTGAAATGGTGTAGGGTTTAGAGGGTCTAAATCTACTCTAAGTGTGGGATATGGAGCTCAACTTCAGCAAACTTCAACCAGACTTCGCTTTGCCTCGCCTCGGACAGCTTCCACGGAGTCGGTGCAATCTTCAGGGGAGATGACTAAAGATGTTCAAACCACCATTTGACATGAAGATACCATCACAACGACACATACCACCATTCAAACTGTGATTGAAGTTAGGCCCAAACGTTTCTAGTTGACCACACAAGGCGCATTCACCATCAGCAAATACACTAGTGGTATGGATAGACGAAGTTGCTTAGATCAAACACCACATTCCACAGCTAACCTCTACTTGCATGAAATGAAAATTATACTACTTTGAACTATTTTACGCTACCATTTGAATCGGAAGGACAAAGAAACCTTGCTAGCTACTCACAACAAAGACGAAATTCACCATCAATGAAAAACTCTTTTATTGAGAGAGTGTTCACAACAATTTCTTACAAAGTTTTCAAAGGGAAAACTTTCCCTCTTCTTCAAACTACACTATCAATCTATACTAAGCTACTTCTAAGTTGTCCCTCTACTCTATATCTATTCTAATCTTCTCTACTGTCTATTGAGATAGAAATGAGGGGGACTCCCCCTTTTATAGTTGGCCAAGTCCAACGGACGGCTCAGATTACAATCGGCTGGATGGCCGAGATCGTGCCACCTTAGCCCTAAACAAGATTCGCCCTAAAAACCACCACCAAGAGGAGTGGGGTAATAAATGAGCCATGATGTCCATCATCCTTCTAGAAGATTCCATCTTTAAAACGCGTTCACACTGTTCTCGATCTTCGCATTCAGCCAATTTTGTTGATCGCTTGGAGGAGGGTAAGAGAGTCTCTAAGATTGCCTCCTCAGATAATAAAATTTGATAGAATCTGGGGTCCAACTGCTCTTGATCTTCTTCTTGACGTTGTTCTTCAACTTTGCTCGAGCTTCCATCCTCTTGGATCACCTTAAGTCATCATCGCTTGATCTCGACGTTCCTCCTGCAAAACAAGCAAGGAGAAGAGTATCAAAACTCTTCATAATATAAATTCACTTTACTTACCTGATTTTCACGCTCTAACTTCCAAGCATTCATCGCCTCCACTAGCCAACTTCTGCCTTCTTCATGATTCTTCATGCCTTAGCCAAATTTTTCAACCCATCTTCCTCAAGGGCGTATCATCTTTGAGAAATTCATTTCATTGGCTGGGTTATTGACGATTTTACTTATCTCCGGCTCAAGAAGATTGTCTTCACGAAGAATTTGAGCAAATTCACCTAGGCAGTTCCTTTCAAATTCATCGTCTGGAGGATTTCACCTTGAAAACACATTTTCTTCACATTTGCCTTAGAAAATTTTAAAATTTCCCTTAGGAAAATTCATCAACCTGGTGCCCATTTGAAATCTTCATCACAGAATCCTCGACAAGTTTTGGAAGACCTTAAAATCCATTCTTCATCAATAATCTTCAATACCTAGAAGAAAATTTCCTTCAGAACGCGTCGAACTCATGGGTGCACGACGAACGGGTTCATTTAATTTTCTTGAATTTTGAACTTTGGAAAAAATAATTTTTTTAACAAATTTAATCCCGTTCTTCACATCTGTGAACATTTCCTGTTGCTTTGACTTGAAAATATTTTTGTTCCTGTGCAGCTGGCATCATCGGACTCCATCCACTGACTTATTTGCTTGTGCTTCAAGAAAAAAATTTCATCACCTCAAGTTCTAGGTGTATTTTCCTTAGAAAATTTTTAAATCACCTTGAGAAATTTTTGCCTTAGGAAATTTTGTTCAACTTTGATCACCTTGCCTGTGAGAAAAATTATCAACTTCACTTGGAAAATTTTCATGGAGGCGCCTAGCATATTTTATCTTTCACTCACCACCTTGCATTTTATTCACACTTAAAAGACATTTTTATTTTAAACTCCAACGCCCTAGGAAAATATTATCAACACCTTGCAACATTCTCCATTCAAACCTTAGGCGCACTTCATCACCATGGGGAACATTTAACTTCACCACGCCTAGTAGTATCTTCCATCTCCACTCCCAACGCCTAGCTTATTTTATTTTCACCATCTTGGCAATTGTCATTCCTTAGCAATATTTTTCACTTGTCGCATATCCCATTTGAAGGTGAATATTAACCACGCCTTAGCTTATTCATCCCCCACTTGGCATTTTCAACGCCCTAAACTCTTGTCTTCACATGGCCCCATTTGGGCGCATTTTCCCATGCAAGAAGGATGAAGATTTGTTGACTTGTTGACCAGCTTGAGCGCATTTAGCAAGGTGTGAAGAAAAAAAACTTTCACCACGCCCTCTTGTGACTTTTCAGCTTCCTAGATTTGTCTTTACATGCCCTCTTTTGGGCGCATTTAGGCAAGGGAAGAGGATGAACTTTACTTAGAAATTTTTTTGCATGTTATGCTTTCAGGGTGGGCGCATTTAGCCTATGCTAGAGGATGAAACATTTTGACTTTCCTTTGACTTTCTCCTTGGGCGCATTTCAGCTTGCTAGAAGAATATCCTCTTTACTTAGAAACTTTTCATAACTTCTTTCCTTCTCCTTGGGCGCATTTTAGCATGGCAGGAGGATGAAATTCGTTGACTCTTTGACTTTTATCACCTCTGCTTGAAGTGGGCGCATTTGGCACATAGAGGAGGATATTCGTTTTCCTTAGAAACTTTTTCAACAACTCTTGAAGTGGGCGCATATAGAGGCATGAGCAGGATGAAGCTTGCCTTAGAATTTTTTCTTGATGTCTCTTGTAGCTAGGCGGATTTCACATGTGTTGGAGGATGAAAATTAACACTTAGAAAATTTTCAAATCAACTCCTCAAGGATGGTGCATTTTGGCATAGCTACAGGATGAAGTTCCAGACTTAATCAATTTTTCCTCGTCTTCGCCAGCTTATCTATGCCCTGCTATTTATAGTAAGCCCTCTGATTTTTGCATCTCTGAAGCTCAGAACGATTTGAAATTTCAAACACTGCATCCTCATGATCTTGTTGTCCTGTCGACACTGCCATTTTTAGTTGGCCTGCTATTTTTAGCCCCTTTTCTGGAGGTGATTTGCTATAAATAGTAACTGCTTGCTTCTGATAGTTCCACTGCTCCGATTGACTTGAAATTTGAAAAAGGTGCTCCTCACCACGTGACCTGCCTGCTGACATCGGCGCATGCACCTGACTTGCTATTTTTAGCCTGTTTCCAAAATGACTTACTATAAATAGTAAGTGCTCCATTTGACTTCAAATTTTACCAGCAGATAGCCTGAAGGATGCTGATCGCGGTGGTTTACACCGGTTTTCGAAAATTTTGACTTTTTACCCCTCTTTTCAGGTCCCGAAGCTGGAAACCCTAATTTGTTCTGCATGCATATCAAATGGTCTCTGTTTGTTCTCGTTCCTGTTGCATTGCGATCAGCTCATGATTCTGAACTACTGGGAGGCGGCTGTCGGGATGCACCTGCTAAAAATAGTAAGTTCCTTACTGAGTGATTATCTCCGTTTGCATGTCATACCACTGCGAAGCTCTCGAAGAACCCATAAGGAATCATCCGAGATGCAAAAGAAACCTTGACATGCAAACCCTAAAAATAGCCTTGGAAGGCTGGACTCTGAAAGTTGTCGTCTTGTTTTGCATGTTACACTATTGCGAAGGTCTCGAAAAACCCAGATGGAATATCCAGACATGCAAAGAAAAACTCTGCATCTAAGCCCTGAAATTTGTCCTGGTAGCTGGACTGCTAAAAATAGTAAGTTGTCTGTTTTCGCTCAAATTTTGCACATGAGCAGCCTAATGCGCTCTGAACTCAGTGTGACTGTCGGAATCTCAAAAATGCTGACGAATTGCCTGTAATTTCACACTTACTAAAAATAGTAAGTACCTTAGAATCTGATGAAAACTTGTTGAGAGCCTGCAGGGAGCACACTGACAACAATGTTAAGCCCAATTTTCAATTCATTCACCCTATCCGACCTCAGACTGACCAAGAAAGATGAAATCCTAATTTTCAGACTTGGTCAAATTTCACGTTTAAACTCAATGACGGGCATAATCCCAGAGAGATAGACAGTAGAAAAGAGAGACAACAACAAAACAAACGAAAAGCTAAGCCAAAATTAGGGGGTCCCCATTTGCAATGGGGCGATGTGTGAAAAAGGTCACAACACATACCAATCTAAAGATGCATCAGTTCCTATATATTCAACCCTTATTTGATGTCTCTGTCCCTGTATAA
Source organism: Sequoia sempervirens (assembly GCA_007258455.2). Taxonomy (NCBI): domain Eukaryota; kingdom Viridiplantae; phylum Streptophyta; class Pinopsida; order Cupressales; family Cupressaceae; genus Sequoia; species Sequoia sempervirens. Next base: position 284,611,476 of record VDFB02353493.1, on the reverse strand, counting down.
CTACCCCTCCTTCCTGTTTTAGAAGGATGATCCCCATTTTTTTTTCCAAATCCTAATTGTGTGTTTACTCCCTTGATGGCAGATTCCCTCACAGCTACACGCTCATATGACTAAAACATCTGACTTTACATTTTTTACATCTTCACTGTGAGGTGCAAATATACATTGTAATTGTACAAATCCTTCATGTACAACTAATTGTGTGACATGAGGGTCATACAATCTTTATGAACTATCTATCCCTGTCATTGTACTATTATCCTATACAACTTTCTTGTCACTTGTATAACTGTGAATGTTAGGTGTATGAATGGTGAAAACATTATCCTCCAATCATACAGCTGATAGTGTCTAGCAAAATCTAAAATTGTGATGGAAAACATGACTTAAGGATAAGTGAATATTTGAGTCAGCAATTCAGTATTGAGACAAAATGTAAGAAGAGGAGACAGCTATCTAAGGATGGTGTGAAAAATTTAGAGTGCTTGTTTTGTTGTAAAAAATCAGGTAGAGCAAGGAGTTTTCCTGGAAAATTTCAGCAGGGTTTTCTTGAAGAGTTTCAGAACGAAGGGGTTCCTGTTCTTTGTCTGGGTATATTTGAAGAAGACACCTGTTCATTCCATCAAGGTTATAAATAATTTGGGGGTTGCAGCAGTAGTTATTTCTGATAAAAAGAAATCAGCACCACAATCCATAGGCATTTTGTTCATCAATGATGCCATTGATCAGGAAGACTTCCTTAGATAATAATTGAATGATTTGGTACAGCTCCTGAAGGCATAATATTCCCATCTGCAAACAGTCCATCTGCTCCTAAGATGGTTTATAGGTTCTTTGATAGAACATATTCAAACCCCATTAGTGGCAAGCAAAAAGAAGAAGACTAGTCAAGATAAGGGAAAGATCATGTAGGAGAAGGTACAGCCTACACTTGAAACTCTCATTGGGCCTTGTTACTGAGTCAAGCACATAGTGGTTGAGTGAACCTTTTGGACTCAAGTTAAAAATAGATCTAAGGGTAGCTATTGTATATCAAATTCTAAAGATGCCTTACTTCTCCATATACAGATTTGAGCCCTATTTGATTCGATGGGTCTCTAGTTATAACTGAAACACTAGACAACCGTTTGTTGAGTATATGGAGAATGTAATGTCCAACCCTGTTCTACGATTTGACTTGAGAATTTTTTTGCTCAATATGTTTTTTTGTTAAACGGATGTGCCTTTTAACAAACTCAACTCATAACATTGCATATAAAATAATCAACTACAAACTGAAATGCATATATGAATCTGATAATCAAAGTCTGAACTTCTTTTACTATATTTGACTGAGATTTACAAGTTATGAGCAGCAAATACATTTCAGACTTATTGCATTTTCATACCGTGCTCTGTATAGGGCTGTCATGAAGTTGTTTACACTCAGAAAACAGCAGCTAGTCTCTTCTCCAATTTCAGAATGACAGCATATAAAATCCGATATTCTAAACCTGAGATTCCAAGCTTAGACAGGTCTGAAACTATATTGCGTATTCCGGAAGGCAGTTTTCAGACTTAATACCATGATGCCTAGCACAAGACTCAGGACTATATTGAGCAGATTTGACTCACAGGAAAGCATACAGATTTAGAGGAAGGCAATTAGCAGATTTAATACTCAAATTACTAACAGACTTGATATTAACTTTCGGACACTTCAATGAGCAGATTACATTCATTATATGCACTAATATGGCCCAGTAACAGCAATTGCAATACCTTTCTTGAACTCAGACTTAGCAATGACACAATCAGCCCCTTATTTTTGTAGGAAGAATTGAGTAACGGCAATAAATAAGAATTACAAACAGCCCAGACCTGGAATATGAGTCGCCTAGAGAACACAAGAGCTCCGAACTGTTTCTTTTAATCACGCCTTCTCACAGAATGCTCTACCTGGGAATAGGCAACAACAAGTCTGAAAATGGTTGGGAATGCAGTCACCAAACAATGAAATGAAAGCTCCAACAAATAGGTTATAAGCAGCAATAACCCCTCTGATTCTCACTCCAAACCCAAGATATCACTGCAAGATTGAAATTAGAATAATGCTACGCTCAGCTACAAGCCAATAAAGAAGCCCTAACACTGTAGCATGTCACTGTAGCGCGACACTGGAGCGCATCACTCTAGCACGTCACTGTAGCAGCAATAAAAAGCTTGAAATCTGATTGATAATGGCTGCCAATGATGAATACCTTAGGTCTGCAATAGATTAAACTTTCAACACTCAAACCCTCGATAAGTTCTTCAAATTTAAGCACAAGTATGGCTCTTGAATGAAGCCACTCTGATAGCACTCTTCAGCTGATCTCTCACAACCTCAGATTGCTGCACATCGAAGAGTTTTCGTTCTCCAATGGCTGGTAATCTGCAGAAACCCTTGTTTCTCACAAACTCCAAATGTTCTTAGAGAGAAAAGACAAATTCAAATGATCATCCATAATGAGTTCGATTTGTCTTGAAGAGAAATATATATCTTTTTCCTCAAAAGTTTGACCCTTTTTTCAAAAAATCAACTTAATTGCATTTAATAATATAATAATTCGCCCTTTTAGAGACTTAGGCAAATTATTAATAAATGGCGTCCATATTAAATGAGTAACAAATACTCATTTAATAATAATAATGCTCCTTTAATATAAAGTATTAAATACTTTATAATTTGCCATTAATAATTAATATTTTAATATTTCACTTAAAGTGACTTTATAATATAAAGTCATAATAATAATCATTTAATTATTATTAAATGCTTCGTAATTCTTCGTTTGCTCAACAAACTGTCAAACTGGGTTGAAACTGAGAAGACTAGTTGAGCCAGGTGCCCTTCCAAAAATAGTAACCCCTGTCGGCCTAACTTACTATAAATAGTAAGTGTTTAAATATCACTCTGTGAGTCCCTGCAAAGATCCAAACCTGAATCAATTGGAGGAGTAAGGTCCTGAAACTCTGGATAACTGCCAAGGAAGACCCTCTCATCACATTTGTCAGCCTACGAGGGTCAAATGATAGGCTAATCCTTACGAACTCCGATGCTTGCAAAAATGGGGACATTACAGAGGTGGTGGCAATCAACTATAGACTTGAAGATTCAAAAAAGTGTTCTAAGGTGTGTTTGAAATCTAGTCTTGTGAAGCCAATTAGTGAGCAGTTGGTTATGTTGAATATAAGATGTCATCCAATAGTTGTGCAAGATTAATTTGCATGTAGTAGAGTTGACCATCATATGTGTTGATGCGATTTTTGTGACCGCTCCAATCAGTAGAACAAAGTATCCGAAGGCTACTCCATTCTCTCTTGATCAAAGTATCCCGTATGCTAAGAGTGCAAGAAAGTTCGTACATTCAACTCCAAGGTTTCGAAAATGCTATGGAATACCCTCAGTTGGTTCGTTGTGATTTGCTGTTTACACGAGGGGACTTACACAATTGTTCAGAATGTTTGCAGTTGACAGCGGGTTAATGATTGGAAGGGGATTTTTTTGCAATATAGATGATTTAGCAATGAGGTACGCGTTCCTATACTAACCAGAATTGTGCGGAATTTAAATGAATGCAGGGTTTAGAAAGCCTAAATTCTAGTCCAAGTGCAAGATGTGCGGAGCTTGACTTCAGTAGACTTCAACTGGATTTCGCCTTGCCTTGCGTAGGACAGCTTCAACAAAATTGGTGCAATCTTCAAGGGAGCAGCGAAAGGTATTCAAATTACAATTCAACATGCAAATACCATCAGGACGACACATACAAACACATGAATTATAATCGAAGTTAAGTTTGAAAAGAATTCCAGTTGACCACACAAGGAAAGCCTACCATCAGCAAGCTTACTAGTGGTATGGATTAAGCGAAGCTGCTTCAATCAAACACCACAAATCCACGACTAACTACTTGCATGAAAATGAAAATCACTCTAATTTAAGTCCTACTTGAAGTAGAAGGACGAAGAAACCTTGCTAGCTGATCATAACAAAAGACAAATTCACCATCAATGAAACTCTTTTTATTATGATAGTTTTCACAACAACTTACAAAGTTTTCAAGGGAAAACTTTCCTTCCCTTCAACTATGCTATAAAATGAAACTATGCTAACTCTAAATTGTCTCTCCATGCTCTATCAGAATGTCTATTCTCTAGTCTAATAATGTACAAATGAGGGGGAGTCCCCTTTATATAGCTGGCCAATCTCAATAGACGGTCCAGATTAAATTACAATGGATGGCTCAGATTGAGCCACATCACCCCTAGACTAGATTTTTCCCTAAAAACCGCCAGAAGGTGGAGGAGTGGTGCAATTAATGAGCACAAAAATAGTAGATTCCTCCTTTGACCACCATGGGCAATTAATGCCCACTATCCTTCTAGAAGATTCTCGTCTAGGATCTTGTTCCCATTGCTCTTCTCTCCAACCGTGAAAGCAACAAATTGGGCCAACACTGCATCAACTTCTTGCTCAGAAATAGCCGGAGTAAGATTAAGCTGGTACTCAAGGATAGCAATCGTTTGCTCCTGTTGGATACAATTCTTTCTCCAAGCCTCGATGGATTCCTGCATGCTCTTAATAATAGTGGAGAATGTGGAGATATTCTCAAAGTCCACCTGAGCAAATACTCTCATCTCAGAGAAGAACGACTGCAATCTTCCTTTCAATCCATCCACTGTAACCTCCTCAGGAGTTAGTCGTTTTGTGAATAATGCCTCTAGCGTATTGAAGATGCCCTCCTGAATATTTCCCATGGCCTTCCTGATCTTGGCCGACTCTGTCCTTGCCGTGTCAAAGAAACCTCAGCTAGTGAATGCAGCAGAATACCAGCCTGGAAAATCATATCTATCTCCTGCCTGAATCACCCCTTCTTCAATCAACGTCTGCATTGGCATACGCATCAAAGCAGCTAGGCGTGGAATAGTCTTGTCCTGAAATATGTGAGTATCCTTCCATGCCTGCTCAATGTTCTCCATACAAGAGAGGATGCTGGAAGCATGCTGGAAAGAGGAGACAAGATCCACAATGAATCTCTTAGCCTCAGCACGAACACCGTCAATCCATTTGTCTCCTTCCTGAATTGCCTTCTTCATCCCTTTGAGCCCGCTAATTGATTCCCGTGGAAGCTCAGCTGGAAGTTCCACCATTGGGTTCTCCTGAGCACACGGACGTGCTAGATGTTGCACATACCCAACTAACGCCCTATGCTCTCTTTTCAGCCTCTTGTATTTTTCTCCCTTTCGAAGTAGCCTATCTTTCAGTGCCTGGAAGGAGTTTTTAGCTTCCTCGATTACTTGTACTCCAGTAGGGCACCCCAATTCAACCGTAGTGATCGTGTAATTTTCAGGCATTACTTCATCTAGATCACATTCTTCCCTCGGAACCGCAACATGAATAGTGCGAGAACTGGACTCATCTGTCTCCATCCCAGAGTACTTTCTGGCTCTCTTCCTCTTAGGTGACCCGCTTATTCTATTAAGGAGCTCTTCCATCTCTATTGCTGGGTTGGTGTCGTCCTCCTGATCTCTTCTTATTGCACTTGTGAGCCAATTTGGGACATCCTGTTGAGCGCCGCAGACGACTAGTGGTTGCTCTTTCATTGCTTCTACCTCATGAAGTGCCTCTTCAGCAACATTCGGTTGAGGCTCATCCATTTCCATGTGCTGACTATCCTCCTCAAGACCCCGAACTTTAGGCTCCATAATGTCCTCGTCTTCAAAAGCTGCCTCGAGTGCACGATCTAGGCGAGTGTCTGTTTCTGTTTCTTCATCTTCATCCGGCTGGTCGGCACTCCTAGGAGCATTAGTGCTTTGACTATCAAGCTCCCTAGGCGATGGCTGGTTAACTTCTTCCATTTCCTGCTCTTCATTCACTCTAACCCTCTAATTTGCAAATATTGACACCTCTTGTACACTAGAAGAGTGAGCCAACAATTGTGTGGGTGATGCTTCCTCCGTCCTCTGAGGCTTAGGCTGAACCGGTTCTTCCTCCTGTGGCTTTGCAGCTTGGGTGGTTTGTTTCCTCTTCTTTATTGATATCGGTGGCCTTCGATCACCCATGAGGTACGTGAGGGCAATTGATTTGCTTTTAAGCCTGTGAACATGTCTATCCACCCAACCCCTTGTGAAAGTTAAGACAGGCATAAACAATTTGTCTAAGTTTGTGATCTCCGGTTCTGCCCAATTAGGTGGTGGGACTAGCGTGTCGTTTATTGACTCATAATCTGGGTGAGTAATGCTGGCATCCTCATCTACTTGGTCCGAAACTTGGACAACCTCACATTCTCTCATCAATTTCAGAGGCAATCTGGAGAACATCCTCTTTCTGATTTCAGCTTCATCCTCTGCATTTGCCCAAAAATCTTCTACATGAGCCTTGTGCCTATATTCTTCACGTTGTACAATTCCAATCTTCCTTTGAGGATCAAAATCCTGCCGGCTGGTGTGTAGAGTGAGGTGATAGAATTGTAATTCATCCTCCGCTTCCTTGGCTGCTTGCAAAGAAGGGCACTCCTCAAGTGAATTTCCCATAACAATAGGGAAGTGCAATCCTTCTTTCTTCTTTTTCCTTATAATTTTGTCATAGGCCATGAGTTTCCTAGACACTTCGAGCATTACCATTTTGTCGGTGGGGTACCTTGGCAGTCGGTAGGCATATGAATGGAACCCCGACAACCTTATGTAAGTGAATTTCGGGAACTGGATAAACCAATACCCGTACTCTTCAATCAACTTCTGTGCATCCTTGGATATTCTTTGATGTGTCCTCCGTTGAAGAGTCTTGGTGATGTGCATAGTGAAAGCATCGTTCACTCTCTTGAAGCTGGAGGTATTAGTCAGGTGCAACTGCCTGCAAGCTTCATGGATTTTAAACTGACCGAAACCACATCCAATCGGCTCCTGGTATGTCAATCCCTTATACTTCGTCATCCGAGCTAGCATATAGATGACATACGAGCTCATATAAAATGTCTTTGTTCTCCTCAGGCTTTTGAATTGCTCATCTATGTTGTCGCTGATCATTCTTGCCCAATCTACATACTCTTTTCCCTCCAATACCACGCTGATGTAGAAGAACATTCAAGGCTCAAAAGTATACGCCTGTGGGCTGCCATTCACCCGACTGAGCATCATGATTAAATCACAGTATTCTTGTTTCAGCTCCTCTGAGATAATCTGCTTTGGCAACTTGGCGCCAGGAGGCTTTGGCTTCCTCATCCATGATGTGTTGATTCTCTTTGCACACCTATCGAAAGGTGAGGCGTACATTTTATCAGCCCTTTCTTTAGACTTGTACAACATTCTGTCCATAGCTGGAATCCCAAACGCCTCTCCGATAGCCTCACGTGCGAAGTTGGCCAACAACATGCCTTCTGGAGAAATAATTGTTCGGTGGTCTGGCCTGTAGTAGTTTGCACATTCCATTATCAACTCAGGACATCGAATTGCTGGTGGAAAACCAACAGCTGCATACAACCAACTTCTCACAATGTTGTTGGATGTCACTGATGGAGGATAACCACCTTGCCCATATATTCTCCTTTTGAATGCCTCGAAGTTGAATGAACCGAGATTGGTATCAGTCAAACTTCCTAGCTTTGACACGAACTTAGATTCAGGAATGAATGACTTCTTCAGCTGCTTAATGATGGCCTTCCTGGAGGCATTCTCCTTGCCTGCTTCAACATTCCCGGCTCTGCCTGCAACCTTGCTTGTTCCGGTAGCATGTCCTCTTCAAACTTCAGCCATCTGCAAAATAAAATTCAAGCATTACAATTCTAACTTAGAAAATAAAATTACCACGAGATGGCTGGCATATGGAGTTAGCTTCGAAAATAAAAAAAATCTTCGGCACTAAACTACCAACTCCAAACCTCGAGATTTCCAACTTTGAAATTCAAATTTCGAGCTTCAGCAACTTTCAGCAATACCACTTTCAGCACTTCGAAAAATCAAGCTCAACTCCCTTACTTCAGAATTTTCTCCTTCTCAACACTCACTTACTTCAACTTCAGCACTTAGAAAAATTATTTACTCAACTCAGAAATTTCTTACTCACTCAGCAGCCACTTTCAGCCTCAGCACTCTCACAATCTCAACTCTGCAACTTTGTGAAGAAAAATGAATAGCTTCAGAGTTTATATAATTGAAAGATGGGGCCCAGTTTAGCAGTTGCCATTAATTCACTCCACCACTACTTAGAATATTTCCAATTCCAGACAGATGACTGGCTAGTTGTCACAAAGATTATGCGCAATCGTCATAGAGTTGTCATAAAATTTACTATTGTTGGAGATTCTTTGCTCATTCAAAATTTAAAATTTCCCTCCTTGACTGCATGTAACGTCCAGTTGACTGAAGCATTTTTGAGAAATTTATTAAAATTACTCTAGCATAAAAATTCATCCTTGAACAATGGCGTATTTATTATTGAAATTTAATCTCAATGCCCTAGAAAATTTTAAAATCACCAGGCGAAATTATTTTCCTTCCAAAACATTTTTAAAATATTTCCCCCTTGATAAATATTTCTCAGCTTCAAAATTTCATGTGTCTAACCGAAGGGGGACATTTGATTATTAAACTTTGGAAAATAATTTTAATTGAAGTTTATTTGACTTCTCCAGCATGGGGTGTTTTTTACTAGGCCAACTTTCATTTCTCACTTAGAAAAAATCCAAACTTCATGTTAGGCGCATATCCACCCCTGGACCTTTAATTCTAACGCCTTAGGAAAAATTTTCAAACAACATTCAAGCTTAGGTGCATTTATCATAGTGGACTTTCAATTCCCCACACTTAGACGATTTTCCATTTTATTCTCCAGTCTAGGCTCAATCAAGGAGTCAAACTTTCATTTTTCATCACCTAGCCAAAATAATCTTAACATGTCTTCCTTCTTGGTCTAGGTGCATTTGAGAGGTGGTACTTCAAATTTCAAAGCCTTTAGAAAAATCTCCAATTATCTCAATCTTCAAGGGCGCATTTGAGCCTTCATACTTTGAGTTTACACGCCTTAGTAAAATTTCCTTTATTAAAAATCCTCTTGGGCGCAAACAAGGGTCTCTACTTCAAATTTTGAACACTTAACATTTCCAAAGTTCTTTCCACAAGTCAAGGCGCAAATGATCCCTCAAGCTTTGAGTTTTTCACACTTAGAAAATTTCAACATTCCTTCTCAAGGTTAGGCGCATTTGACACCTTGGGCTTCAAATTTTCAGTACTTAGAAATTTTTTGGAGCTTCTCTTCTAGCTGGGCGCATATCAAGGGTGTAACTTTGAGTTTGTTTGGCTCAAAAAGTTTTCCATGCATTTCCATGTCAAGGCGCATTTTATAAGCCCTCCTTCCAATTTATGACACTTAGAAACATCTCCAACACTTCTCCTTGGGTTAAGGCACATTTAGGTAGTCAAGCTTCAAATTTACATGCCTTAGAGACCTTTCTAACTCTCTTAGCTTCTTGGGCGCATTTAGGGGTCCAAGCTTTCAGTTTACAACACTTAGTATGTTTTCAGCCTTCTTTCTCTCCAAGGGCGCATTTGATATGGCTAGCTTTTAATTTCAATGCCTTAGAAAATTTCAAGGCTTCCTCCTCCTTCTTGGGCGCATATGGAGTGTCAAGCTTCCAATTTAAAACACTTAAAATATTTTCCAATTCCTCCAAGCTTGCAAGGGCGCATTTCACATGGGCAGCTTCAAATTTAAATTCCTTGGAAACTTTTTCAAGTCTCTTCCAACTTTCCAAGGCACATATTCATGGGTGAGCTTCAAGTTTTGAGGACTTAGCCAAATTTCCAATTCAGCCTCTCAAGCTAAGGCACATTTGGCATGCTGGACTCCAAATTTCTCAAACTTAGTGAATTTTTCGTGGCTCTTCAAGCTTCTAGGGCGGATTCGAAGGTGTCCAACTTTTAGTTTATCAGACTTGGATGAATTTTCCAGCTTTTTGCTTGACTCAGGGCGAATTGTTCATGGTGCCCCCAACTTGCGCTAACCTGCTATTTTTAGAAAGTTCCTAAATTTTTGCATTTCAAGCTGATTTCTAGCTCCAAAAAGCTTGATTTTCGCTTTGTCTTGAACCCTGTGACGTGACTGAGTTGCTGGCGCCTGATGCCTATATGTACCTGCTATTTTTAACAACTTACTAAAAATACTAACTGTTCAGAATGAGCTCAAACTTTGTGTGCTGATTGCCTGAAGGATGTTGATCGTGATTGGATGCTGCATTTGTGTAACTGTCATGCTTTGCCCTACTTTTTAGGAAACCCTAATTCCTTTGCATGGACATGCTAAAAATAGCAAGTGCTTGATTTTTGAACCTCTGCAACTCCGTTTGACTTGAAATTCGCGCCATGGGGTCCTCATCACTTGCTTGACCTGCTCAAATGGTCTCCGTTTGACCCCGTTCTTGTTGCATGTTGCTGTGTTCGTGGTTCTGAAGTGTTAGGCAACTGACAGAGTGATCTTGCTAAAAATAGTAAGTGTTCGAGATAGTGATCTTCTGATTGCCGAATGAGTTTGCATGTCACACTGCCCGAGAGATCTCAAAAAACCCAGAAAAATGATCAACATGCAAGCATTGGCTAAAAATAGCAAGTTTCTGAAAAGTGATCAACTCTGCTCGCATGTTACCTCGTTACGAAGCTCTCGGAAAACCCAGAAAGATTATGCTGACATGCATTGAGAAATCTTGCATGCAAACCCTAAAAATAGCCTCTGAAGCTTGAATCATTGAAAGTCATCATCTCCCTTTGCATGCTATATCACTGCGAAGGTCTCGAAAAACCCACAAAGAATCTCCAGACATGCATCTGAAAGTCCAACATGCGAACCTTCAAAATAGACTCGAAGGCAGAATTGCTAAAAATAGTAAGTTGTCTATTTCAACTCAAATTTTGCAAGCAGGTGGCTCACGATGTTCTAAGTGCAGTGCAATTGTCAGAATCTGAAAATCCCAAGAAAATAGGCCCCAAATTGGTACTTACTAAAAATAGCAAGTTGCTAGAATTCAGTGAAAATTCAGTGGGAGCCTGCTTGAAGCATCCTGATAGCAGTGCTAAGCTCAGAATTTGATTAACCAACTCAATTTGACCTCAAAATATCCTGAAGAATGTAAACCCTAATTCATTAGAAAGCCCTCCAGACTTAGCCAGAATACAAATCCAGGTCAAATGGTAAGTACATCATTAGATAGAAAGAACCGACAGAGAGAGACATACCCAAAACCAAAGCCAAAAGACCCGAATGAAGCAAAAACTAGGGGGTCCCCATCTTGAATGGGGTGATGTGTGAAAAGGTCACAACAATATGCTCCAACAATATGCTCCAAGTAGAATAGAGGGATCAAGAAAGAGTTACAAGTTACTGATGAGTGGTGGTGTATTTTTGATATTATAAGCTATTTGCTAGTGGAAGCCACACTTGCATTTGATATGGCCATCAAGATGACCGACTAGATGGTAGGGGTGAGTCAAGTTGAAGTCTATAATTGGGGAAAATTTCTCTCTATCAACATACATGATTTTTTTCATTTAAGCACAAGGGATTTGTATGACAATATATATTCAATCTATTTCTAGGTGTAGTGTGCTCCCAGGCTAATGAACTTGGTGGGGACATGAAGCTGAATGTTTGTTATGACCCTAAGCGTCTCCACTATCACACACATATAAATGGAGGCACTTGGGTTTTGGAAAAACCAAAGGGCATTGATGAGGAGAAAAATACCACCAAAAAAAGAGGCTGCATTGCTAGATGATACGGTGACTGTCAAGAATGTGGAAGATACATCAAATAACTTGGATGAACAAGGAGATGACTGCTCTAGATAATGAGTAGGGAGTCTAGATTGTCCCAAGCTGTGCACTGAAAATTAGATGCAACCTGTGGAATCTACAGATGTAGGTGGTTAGCTTCTAGACATAAACAATTGAGCATCTCCTACTCTATTATCTATTTGTGTGTGTGGGCCTTTAGTGGCCATAGTGGTCACAAAGGTTGTAGAAGGCAAGGACCTTAAGATGGATGACTAGTTGAATAGCTTTAAAACTCCCCCAGACCATTCCTTTTTCATTTGCTAGAGTCTATGCCTAGGATGAGCCATTAGAGCAGATTGAGACATTTCATGAGGACTTAGCTGATCCAGGCATTGGAAGTTCTTGCATGGATGCTCTTGGAGGAGGCTTGGTGTTGAGACAAATCGAGAAGCAAGGTGATACCAACAATGATGCTCTTGAGCTTCAATTCATTCATCTTCCGTTCACTTAGGAAATCATATAACCTAAGTTATTCGTAACATATGCAAATGTCTTCTCCCAAAGTCAGCTTTTATGGGATTCTAGGGAAATACACTAAAACCAAGAACATGAAAGAAATGAAAAATCCAGCACCAACTTAAGCAAAAGCAAAATGGTGAGAATAAATTTAAAAAAAACCTGTAATAAGTAAACGCAATCACTATTAGAAGATGACATGCAAAATCAAGGGAAAATATGGAGATGACCTCATGGAAAATAATTTTTTGGCTTCCTAGGCATAAACTAGAGCTCCAGATCTTCCTTCCTTAACTCAATATTTTCTTTTTGTTGTCAAATGATACTTTTATCTAATTTATAGATCTTATAATTTTATTGTGTGGTCATAGTGTATCTCATCTTGTTTAATAAGTTATGTCTATCAAATATATAGGATCATGATAGATTGATTTAAAGTCTTTGTGATATATAGTGCAATGTTATGCTGTTCATCTTATGCAGCCAAGGTGCTTGCGATATAACATGAATGTGTCATTTCGAACTTTAGTTTCATTTGTTTTGTTTTATGATTTGTGGGTGCTATTGTGAATTAAGGCTAATTTCCTAAGCCATGACATTAAGTTATGAGTGATCTTTGTTTAGTTACTAGTTACTAGTGTGTCACCACTACACACATTATAGAAACACATTCGTGCATATAAACTTAATGCCACAATCCCTGTAATGTCCCCTACCCTGATTTTCCCTAGAATTCGCCTATTGATCACAAATTGCAACAAATTAGGCTCAGGGTTTCACCTCATTAAATAAATGTCCCTTTAATGATGTAATCTTGGATTGGAATCTTGCATTCACCACATGGACAATATATGCAAATATGTGTATATGCTTGTTAGGGTTAGACAATTGCATCACATCCATAGATTATCAACAATGCAAACACATTAGGAAATTGGGAGAAGGGACATGATGGGTCCGCCCGAAGCCATAAGCCAAGCCTAAGAGGGTGTATACCACAGTTCTCCCCCTTGGTGACTTGTACCTTCGTTCCCCATCAATGTCTCAACCCCTAAAGACACTTGCCACCTTGTGGGATTGGATGGTGATCGCAAGTGGGCTCTTTGGGCTCCTACCACTTCACCCCTAGCCCTTTCCTTTCTTGAGGAATTGGGTGGAGGTCGCAAGTGGGCTCTTTTGGCCTATCACTTCACCACTAGCCCTACCCACAGGGTGGGTTTCAGACAATCAATGTAATTCTGATTCAATCATAGGAAATCCTTCTTTATTATCTTAGAAGCAATAAGCATATATTGGTAAACAATTACTTGCAAAAAATACACATTTAATATTCTTGGATTATGCAGGGCCATATTTATATAGATGCAAGATAATAAATGACAGAGATACACCAGAATATAGAATAGATCTGGTATACTTCGGTTTTTGCATATATTTCTTATGCACTATCTGCTGTACTGGATCGCATGGGTCCCTTTGATCTGCTATGCTCTCATCTCTTGCTCTTTTCCCCAATGTATTTCTTTCTAGCAATTGGTGGTCTCCTTGCATTCAAGTGACTCGCTCTTATACTTCCCACCGCAAATGGACATGCCTCTTCATATCAGGTATTCATTTAAAAGACACGTCTCTTACCTTGACTAATCGCAACCTTCCTTAGGATAATTAATTGCATTAATATTATCCTTGCTTAGTCGTCGTGTCTTCATTAGCTTGTTGCATAATAACTGTTTGTCTTTTAATATTAATTCGATTGTTGCTATTGATGCGGGTTGACTTGCATTTGAGCGATTGAATTCCAGTGATTTGGTTTATTTTTGCGGGGGCATGATAGTCCTCCCCTCCTAAATTTGCTTGCCCTCAAGCAATTTTAGTTTCAAATGGTTGAAGATCTCTTCTCCTTCCCATGTAGCGTCTTCCTCGAGTAAGCCCTTCCATTTGATCAAAAATTCAGGGATAGTCTTATGCCTCAATCGCTTCTCTCTCATGTTGAGAACTGCTTTAGGTTCCAAGATTAGTTTGCCCTCGTCATCAAGTGTGTGTAACTCTAAACATGGGGCAACTTACTACCCTAACACTTTCTTCAGTCTTGACACATGAAAGATGTTGTGAATACAGCTGTTCTTGGGCAACTCTAATTCGTAAGCTACTTCAGCAATCTTCTTTAAGATTTTATAAGGCCCATAAAATCGGGGTTTTAGTTTTTCTGCTCCACTTATCATGATGGATGACTGTAGTCGTAAGAACACTAACTCTCCAACTTCAAATGTCCTCTTAGTGCAGTTCTGATCGGTATAGATCTTTTGTTGAGTCTGTGTTTGATGCAAATTGTCCTTGAGGGTGTTCATAATGTCTATACTCTATTGCACAAAATCCTTTGCCCTTGGTACTCAACTTTCTTGTGAAATCAAACTTCTGAAGGAGGTTGGTTTGTAACCATACAATACCTTGAACGGACTCATCTTGATTGATATGTGATGAGTAGTGTTGTAGCAATATTCATCGAGATGCAACCATTTTACCCCTGCATACTATCATGCCCCCGCAAAAATAAACCAGATCATTGGAATCCAATTGCTCAAATGCAAGTCAACCCACATCAACAACAACAATCAAATTAATATTAAAAGACAAATAGTTATTTTGCAGCGAGCTAATGAAGGCACAACGATTAAGCAAGGATAATATTAATGCAATTAATTATCCTAAGGAAGGCTGCGATTAGTCAAGGCAAGAGACTTGTCTTTTAAATGAATACCTTGTTGTACCCCAAAATTAAAAACCCAAAATTAAAATTTTTGTTACACTTAGACATTTTGAAGAAATGAGTAAAAGTCTTGTTAAATCTGTCAAAAAAGGTCAAAATTTGGGTGTGCATGTCATGAGGGGTTAAAATGTAAAATTTCCAAAATCTGGCGATCTGGGTCTGCTTAGAGCGACCTAATCTACAAAACCCAGATCTCAGTTTTTCATCCCTACTTTTTAGGAAAATTGCTTTTTTTTTTGAAATTTTCTAAAAATAGTAACTTTTTCTGGGTTTCTTTCAAAACGGAAATGGAAAATTTTTCTAAAAATGGAAAATTTCTAAAAATAGAAAGTTTGTCCGCCAAGGTCCAAACTGATTTTGATTGGTTCAATATACTTCCATATTAGGCTGGTGCAGTCAGAATCTCAAAAAGATCAGTTTTGCCCTAGTGGGTCTATTTTGCTTTTTCAGAAGCATATCAGGAACTCCGAGGTCATCAATGGAGGTCAGTTAGCTGCTAGGCGTCAGATTCAACACTCAAAGCATTGAACAGAAGGTGAGTTGGTAAGCAAGCACGAAGAACGAGGAAAGAAGGTGAAAACTATGAAAAACATTCTAACAATGCTTATCATGGGCGCCCCAGGAGAGAATAGGCGCCCAACTTTTTAGGGCATCAAATGATGGAATTAAGGTTTGAGCCCCCAGACAAAATTGTTCAGAATCCTTCCAGCTCTGCAGCGAGTCCGACAGTGCAGTCAACAGATCATCCAGTCACCCGGAATTCGAGATCAATCAAAGTAGTTTCAAACAGGGGACAGAGTGAAAATCATGAAAATGTCAGAAAATTTTCTGACTCTGGGAACTTTCAGTGCCCTTGGTGCCCAGGGGCGCCCAGCTTTTTGAGGGGCCTAAATCAGCAGTAAGGGTTTGCAAATATGCTCAATCTCTCCAGAATTCAGACAGCTTTGCAACGGGTGTTTTCGTCAGAGCATCCGACTTGTCATTCTCCGGTAAATCCAGATCGAGTTGAAGGTATAGGATGAAGGTTCAAATTTGAAGATAAAATCAGATGAAAAATTGACTAAGTCTGGAGCAAATGGGCGCCCCTAGAGAAGAAGGGCGCCCAAGCTTTTGGGGGCTTAAACGGATGAATTTTCTAAAAACTGCTTCCAACATTTCTTCAGATCAGAACAAGCTTTCCAACAAGACTATTAGCTCGCTAATCCGAGTTGGTAGACGCCTGATACAGGAGGTGGAACAAAGGGTTTGACAAGAGTCAAAGTGTAATGTCCCCAATTTTGCGAGCATCAGAGTTCGGTGGATTTAGCCTATTATGCGACCCTCGTAGGCTGATAGGATGGATAGAGGATCTTGATGGAGCTTGGCTTGGCTTCAGTTGTCAGATTGTTATCAGTTGGCTTTTGTTTGGGCTTGTTTGGACACTATTTGCTCGGATTGCTATTTTTAGCAGTTTTTTGCACTCAGCGGAGCACCCCTGCTATTTTTAGCAGTCTGGTCTGGTCACGTGCAGAATCACTTTCTTCTTCGTCAGCTTCAGACGGTTCGTGCATCGGGCATATATTGAGAGAGATATTAATATTTAATTGATTTAATTAAATATTAATTATTTGGAGCTTATGTTATAAAGTTATAATATTTTAAATATTATAACTTAAGTGATTTTTGCTGAAGGGGTCGCCTATCATTGAAGGGGGCCACTTTTAATTATATTTTATAATTAAAAGTGCTTTCGAAAACTATTGAAAAATTAAAAAAGAAAAGTTCGAATTTATTTAAATGAAACCTAATTGAGAAAATTCGAACTCTTGAGGAGATATAAGGGTTTCATTGGGATTTGAGCTCATTATGTTATGAAGTTGATTTTTGATCAAGTCTTCTTCTGGAGAACGAAGCCAAGGGTTTCAGTTGTCTACAGGCATTGGAGAACGAGCCATCTTCAGTGTTGCAGTTCAGAGGCTGTGAAATATCAGCTGATCTATTGCATTCAGGGAGATATCTTCATTCAGAAGTTATCACAGAACGTTCACAGAGTTTACTTTCAGCTTGCTGCAATAATCAGGTTTTCATCAAAATATCGTTGCCTTTTTAGTTGCATGTTATCAGATCTTATTTGTAATCATTGCAGAAGATTAAATAATAGTTTGGCATCAGTATTTGAAATAGATTATGTTGTTTCCAGAGTTGTATTATTTTATTTAAATTTATATGCAATTTCTTTCAAAATTGCACTTCAATGGTTTATTCAATAAAAACGTTCAAAAATAAGCAAACAGACAGTTTCAGAAAAACAGTGAGAACAGGGGTTTCTACACAAAGTCAAAAACAAAGAAGAAAATATTGAAAAATGACTAACTCTAGTGAAGTTGGGCGCCCCAGCTTGCCAGGGGCGCCCAAGCTTTTGGTGCCTCAAATTCAACTCTTTGACAAAGTGACCTCCAGGAGACCCCTTTCAGAATCTTCTCAGCTCCGCGATGAGCCCAACCATTAGTCAATCAGATGCCCGGATCATCAGATCTGACAAGGTCATTCGGAGAAGAGTTGATGAAGAAATAACATAAAATTTTCTAAGTCTGGTCCAGGTGGGAGCCCTTGGAGAGAAAGGGCGCCCAAGATTTTGAGCCCTGAGATGTTAGAATTTGCAGATATGGCTTCTAAGATCACTTTGTCAGTTTCAGTCGAGCTATCCAATGGAGCTAACGGTCAGTCGATCGGATCAGCATAGCTCCTGGAATCGGGATTTCATCAGAAGATCAAAGGGAAAAGGAAGAACTTGAAAATCATAAAAATGGCTAACACTGTGAAAGTTTGGAGCCCCTGGAAGAAATAGGCTCCCATGAATTTGAAGGTCAAAACGAAGTTTTCCATCAAAGGCGCCTCCAAAACAATCTTCTCAGAAACAGTCAAGCTACGTGATGAATCATCCAGCTCGTTCATTCGATCAATCTGGAAGCCGGAGATCGAGGTCAAAGTAAGGGGTCAAAATGGTGAAAAGTTGAAAATTCTCAAAAAAGTGGCTAACTCTGGAGAAAATGGGCGCCCCTAGCCAAGAAGGGCGCCCAACTTTCAATGCCTTAGTAGGATTTTCAAAATTTTCAAAATTTCAAAGATGGCAAGAGGAAGAGGATGTCCAAGTTCATTGAACAGGCCAAGTTTAGGGTCTTGAAGATAAAAGCAAAAGAAAGCAAACCTATTTCAAACCCTAAGTCTATTTAACACCTCTCTTCAGTGTAATTTTCATTATTTTTGCAGGTAGCATTCAAAGGAGAAGGTTGGAGAGCAAGTTTGAAGTAATATTTCAAAATTCAAGAACTCAAGTTTGCTGATTCTTCATTAAATTTTTCAGACCAGCATCATAAGGCCTTGCTTTTTCAAGCTTTTTCATCCAGAAGATCAAATTTTCGAAGGAGAAGGTCAAAGAATTTTAGTTTTCAGCCATCTGGGTTTCGTCATCTCATTCTTTTGAAGAATTTTTAAGGAAATTTATCAAGTTGCAGCAGCTGCTTTTTCCTTGCATGTCAATGAAATCTTCAGAGTTTGCAAACTTTGATCATCTGGGTCATCTCAAAACAATCTTCTGAAGAAAACCCATATCACAGCTTTTTCATGAAAATTTCAAATTCTAGGGTTGGCTGCTTTTTTGATCAGCCATCAGTGTTTTTTCAAATCTGATCAATTGGGTCCATTTCTACTTGTATTCTGAACAAAACCCAGGTGCCAGCTTTTTCGGTGAAAAATTGAAGAAATTAGGGTTTGCTGCTTTTTCAGTCTAAATTCAAAATTTTCAAAAACGGACGATTTGGGTTGTATTGCAACGAAATTCTGAGCAAAACCCATATCTCAAAAAAATTTCCAAAAATTTGTCTTTTTGAGACTGAAAAACCAGCATTCTAAAACTAGAAAATTGCTCAAAGCTTGTCTGAACATAGGTGAGTTTACAGTCATTCTTCAAGGTTTTCAATATGGAGTACATCCCCTCGAGTTTAAGACCAAATCAGCACTATGTCAAAACTTCATCATCTTAGCTGAAGAACGAGAGAAGGTGTGATATGAGGAAAAGGAAAGGTATCGGAAAAGAGCTGTGCAATACTCTTCTGTTGGAAATCAAGGGAAGTGTCAGAAGCATAAAGTTGCAGAGTCGCCAAATTATCAATTAGTGAGTCATCTTTTCGGGCAGCGATGTTTTTCAAGAATAGAACTCATAAAACAACTGAAGAAGTGGAAGATTCTCTAAGTTTGATCACAGAAGGTGAGGAGATCTTGGAGGATCAGAATATTGCCTTAGATAGTATCAATGCACCTGATCAGGACCCAGTTTCCTGCTTTTTAGTGGATATGATTGAGATTTAAAGCGGCTTTCATCTAGAAGCTTTCTTTCCGCTTTCTTTCTATTCTTGGAACAATTCTTATCCATTCTTTGAAGAAGAGAAAGAAGATAAATGTAATAGTTGGCGTTTCCCGCTTTTCCTGCTTTCTTAGGTGTTAGATGTTATCTTCTTTCTAGATTTAGAAATAAAGCTTGCTTGCTGAGCAAGCCCTAGATTGTGAAAGCAAGGAGATTTTAGGGTTCCCTACTCCTCTGCTTGCCTACAAATAAGAGCCTTTGCTCATTAGTTACTTCAATGGTTATTGTGATAGCAAAGTGCTGAGTCTCTTTTAGCCAGCAAGTTGTTATTCAGTGTCAGTTCACTTGTGTTTATGATAGCGAATTGTTGAGTCTCTTTTAGCCAACAAGTAGTTGTTGTAATCGCTGTCCCTTTTGTGTAAGAACAAGTTTGCAAGCCTCCTTAGCTGCAAGTTCCTGTTCTGTGCATGTGTTAGGATAATCTTTTGTTCCAGAAGTTTGAGAAATAAAATCATGAGCCTCCTTTGCCTTGGTATAATGTCTCAGATTTCCGTTATTTGTGTTATGCTTCTATGATCTCAATTTCAGCTTATATTGAAGTGTGTAGATGTTTGTTGGAAAAGAGTTTATTGAAGCATTTTGTCAGAGAATCAACCTTGTTTATTTCTAGTTTCTCTTGCTTTGCGTATTACTTGAGAAGTTAGAAACGTCTTTAGCTTAAGTTAGTCGTAGTTGAAATTCTTAACTCAGAAAATCTCAGCTGTGACGTTTGTGTTTTATAAACCTTGTGCTCTAGCTGATCAAAAAGATAGGCAACTTAGTTTTTAGTTTACTTTCTTTCGCAACATCAGCAAGAGGGAGCTTCCCCTCCTAATTTGAAGAGCAGTTTAACTGTGTATAGCTGTCCGTTCAAATACGCATTCCAGAGGTGCGAATTTAAACGCCAACATACCTGATATGAAGAGGCATGCTCATCTGTGGTGGGAAGTAAAAGAGTGGGTCACTTGAATGCAAGGAGACCGTCGATTGCTAGAAAGAAATACATTGGGGAAAAGAGGAAGAGACGAGAGCACAACAAATAAAAGGGACTCGTGCAATCCAGCACAACAGTTAGTGCATCAAAAATATATACAAAAATCGGATTATACCAGATCTATTCTATATTTTGGTGTATCTCTACCATTTATTATCTTGCATTTATATAAATATGGCATTGCATAATACAAGAATATTAAATGTGTATTTTTTGCAAGTAATTGTTTACTGATGTATGCTTATTGCTTCAAAGATAATAAAGAAGGATTTCCTATGATTGAATCAGAATTATGTTGACTGTCTGAAACCCACCCTGTGGGTAGGGCCAGTGGTGAAGTGGTACGGATCAAAAGAGCCCACTTGTGACCTCTGCCCAATTCCTCAAGAAAGGAAGGGGCCAGGGGTGAAGTGGTAGGAGCCCATAGAGCCCACTTGCGATCACCGCCCAATCCCACAAGGTGGCAAGTGTCTTTAGGGGCTGATACATTGATGGGGAAAGCAGGTACAAGTCGCCAAGGGGGAGGGCTGTGGTATACACCCTCTTGGACTTGGCATATGGCTTTGGGTGGACCCATCATGCCCCTTCTTCCAATTTCCTAATGTGTTTGCATTGTTGATAATCTATGGATGTGATGCAATTGTCTAACCCTAACAAGCATATACACATATTTGCATATATTGTCCATGTGGTGAATGCAAGATTCCAATCCAAGATTACATCATTAAAGGGACATTTATTTAATGAGGTGAAACCCTAACCCTAATATCTTGTAATTTGTGATCAATAGGCAAATTCTAGGGAAAATCAGGGTAGGGGACATTACAATCCCTTTTGCTTTAGTTAATTCACCAATATTCTTGTAAAAAAATAAGGACTATTGATATATTGGCTTTCATTGATAACCTACAATAATTCCTGCCTATTTATGGTCACGCCATTCGCCTAAACGGAAATACCCCTTTAGCGTGTGCCTAGTCTTAATTGAAATAACTCTTAGAGCATATGAACTTTTGTCATCGATATACTAGTTATGCCTCTATAATGCTTTTATTGATGATTTATCACATAACGGCCTTAGTAACCATTACTCAGCCTTACGATCTGTTGCCCAAAAGTGTTTTTTTATGCGATAATTTACCTGTCTATC
Source organism: Sequoia sempervirens (assembly GCA_007258455.2). Lineage (NCBI taxonomy): Eukaryota > Viridiplantae > Streptophyta > Pinopsida > Cupressales > Cupressaceae > Sequoia > Sequoia sempervirens. The sequence goes on along the minus strand of VDFB02353493.1, from coordinate 284,589,887 downwards.
CACTCAACTGTGCTTTCTTATCTCATTCAGCAAGACAGTGCCATTGCCTACAGCTATAATTGCTGTCTAGTGGAAGTTGGAACTGATAGTTTCTTTCCAATTAAAGTCATTTGCTGGAAGCTACTATGCCACCCACTTTTGACTTGTGCTTTTCCTCAAAACTATCCTAGTTATTGCCTGAATACTTAATTGTACATGTGGCATATGTTGTGGGACTGTATGTTGGTTGCATATTGAATGGTGATTTTATGTTATCCACTTGTTTCATTTGCCAGAAAGCTTTTATTTTAGCAACACTTGATGTCTAAGGAAAGCGCATGGTTGTTCTGTTTGTTTTTCTTTTATCATATCACACTTTCCCCTTTGGAAGTTATGAAGCATTGTTGGTTTTTAAGCCAGTAAGAGAAGCTTGGTACATTCTAAATGAGTTAGAAACCTAGATTTGTGATTAGCTCCATCTTCTCAGAAACTACCATAGCTTTTGATCTGGGAGCCCAATAAAAGATGCTGAATAGGAAATGCAACTGTATTGGAACTCACATTTTGTATTTACTATATTTTTTTTGGGTAAATATAATACTCAGTGAAATATCATGTTATCCATGAGCAGCCTGTCAGACATTTAACTAAATCCAATTATCAAGGCTCTTCTGTAATGTCCCCATTTTCATGAGTATTAGTTTTAAGAGGGTTTAGCCTATTCCTAACTCTCGTAGGCTAACGAGCATGGTTAGAGAGTCGTTTGAGGCAGATACCAAGTCAGTGGATGGTTTCTTGGACTCGGTTGGATTGGGAGATAATAATTAAATTAATTATTTGTAAGGTTATTAAATAAATAAATATTATAAAGTAACCTTATATTTAATTAATTTAATAAAGTGACTTAAATAAAATATTATATCATAAAGTCACTAAAAATAAAATATATCTTTTATCCCACATTGGCAAGAAAAGTGTGTGAGCTCTCCCAAGAAAAGTATAAAAGGATCTTAAGGGCTCATTCTTGGATCTAGAGAAATTGATATTGATTTGATTTGTCCATTGTGGAGTTTATGGTTTCTGCAGTTACATCTATTGATCATTGGAAACGAAAACTTCCATTGATAGTATAACTGAGGTGGTGAAATATTCCTCCGAAGGGTTGCAGCTGAGAGGAAGATATTTCAGTCTTTCTAATTGTGCTTCATTGGTGGCCAAAGGCCAAATTTGCTGAGGATATTTTGCATTTTTGATTAGAGATCTTTAGTGGCATCATATTTGCATCGACTAGTAGCATTGAAGACATATGAAGGAGTGTTGAAGTCTAATATATATTTGCAGAAGGCTGATATTAATTTACAGTCATTTTGGCAACCATTGGAGACCACGTTTTTCACTCATGGAGGCTTCATTTTGCATTGATTTCACTCTCTAACTTGGGCGCTCCATTCCTTGGGTCATGGCAACGATTTTTGATGCGTGAGAGGAGACCAAGAAGCTGCCATTTATTTATTACTGGCATTCATATCAGAACAGGGGCGATTTGAAGAAAGGTTCGATTTGACAAGGAGGAGGCATGATTTGGATTTCTATTGATTGCTTCTTCATCATCAGCCCTAGGCGCTTCATCCAGGTTCTTTATTTGTTGCGTGCATTCAATTTCAGTCATGTATGTTTAAGTGTGAGAGGCTGCCAATGTACTCAGACTTAGAGTCTTTCATAATATTGTAAAGCCAAGAGTTTTGGCTGTCATACATCCATTTAGATCATTGACTAAGGAGTTATAAGTTGCCTATCATATTGTATGTATTGTTTATGCTCATATTGCACTCTTTAGGTTGCATGCCAATTGTTTGACGAAATGTCCATTGGCTGTAGATGATCATTTCTCATGTTTAGAACATTTATATGCATTTGAAAAGTCAAATAAAGGTTGCATTTGCATTTAGTTCTATGCTTAGATATCTTAGAAGTCATTTGCAAGCATTTCAAATATATTTGAAGTCATTTCAAGCTAGCATAATCAGACTGAAGCTACAAACCAGCAAGTTAAGAGGTTGCATAAGAAGTGTTTGACAATATTCCTTGAAGCAAACTAAGGTCAGATTTTGTAAGGAATTTCTACAGTGGTTTAAGAAGTGTAAACATTGACATTTTGGTCTATTCCCTCTCCTTTAGGTGAAAAATCCTAAAGTGTTAGAAGGTCATAGTAGTCAAGATCTTTATTTGGTATTTTGGTAACCCTTATGATATTCCTTGAGGGCAAAAATTTAGATCAGAAGTAGCAAGGGATATTACATCTTCTATAAATTTTAATGTTTATAATTCAATGATAATGTGCACAGTTTATATATTTTATTGTTTTTCTTATAGATGCTCATTACTTGGTATATCTAGGCTTCTTGATGTAAATTTTGCTAGTGTTTCAAGAGTGCTGTTATGTTGGGACTCTCATTTTGCATGTACCATATTGTATCTTATGTAATATAGTACTAAGTTTTCTTTTGAGGAAAGAAAATAAATAGTGTGTTATCCACTGACATCTGGCTCAGGATTTTACCAAAACTTACTACTAAGCCTATTCTATGATTATGTTATTGTTTAAAATTCAATGATTGAGTGCAACGTATATTTTATTGCTTTTCTTATTGATGTGTGGTAAATCAAGGCTTTTTGATGCAAACTCTGTTGAAGTCTGATTGAAAAATCTTGATGATTGTTAGGAAGAGGAAGAAGAACTTTTTATTTTTACTTTTATATTCATCAGGTAAAATATCAAGCACATTTTTGGAAATTTTCTTGTATGTGGTGTCTTTCAACTACCAGCATAAATTGAATCCAAAAATTAATGGGAAATGTTTTAGTTTCTTTGCAGTGGGCTCTAGCAATTGAAAGTGTGGAGAAAGGAGAGCTTGATATAGATTCAAGTTTTGGTATGCAGCAGCGACCTGATGGAGATATCGAAATAGATGAAAGATTTTGCGAAAACAATTTTCAGATTCCAACCTGTGAGCAATGTGGTGGTGTTCTAAAGCCTAATGTAAGCTCCCATGTTCTTTAAAGAGAATAGATTACAATTTCATGTACACAACTCACAATTTAAATATAACTGCACCTTGATAGTAGGGCAGAAGATAATTTTTCAGAGCTGGTGGTTATTGTTACACGTAGATAATTCAGATGTATGTTTGCCTTGGATACGAATTTTCTTATGCATACCATTTATTTTTTTCATGGATCTCTAACCTTTTTTTGTCATTGATAGTAATCCTTGGCAACTGTAGGTAGGTGCTACCCTCTAGTTTAGTGGGTTTGTGTTACATCCCGATTTTATAGCTACTATTGCATAGGGCAATTGATTGTAATGTTTGAATCCTTGTGATGAATAAAACATGATTGATCGTGCTATTAAATGAATGTGTCCTATTTAAATGATGGTTTCATTTGATTGTTACTTCTATTAATTTAAATCTTGATTAAATGTTGCATACAAATATGGAATAATGTTATTCTAACTTGTGAGATATTTTTACCTTGTTATGAGCATATGACTGCCGATGTCATGTCATGGTGCGCAGGTATGAAGTCTGTTCCTCTGGACAGAGGAGAGACATCATTCGAGGAGGAACTTGGTCGGGTAAACAGTAACGGTTACCAAATTGAGCATGCACACACATTGTGAACGGTACATAGGAACCAGGTCAGATAAGTTAGTCTTGATAAGTCGTCCATAGGCTTAGGAGTTTGATTTACTTCCTTATGCTTTATGTGATGTGATTGTTAAAATGTCAGTCTGACTAAACTGTGACTCCTTGTGTCTGAACGAAGTAGTTGATATATGATAAAGGTCAAGTGGGTACGTATACACATACATATATTGTGTACACGTATCTAAATGTATAGACATATCAATACGTACGTACGTTAAGTAGAGGGATGTAATGTCCCCTTCTCGAGCATGATCTTCTCAGATGACCGTTGGCCTATTCCGGAGACCCGTAGGCTAGTCGGAAGGTAAAATTAGGGTTTCCTATTTTTGAGGATGTCCTTGCTCGGAGTTGGTGGTTCCAATGGCGGATTCTTTCTGGGTTTTCAGAGAGCTTCGCAGTGGTATGTTAGTCTCGGCTTTCTGAGCATTTCCAGGAATTTACTATTTTTAGTAAATTCTATTTTTGGCAGTAAACAGGTTGGTCTCAGGCAGTTGACTTTCCCCTCTAGTTGACTCAAGTGGCGTATTCAGTTTCGGGCTTCAGAATGCAGTTTGGGAGAGATGAACTTATTTCACTTAAAAATAACATTATAATTTTAATGTTATTTTATCCCCTTGGCCTAGTCAAATAACTTAATGTTATTTTAAAAGGTGGACTTGAAGGGTGGTGCCATCATTGAGGTTATATTAAAATTATATTGAATTTATCAAAGTCAAAACTAAACCTTAAGGAGGACGCATTTATTTAAGTGAGAAATTTAATGAAGTCAAAATTAAAGATGCTTGGAAAAGGACGCCATTTCTTGGAATTAGGGTTTTGACTTTGGAAAAGAAGTTAGGGTTTCAAGGAAGGTCAACAGAAGCTTATAAAAGACAGCCTTGGGTTCTCAATTGAGGATCTTTGGACAAATACACTGTTATGTTGCCGGATTGGCTCTGGAATCGCTTCGGGGAATGTAGGCCTCCTAGCATTGGGCATCTCTTCTCGTTTGTAAGACAACGACTAGTGATGATTTTTAGTCTAGTTGTGAATTCATTGGATTCCGTGCATTGTAATCTGCATTGATCTAGTTAGCTTCAGATTTTGCATGTTAGAAGTTTCTGGTTTTCTCCTTTTAGCTACAGCAGATTCATTGTTTCATTCATAAATCAAAAAAGACAAAACAAATCATTGTGGGTAGTTTCTATTTCTCTTCATCTAGGCTAGGCGCCATTATTTCCTAGTTTGCAGATTTTTCTGTAGTGGCATTTATTTTTAAAGTCAAAATCGCCCTTGGCTGGGCCGTACCATTTTATATGCCATTGGGATTCGTGCATTTCAGAAAGTTGCAATTTAAATCTGTTTTGTGATGTCCTCTTGAGCGCCTATCTTCATTTAGGATTTTGAGATTGATACTGAGCATTTTGAATGAGGAGAGAGGGAGTTTCAAGCAATTTTTAGAATTCCTATGCTGCTGTTTCTATGTTAAAAGTTGCAGGTCTGACAGGGCAGTTTTAAGAAATCTGCAATTGCTTATTTGGCTGATGGTGATAAATCTTTGAAGAGCATTGTGAAGAATTCAGGGGCATCTGGCGAATGAGGTTGGGTCTATTCATTGTCATTTCAGTTGATCTTTACATTCAACAATTCCATTCACGAATATTGTACAACTCTTTCTATATCCTGTTTTGTATTATAAGCAAGATTTCGTTTTAATATTGTAAGCTGGCAGTAGTACTGACAGCCGTCAAAGTTCTTGCTTATCAGTTGTAATAGTCTTCTTCTTTCAGCAGTTGTTATTGTTGTAATTGATCTCCGCCCTATGGTCGCTACTTACCCACTCTGGGTCAGCAAGCACATGCTGGGTGTTGAGTGTTTCACTTTTCAATAGTTCCTTTCCAGCATTGTTTTTTGTATTCACTTCGTCATATGGTCGCCCCTCACTCCGCATTGGATTGGGTAGCACATACTTGACGTTGAGTTCCTTTCTGTATTTAGCGTAGAAGATCCTCTGACCAATGCTCGCCATCATCGGCGCCATTCTGGTTAGAGTTGCTTTCTTGCACGTTTGGGTTTATCCATCTAACCTTAACGGGTGCACTGTTTGTAATTGGTACTCTGTTAATTGAAAAACAAAAAAATTGGCTCGGAATATTTCAAGGGATATGCTTGTATGCATGTGTTGACATGTATATACGCATACATATGTATACACAAGAAGAATATATAGGCATGCATATACATACACAGCTCGTCTTAATATCTTTGATATAAATAATATTTCTTATAATGTTGTCTAGGAGATTTACGTATATCTTTGTGTAAATATATATATTAATAAAATGATTATTAATATATACATCAATACATAAGGAATATGTAAATAATAATATATTTATATATTTTATAAATTAAATGTGTTAATATTATAATTAATATATTTTTATATATAAATACGTTTATATATAAAGATATATTAATATTTAATAAAATATATTTATATATAAAATATACAAATATAAATAATTAAAATTTAAATAAAGGAAAATAATTTCAAATGTTTAATAGAATAAGCATTATTCTTTGAAGGACATAATCGCAATATATATATTGAAGAAGTAAAAATTCGAAAATGTAGCCGCATGAAATATTTAACTCATTAAAATACATTTCAAAAGAAGCGAACTTCACAAAGGAAATATTTGAAAAGTTTAAACTTTGGAAAAATTGAATGGAAAACCAATATGGACATTCCCGTGAAAATGCAGAAGCTCTTGCGCAGCAAAAAATGCAGGGAGAAGCATTCAAACTTGAGAATAGGGAAATGGCGATGGGATTCAGTGCTGTAACAAGCAGAATGTTGACCTAAAAACACAACAATAAAACCATTTCGAATTCATACGACTGGCAATAAAACGTGTACCTGTAGGTGGCGTTTTTGATTGTTGAGTTGAAAAATTCTTCAACTGCTGGCTCCATGAGGTCGAATCATCCTTGAAAATCATGATTAAGGGTTTAATAACATGCCAAGTGACGTTTTGACCAGGTAAACATGTCAGTCTGTCATTTTACATGCCCAGAAATGGGGATTCTGTTGTTATTTTGGCTTATAAATACTTCTCTATTCTCCATTCGAAGGGCACTCATTGTTTTTTCAACTTTGGCGTTTTTAGAGAGTTCCTATATTGCAATTGTGAGCTTCTGCTGTGAGTTAGAGTTACTGTTTTGCATCATAGTGATTTAGTGAAGGAATTAGAGTTTTCTTCATCTGTAATTCTTAGACTGTGAAGTATTAGTTAGCAATTTTCCAGTGGAAAGTTTCTGTTTGGAGAAAGTGTTTTGGAAGAGTTTTCTACTCAGGAGGAAGAAGGGAAACTTCATTCTGTCATCATCAATTGAAGGCTGCTGTCAGAAGTGCATTGGAAAGGAGCTTAAAAGTATATACAGGCATGTTTCTTAATTGGGATTTATAGGTTAAGTTTTCTTATTGTCTTAGAATTGCTGGTTGCATTTGATATGAAATAAGTAAACTATCCTTAGCAATCAAGTTTCGTTTGATAGGCTGTTAATGCAGAATGATTCAAGGGATTTCATTTTAAGTAAGGGGTAAAAGTTTAGGGAATAACAATGTAGCTAAAGGAGAAAGCTTGAGCAATTCAATATATTTAATTGATGGATTAAGGAAGATTTAAAAGGAATTGGGGTTTTAAAAGAAGGGATTCAATTTGATTAAAGGGTTTAAAATCAACTTAGCTTTATATGCATTGTAATAAAAGGTTGTCTCTTGTGTGTGTGATGATTGATTTATAGTGCTAAAAGTTTATGCATTTATTTGGAGTTACAAAATTGTATGATCTTCGTATATGGAGAGTACGTAGAGTAAGTATTAACTTCTAGGAATGAAATGACGTCAAAACTAAGTGTAATCCTAGCTTGTGTTATTAGGTTAACATTAGTAAGCTTCACTCCTAGGATAAAGATTTCCGGAAATAGGAGATAGGATAGTAAACACTTGTTTAAAGACTCATTTCCAGTAAACTGTTTGAGGTAGGAAGTCTGGGGTAAACTGAACCCATTGAAGGACATGGCCTACGCATAGAGTAAGGAAGCCTCAAGTCAAATCGGCCCTGAGTAGTGTTTATGATAGATGACCTTCATTCGAAGTACTGAATGAGAATACTTTGGCCAAAGTAGTGAAAGGTACGACATCCACCTAGGTGTGTGATAGTTGAGACTACACTGTCAGTTCATTGTGATCCGAGTACTAGTTCGAGATTGTGAAATAGCAAGGTTCTAGTTGTGTAGGACACAACACTATGCTCAGTTGGTAATCGTTAAAGGATACCCTACCAATCTCTTCTTCGAAGGGAGGGCCATCTATCTAACGATAGGTGTGCGGGGGACCGCATTATAAGTCCGTGGTTGGCAGAAAAGTGCCCGAGTGATGTTTCTCCTCCACAGCAAGTGGCCGATGTACCAAGATTTGAAAGGACGGACTCCTGGACCTTCTTACTTCTATTTGTGCAAAAGCTTACGAGCTATGTATGTAACTGTATTACTTTTGAACTCTGATTTATATTTGCAATGAAAATGAAATTCATATGGAAACACATTGTAACTTGTACGTATTTATCAATAAAGAAAGGAAATTTTTTATTGTATTATCTTTGTTACTTGTTACCTTTACATATTTAAAGTGAGAATTGGAAAATTTTAATTTACGCAAGAATTAGGTCGTTATAGTTTGGTTCCCTTTTCTGCAAAAAAATATATGAAGTTTGTAAATTAATCAATTTTCCTTATTTTGCTCAGAGCTCAGCTTGCCCTCAAGCTCGGTCACTCTATCTTTCAAGTACTTATTCTTAGTTGAGAGTATTGAATTTTTCCTGATAACGGATGCAGTTGGAGTACTTTCTTTTACATTGCCATCTCATTGCCTCTATTTTCTCTCTCTGCTTCTTGAGCTGCATTTCTATCATTACAACTTTAACTTGTATGTTGCTAAAGTTTTCTTTGACCATTCCTAGCTCAGTTAGAGCATTTTTAGGTTTCTTTTGCCCTTAGATAATTTCTTCCTGGGTTAAGCTTGCTTGAAATCAAGTGATACATTTGCCGAGGCATGATCTATAGTGGTCATTTCTCCTCTACTTTAGCTTTTGAGAGATGTTTTTGGGTTGCACCATTGTGTCTAGGAGGCTCAAAAAATTAAGATTGTCATGCCCCCATCAGGTTTCAGACCACCATCATAGCCTTTATTAAAATAACAGGCAGTGATAAAAAGACTGCCGCTTATGTCCAAGACTAATTAATCAATCAACACTAAGCATGGGCGGCGACTCTACAAAGGGACATAATTAATAATTAACAAAAAGATTTAAGGAAGTGATAAGATTGTGGAGGGGCGTGTCCCTTAACGAGGGAAGGGTGTTGATAAAAGCTATGTCTTTTCCCCACCATGGAGGATATAAAAGGAGGAACACTTCAAATGGAGAAGGCATTAAAGGAGATCAGAAAATAAATAAACATTTGCATTCAGAAAGGCAGTAGCCATTGAATATAATAAGTGATTGGTATGCATCATGATGGAGTATAATGTTTTTATATATATAATCTTTCATGTATCTTTAACCTAGTTACTAATGGGAATTGCTAATCTATTTAAGGCTATTATAATTATTGATTTAATCTATTAGTTTCCCTTTAAGCAATCAGGCATGGATTTGCAAGGGAACACAATTGGGAGAGGTAGTAGACCGGTTCCACAATGTAAGTAGACAACGCCATGTTGGATGGTAACGGGAGTTCCTGTCACTTGGGGCCAAGAGGTGATTGCCACGTTCTTGGGCTTAATTGTGATGAATAGTCTCCGGATGCCCTTTTGTGCTTTCCTTTCCAATCCTTTCTATGATTGGTTGTTGGCAATGAAACTATGGCTTAGATCCAATTCGGCGATGTTATTTATATTAATTGTTGATTTACTCATAGTTGGAAAACTCGCCCCAACAAAAAATTTGCCAAGGGGAAAATTGGAGAGATTTTTAAAACTCGGAAAAAACTCGGAAAAACTCGGGAACTTAAAAAATTGCTTAATAAACATTAAAAAAGACATTTTCAGCTTTAAGTTTTGCATAGCCGAGTTTTTTGAAAAACTCGGCAAAAACTTGCGAGTTTTTCGAAAAAACTCGGAAAAACTCGTTCGAGAAAAAACTCGCGAGTTAAACTCAAAAAAACTTGCGAGTTTTTGAAAACTCGGTGAGTTTTATGCGATTCTGCCAACTATGGATTCTCTTAAGTTCAATAAATTTTATATGATTTAATTTTAGAATACTATTTGTAAAACAAATTATATTGTTGGAATTGTTACTTTTGGGCAAAATCAGGCATACCCCAACTAGGGGACATTACAATTGGTATCAGAGCTTTAATCCTGCCAACCTGAGGGATGAAAGATAGTTGATGCAACTTAGCCAACGGGCTCAAAGGGCATTGGAAAGAGAAAAAAGAAAACTTGCAGCAAGTAATAACCCCACTCCAAACAATATAATGGGTGAACAATTGGGGGATGAGTTGAGGGCCTTCATGGAGAAAAATGAGAAAACAACCCAATTGCTCCTACAAACCCTTTAAAATATGAACACAATAAGCAATCTTAACCAAAGTAATTGGAGGGATGCCACTTCCCATCATTCTGAAAATAACAATAGAAGTCCACTAGGGTCAACACCTAGGGTAACTAGACCTTCTTTTCTATTTAGGGAGGGACGACCAAAGAAGGAGAAGAAATCAATACACCAAACCAAAATTTAAATGAGTTGGCCATAGCCTATTCAAGACTAGACCCTAAAGTTAAGATAGACATCCCTTTTAGGGAATATTGTGAAGTTGGAAAAAGAAGTAACCCTAGAAGAGAGAGGGGTCAACCTAATAAAAACCTACATCATAAAGTAGGCAAGATAACTCTCCTTAACTTTGATGGATCAAGGAAGATCACCACACATTCATGGATCCAAAAATTGGATGCATATCTATCTCTTAATCCAATTATAGAAGATGCCATCAAATTCGCCATCCTACATTTGGAAGGGGTTGCACACGACTGGCGGCACCATGGCTTGATTACTCAAGGCCACCATAACATAACAATTCATGATGACTTCATTGAAAAACTCATTGAAATATTTGACCAAAAGCACCCCGAGAGATATTTTAAAGAATTAACTCAACTAAGACAAGAAGGGACCGTTGAAGACTATGTGGCTGAATTCCAAAGAATTTCAGTCATGGTCCTCAGAATTACTGAAAAAAGACACCTATTTATAGAGGGACTATCAGAAGCTATTCATGGCCTAGTAAGTTCCCTTGATCCCACATCCCTCCAAAACGCAATCTTAAAAGCCCTATGACTTGATAAAGGTTACTCCAAAAATATATCATCAAATGATAAGACCTATAAGAAGGATGGGCATCAAAGAACATTACCTCCTAGAGATGACCATGAAGAGCTACGAAGAAAAGATTTATGTTTCAAATGCAAGGAGAAAGGGGGGCATGGACATGTTTTCCATCACGAGTCTCGAAAGAAAAACTTGTGTTACAAGTGTAAGGAGAAATGGGAACCAAGAGATAAGTGTGGAAAGAGAGGTCAAGCAAGCAACATAGAGGCATTATCCGAGGATGAAGTAGGGGAAGAAGATGAAGAAAATCCAAGCAAAAGAAGAAAGTGTGATTAGGAAGACTATGGAACCCTAGCTGAAATATCAAGAGCATCCAAGCATCACCCCTTTCAGATTCAAAGTGTCCTAAAGGGACAAAGGGTAACCGCCCTTGTGGATAGTGGAGTGACACACAACTTTATCGACGAAACATTGGTTAGAAGAATGAATTTAGAAACAAAAGATTTTAAGGGCTTTAAGTTAACCTCAGCCGATGGGTCCACTACTCCATGTACAAGAAAGATTCCACAACTAAGCATCACCTTGGGAAAACATCCAATGAAAAAAGACTTCTACATAGTAAACATGGGGGACACCGATGTAATCTTGGGCGTCCCATGGTTGCACTCCTTGGGATGTTTCTACCTAGACTTCCCAAAATTGGAACTTTGTTTTCAACATAACGGACAAGAAGTCCTCTTGCAGGAACTATCCGATGGATCCCCTAGAGTAGTTTCATCCAAAAGGATGGAAAGAATCTTTAGACATGGACAAGTGGAATGGGCTGCTAAGTGCATGATTCTTGACAAATCTTCCTCCCAAGGTAAAGCCATACGCATTGACATCCAACCCCTCCTAAAGAAACACAAAAAGGTATTTGGCAACATTCCACTAGGACTTCCTCCCAAAAGAGGTTTTGAACACACCATAGAACTTGAAGAAGGGGCTAAACTTGTAATCACTACACCTTATAGGAACCCCTGAAAATTTAAAGAAGAAATAGAAAACCATCAATGAGGTTCTTAAAATGGGCCACATTCAACCTAGTTCAAGTCCTTATGTTTCCTCAGTAGTGTTAGTTAAAAAGAGGGATGATACTATGAGAATATGCATAGACTATAGAGCTTTGAAGAAAAAGGCTATAAAGAACCATTATCCTATTCCTAGAGTCGATGAATTGATTGATGAATTTCATGGAGCAAGATACTTTTCGAAGATTGACTTATGATCCGGTTACCACCAAACTAGAATGAGGGAAGAAGATATCCCCAAGACCGCCTTTAGAGACACTATGGACACTTTGAATTCTTGGTCCTACCCTTTGGTTTAACCAATGCCCTTTAACCTTCCAATCATGCATGAATCACTTATTCAAGAAGCAACTAAGGAAATTCCTATTGGTATTCTTTGATGATGTTTTGATCTACAACAAAACATGAGAAGAACACCTTAAGCATATTGATGAAGTACTAGGGATTCTTGAACAAGAATCACTATATCCTAAAGCCTCCAAATGTGAATTTGGGTTAGAAGATATCTTGTATCTAGGACATAAAATCAATGCACAAGGAGTAAGTGTGGATGAGGAAAAGATAAAAGCTATTAGGAATTGGCCAAAACCAAGAATCCTAACCCATCTAAGGGGATTTTTGGGCTTATCCAACTACTACCGATGGTTTGTCAAAGGATTTTCTAAAATTGCCCCACCACTCATTGACTTAACTAAAAAGGGAGCCTTTGCATGGGATGAAGTAGCCCAACTAGCTTTTGAAAGACTTAAGGAGATAATGAGTTCTTGTCCTGTTCTAGTTGTTCCTGACTTTTCTTTACCTTTCAAGTTAGAATATGATGCTTTCAGAGAAGGCATTAGAGTAGTACTCATGCAAAACAAACACCCGATTGTAATGTCCCCTTCTTAGTAGTGATCAGTGCAGTTGGCCGTTAGCCTATCCTGGAGGCCGTAGGCTAGTTAGAAGCAGTAATTAGGGTTTCCTATTTTCTAGGAGAATGTTTTGGCAGTTTTGGAGGCTTGCATGTGGGAATTTTGCAGTTTGGATTCTTGATTCCTTCTGGGTTTTCAGAGAGCTTCGCAGTGGTGTGACATGCAACTGAAATAGGTAACTTTTCTGAACTTACTATTTTTAGTAAGTTGCGATGGCTGCTCAAAATGAGGTTCAAATGCTTTTGGACACACTTACTATTTTTAGTAGTATGCTATTTATAGTAAGTGCTATTTTTAGCAGTGCAGTCTTTGGGGTTTCCGGCGCATATCAACATTTCTGGCGTATATCAGCATTTCCAGCGCATTTCAGTATTTCTGGTGCTTGTTATTTTTAGCAGGTTTTCAGCAGGCCAGTTTAGAGGCTATTTTAGGCAGGTTAGTTTGAGCAGTCGGTCTCCCACACTCTTGGAGCTATTTTGGTAAATTTTGCACCTTGGTGAAATATTTGGCTAAGGCATGGAGGACGCCTAGTTTGGTGAGATAATGTTTTTAAGTGAAAATATTTCCTTTGCAAAAGTGGACGACTTCATAAGGGGATTATTTATGTTGCTTATAATGTTTATTTTTCACTTAATATTTTGGACGCCTACATTATACTTTATTTACATTTTGATAAAGTATATTGCCTTCTTAGAAATGGACGACTTGGAGAGATGATAAAATGAAATGAAAATGACAAAGGTGATTGTGAATGGGAATCTCATGTGGGCGCCCTAATTGGAGGGAAACGGATTTGAATTGGTGAAGAAGCTTATAAATAAGAGTGTTGGGCTTCGTTCTTGTTATCTATGAAAAAAACATAACGAAGTGTTGCCGAAATGGTTACTCACTCGCTTTGAGGAATGCATACCTCCTAGCAAACTTAGTTTCTTGCTTGAGAGATAACAACTAGCTAAGATAGTGATAGTTCTTTACTTTGAAGAGCAGATGGAGTTTATTGAGATGAAGGAGTTTGAGGTTTTTTGAAGTTTTGGTGTGATTTTCATAGTTTTCAGTTTGCTGGTTTGTGTTAGCTGTAGCACGTTTCCACTCATTACTCTATAGGTGATTTTTTGTTGATTCTAGGTACTGACCCCATGCTTGAGTCTTCCCTAGGCGCATCTTCTTGTTGATTTTCAGATTTTACCATGGAGAATGAATTTAATAATGCTGGTTGCCCTTCTCTAGAGGGTTGTACTTTCTCTTGATGTGCATTGGGAAGTGTGCAAACTCATTTGGGTCTATTTGGCGTGGGTTGAGAATCTGAAGCTGGTCGCCCCTCTCTTAGGAATCTATTGCATGTGATTCTATGTCATTCAGAGGTGTGTAGATGGAGTTATGAGCATTTTGGTGTGTTCTAGGCTTGCTGGTTTGAGTTTTCTGTGTGCTGGGTTTTCATATCAGATTGTTGGAAGTTCTGTTTTTTGGCTTGTTTCCATAGTTGAGAGCTTGAGAAGTTTGGAGAATTATACAATAACATTTTGTAGTGATTGGGCAGCTATATCTCATTGTAATTTGTAGATTATATCGTATTGTAAGATTGTTATTAATAGTACTGATTCAGTCATCTTATTTCTGCAACTTTACCTTTGTAATTCCCACGATTGTGGAAGAGATAGGCCTCACCGTCTTTACTTTCAGCATTTACATTTTTGTATTACCTGTTGAACAAGTGGAAGGGGTCGGCAAGCCACCTGTTGTTGCGTGTTTTATGACACACAAAACATTTTAGAACAAAGTGTCACAGACGCTCTATTCTCTCTTGAAAAACTACTTCCTATGCTAAGATTGCAAGTGAGTTCATAGGGTAATTCCAATGTTTAAGATGAACGCGGATAGGCTCTGTGGTATGGATGTGATTTGCTGTGGGCACAAGTAAGATTTTGCAAGTTATTCGAAAAAGGAGAGACATAAATGCAGTACCATTTTTGGATTTTTGATTTTATATAAAAAAGTGAAAAAAGATTTAGGGTTTAGAGAATCTATTCTACTCCTAAGAAATCAAGAGAAGACGAAGACTAAGTGAAACCAAATAAACTATACTCTGTTTCGCCACGTTCAACGACAACTACGCAGAGCAAGTGCAATCTTCTAGGAATGTGCTTGTGATTTTCATGTGATAAATAATTGCCATCAGATCGAACAACAATTATCAAGACAGAAGTTAAGCATCCACAGTAAAGCTCAGTCTAACTTTGCACATTGGGCGAAATCATCCACCCAAAGAAAGTATGAGCTCGGTTTCACTAATCGACGTTATCAATCAATCATTCTTCTAACATACATTTTAATTCAAATCTACTAAGAGAGAAAGAGAATATGCGACCATGCAACTATTCAACAATCAAGTATTCAAGGCACCTCATGCATTTGAACTTCATTATCAAAGTAGTGTTTTCACAACAATCTCATACAAACTCTCTCTTTATTTCTAACTATCTATCTCAAATCTGCTCTAACTCTTAATCTCCTCTAACTTCTAAGCCTTATCTGATTCTCTAATTTCTAATTAATGAAATGAGAGAGAGAGGGGGGGGGTTTATATAGTTTTTCAAATTACAAAGAACGGCCCAGATTGATTCAAGATCAATGGCCAAGATTAATCAGAACTAAACCCTAATTAGGGTTTCCAAAACCACAATCAGTTAACTGGAAGAAAACACTAGACAACTGGAGTGTCGTCCTTATCCGCTTGTGCAGCCTCACGTTCGGCGAACCTGGACACTATCAGGTCGACCTCCTCCATAGCAATGTCGGGCAGCACGCTAATGTTGTACTCCAGCAAATCCAGGTTCTCTGCACACTCTGCAAACACAGTCGTCCATATTGGCTCTTGCAACAAGAAAGAACCTCTAATGGCCATGAATTCGAACACTTTGGTGAAGCCTCCCTTCATAATCGGCCCGGTGGTGGAGAAAAATTTCTGTACTTGCTCTTTCAGAATCTTTGACCGCAAGTGTTTCCTTCGGACAATCTCCTTGTTTAGCATATTTGCAGCCATCTCATAGATTTTACCTTGAATTTCTTTTACTTGTTCTTCAACTCTACCACTGTCTTGCTTCACCTTTTCGAGGACTCCCCTTCTCGAGACTAGAGCATAGTACCATCCGTTGAAGTCATAAGCTGCTCCAGCTTCAATAACTTTATCTTCGATCAACCGTTGCTTTGAAATGCCTTTCAGTTCTCGGATGCATGGGATGATCCTGCTTTGAATATCCTCGAGACTGCTCCATAACTCTGCAAGATCTGCAACTCGTGAAAGCATGAAGGAAGTCTGCTCATTCACTTGTGCCAACTTTTCTGCAAATATCAACGCCTCTTCTTTCTTTCCAATTATCCAGTCTTTAGCCTCCCTCGCTGTTGTCAACTCCTCTTCAAAGTTTGCACTTGGTCCTTGCGAAACATTCGGAGGTAAAGGCGCCACTTGTTCACCTTCGTTTAGTGGCCTAGTCAGGTGCTGGATATAATCTTTTAAACGCTGAATTTCTTTCTTGTATTCTTTCTTCTTGGCGACTTCTTTTTCTAATCTGCCCTTGATGGTGGCCACTGAATTATCCAAGTCTTCGACTTCCTGCCCTTTTGATGTTGGACCCATGTCGACAGTCGTGATAACATATTCTTCAGGAGCAATCTCGTCTTGAAACTTGTCATCCGCAGGCACTGCAATTTGCACCGTGCGATTTCCAGCTTCATCTCTTTGAATAGTCGAGAACTTTTTGGCCTTCTTCCTCGGGGCAGTCTGCTCTAATCTTGCAAGAAAATCTACGTCGTTGTCCTCCTCAGGGACTTCCATTGGCGCTTTTCTTTTCAATCTTTCTCTCAGCCACTCAGGTACTGTTGGCTGTTCAATCATGTCCTCTTGATTTTGGACGTCTGGTATGTCCTGTACTTCCTGTTCTTCTTGAATTTCTGGCAGATTTTGAATTTCTTGAACTAGCTGCATATCCTGGATCTCTTGGACGGATGGGTCCTCTTGAATGCCTTTGAGGGCGGAAATCATTCCTTCCTCGAATCCTCCATCCTCGATGTCTGTGTCGTTACCCGATTCCAAGATCTCTGTGCTTGCCGGAGAGGGTTGATTATCATCTTCTATTTGAATTAGCTCTACATTTTCCACTGGAGAAGGGATCATGGCATTTTCCAAGGATTCTCTATCTAAGGCAAGCATCTCCTCTATATTCCGGGAAGCAGCCGACTGGAGGGGTTTAGACTTATGTTTCTTCCGTGAAGGACCGTCATCTATCTCTTTACCTTTGTCTTGAATTGCAGATTTATCGGCTTCTTTCATCCTTTTGGAGTTGGCAGCATCTGCTTGTCCACCTGCCTGAGATGCACCGGCGTTCGAAGAACATGACTCAGTGTCTCCCATCAACTCATAGGTAAATTGCACATTTCTCTGTTTTAACACTTCTACTTGACGATCTATCCACCACTGGGAGTATTTGAAAATAGGGCGCATCAAGGTGGCTAGATCACCCATCTCAGGTTCGAACCATTTCATAGGTGGAAGCGGCTCATTTTCCTTGAAGCCTGGCTGCACATATATCCTGTCATCTTGTAGCTGGTCAGGTATTTTGAAGAGCTCCGTCGCCCTTATCATGCTCAGGGGCAACCTTGACCATAATCTTCTCCTTACATCGTATTCATCGGCTGCGTTGGCCCAAAATTCCTCTAGGTCAACCCGATGTTTATATCTTTCTCCGTCCACAGTTTTGACGTGATGGAACGGATCGAAGTTGCTTCTGGCTTTGTATGATATAAAAGGATACTGTTGAATCTCCAGTCGAGCAACCTCTGCTGCTTGGGCTGTCGGGCATGACTCCTCCATGTTGCCGATGAAAAACGGAAAGGTGACGGCAGCTTTCTGCTTAGGTCTTTGGATGTTCTGATATGTTTCTAGTTGCCTTAGCACCTCCAACAACACCATCCTGTTTGTCGGGTAGACAGGCAGCCTATAAGGATTTCCGGAAAATCCTTGGATTCTGATGTAGGTGAACTTTGGATATTGGATGAACCAGAATCCATAACGACTGATCAAGCTCTTAGCTTCATGCGAGAGTCTTTGGTGCGTTCCGCCCTGAAGAAGCCTGGTGATATACATCAAAAATGCATCGTGAGCTCGCCGGAAGTGGGACTTCTCTTTCAGCTGCAGCTGTGGATAGCAGTCGTAGACTTTGAATTTCCCCTCGCCATTGCCGACCACGCCTTTGCATGTCAAGCCAGGATATTTATAATATCTTGCCAATGAATATACAATGTAGGAGCTCATGTGGAAAACTTTGGTCTGTTCAAAGTTGACCAACTGTTCGTGCAAGCTGTCACTGATCATCCTGGACCAATTAAACATTTTGACTCCAGTGATTATCTCATCAATAAAATAATACATCCATTCTTCGAAAGGGGCACCGTGAGCACTGCCTACTATTCTGTTAAGTAACAGAACAATATCACCATATTCTTCTTTGAAGTGGGTTCTGATCAACTTTTTCGGCATCTTGCTTGCAGTAGGCTTTGGTTTCAATAACCAATTTTTGTTCATGTTCGATGCACATAGATCCTTCTGACTTTGATAGAGTTTGAATGTGTCTTGTTTGCTGCGGTAGGATGTACGGTTGTATACTGGAATGCCAAAAGTCTCCTGGATTGCCGGCTCAGACAAGTAAGCAAGGACTCTCCCGTCAGGAGCTTCAACCTGTCGGTCTTGTGCGTTGTAATGAAGTGCACACTCTACCATCAACTCAGGACATTCTTTTGCTGGTGGAAATCCAGCTGCATGGACGATTCCGTTTCGCATCATCCTCATGGCGATTGGCGTTGGCAGACGTCCATCAGTTCCATACATTCTCTTTCGGAAATCTTCAAGATCAACGTGGCCAAGGTCCGTGTCAAGAACGTGCTCCCACTTGGACTTGATCTTTGATTGTGTTTGGACATCTTTGCTTGCGAATTTCATCTTGGCTGTTTCGAAAAAATAGATCTGCAAGAGAAAGAAATAAGGAAAATCAGAATTCGACCTTTAAAATCAGTTTGAAAAAACATTCCAGCTGGTAATTAAATTAGAATTCGCGAACAGAATAACAAGCTGGAAAGAAAATAGATGGTGAAGTTTCATGTTAACATGCACTGGATAAGAAAAAATCTGCCTTGTGACCTCTTGGAAACGTGATCGTGATTGCTATGCAAGCTGATAGCAGAATATTTCTCTCACTTAGCTGCAAATTTCTTCAGCCCTTTTGCCTTAAACACTTTTCTCTCACAACTCTTCTTCTCAAAATCGAGTGATTGCAAAAATGAAAAATGAAATCACTTATAGAAGTGAGAGGGTCGATCATTTTAGCATATTTGCAAAGTTTCCTTTGAATCGAGTTCGAACTCATTCTTTCACTTTGTTTCTGAATGGCAAGTTCTATCTTTAACAACTTCGTCCGGGGAAGTTTCTAATTTTATTCACAGTCCAACAAGACTCTTTTTCTCTCTTTCCATTTTCGAAATTTTCATGACTTATCCCTTTTTGGTGTTGGAAATAAAATATTAAAATAATTAAAATAATTATTTTATGTGTCCATTCCAACCCGTTCGTTTTGTTGGCAATTTATTTTTTGATTTTTCGAAAATTTCTCGCCATAATCTTGATCGTCCAATTTATTTGGCCATGATTTTCTAACCGTTTTCCAAAAATATTTGGCCATGTCCAATTTTATTTGGCCATAAAATATTTCTTGTCTGACATTTTCTAGCCACGTCCAACTTTTTCTTAGCCATGTCCAAAGATTTTCTAGCCATGACTTGTCTCTTGTCCAAAATTCTTTCGCCATGTCCGGTATTTTTCCATCCACAACTCGATTTTTCACAAACTTTCCTTGACAAATCCAATTTTATTTCGTCCATTTGCTCAATTTTTCTAGCCATGGCGAAGATTTTTCTTCATATTTTCTTGGGCGAATCTTCAAGTGCCATGTATATTTTAGCTTTCCAAAGGCTTGGACTTAGGCGAATTTCAATTTTTTATACTCTTGATACATGGCGGACTTTGGCATTTTCTTTGCCATTCGTGCCTTAGCCATTTTTTCTTTCCTTTCATCTTAGGCGGACTTCACACATTTTGTAGCCACTTTACTCCTTGGCTAAGGCGGACTTTGTTGGTTTTTTGGCCATTTTAACCTTGCTTATGGCGGAGTTTCCTTTTTTGTTTGCCATTTGACCCTTTGCTTTAGGCATTTTCTTCTTCCCTAAGGCGGACTTCAGCTTGCCTTTGGCCACTTTAACTTTGATTTGTCCATGCCTTAGCCAATTTTATCTCATTTTGCTTTGGGCGGACTTTGGCTTCTTTCTAGCCACTCCTTTCATGCCTTGGGCGGACTTTGGGGTTATGCTTGCCATTTGCCTTGGGCGGACTTCATGCCTTCCCTTGCCAACTTGAAACTACCTAGGGCTTGACATATCCTTAGCCATTGCTCAATATTCTAGGCGGACTTCCTCATATTCTTCGCCATTGGACTTGGTTGGAGGGCGGACTTCCATGTTTTCCATGCCACTTACAAGGGCGGACTTGCATGTATGTTTGGCCATTGCCTAATATCCAAGGCGGACTTCATTACATCTGTTGCCATTTTCCTTCTTGGCTGGGGCGGACTTGCATGATTTTGTTGCCATTGGACTTCTTAAAGAGGGCGGACTTCCTTGCATGTTTGGCCATTGCCAGATTTTCTTAGACATTTGCCAGATTTTCTTAGACATTTCCTTCATTCTCCATGGGCGGACTTCAGCATCTGACTGTCCATTGCCACTTTAACTTAGACATTTCCAAGGGCGGACTTCATGATTTGTATGTCCATTGCTCAGATTTTTGTGCCATTGATCAGATTTTCATGCCATTTACATCTTTGACAGAGGCGGACTTGACAGACTTCATTGCCATTGGTCACTTTTGCTTAAGGCTTCATTGACTGGTATACTTCATACTCAGGCAGATTTCTAGTCTCCTCCATGATTGTGTTCAGATTTTCCATGAATTGTTCAGATAATTTTCCAGATTTCTTCATAAATTTCATGGACTTCTTGCAGATTTCTTCATGAATGTTCAGATTTCTTGACGAATTTCATCAAATCTTCAACCATTTTAGTGCTTTTACCAGATTTCCCTATGATTTTCCAGAATTTCTCACCATTTTTGAATGAATTTTCCAGATTTTTGAACCCTTTTTTGTGTTTTTCCAGATTTTTGACCAAAATTTCAAAAAACTTTGAATCGATTTTCTGAGAGTTTCGTTGCTCGTTTCGAACTTCTGAGTGCGTTTTCGAAACTCGTGGCCCTTCCTTTCTAAAAATAGAAATTTTCCAAAAATAGCAACTTTCCAAAAATAGACCCTAAAAAATAGGGATCCCAGAATTGCCCAAAAGTGCCAAAAAAATAGGTCCTAAAAAATAGGGGGCCCGGGGTGAGAAACCCTAAAAATATGGAAGTGTCAGAATCGACCGAAACGACAGTCGATCTTCGTCTCCCAGGCCTTCTAAGCACAATGGTGACGTTTGTACATTAATCCAGACTAAAATTCACTGACTTGACTCGGGTGACCGTTCAAAATTGAAACTCAAAAACCCCCAAACGAAGAGCAGACAAAACAAGGCGCGTGAAAGCAAAACCCCAAAAGGCAAACGACAAGGGTCCCCATTTGCAATGGGGCGAGGTGTGAGTTAGGTCGCAACATCTGGCGACTCCACGTGAGGAATGTTCCTGAACATTCCAAAGATAAAGACCTATTCTGAATCTGGAATCTTTAACTAAATTCAACTAACTTACCTCTAGGTTAAAAGGTGTACTCAGAAAGGAAAGAAACCCTAGATTGGATCAAGACACTTTTCTTTTCAACCACAAGTGTGTGCAGATGCGTTTATTCCCTCTCGTAAAATCAGTATGACTCTTCGGTTTCATCATGGCAGGCTTTGTAATTTGTCTTAACTCCAAAAGCATCCTTGGATAGAGCCTTGCTGCCAGCGAGCGTCTATAGCCCCGGCAAGGTTATCTTCTATAAACTCACGGAGATTGCTCTACTTCCGGCGATTTATAATTTCTTCTGATTTTCTTGTTTTCTCTTTGATGATTGATTGACTTGAATGCACGCCTGTAGAGATGTCCGCACACCCAAAAGCCAAATGCTTTAATTTTTTCATTTTTCTTTATTTCTTTTCTTTTTGATATTCTTTTCTTTTCATATTTTTCCACATTTTGGCTTGTAAGCAGTGAAGCTCACATGGGTTTGAGTATTATAGTGGCGCTGGAGCCAGACTTTTGATTAGCCTAACCCTGACTTCTCCTAGGAGACCATAATAACTCAGAGAAATCGTTAAATGTGTAAAATGTATAATGATCTTCAATACTCAGTGTCTAGACACAATATACAATTTCCCTTCTAGCCAAGTACAAATCTTAACCTAAAGTTAAAGTAGAAGAATTAGGTCTCGGATTCCAAATTCCTAACGGGTATTTATCAACGGAATAATCTAACATTACTTTGTGGAATAAGACCAGTGTGTGTTTGGAATACTTCACCTTCTTGCAAATAGATATCCTTGATTTATTCAAAACAACTAACCTACGGGAAAACAAGCAAACTAACAAAGCAAACTAATCTAAGAAAGCAGGAAAAAACGAAAGCAAAACCAAACCCAAACAGGAAAAGAAATCTAATCTAGCTATGTACAAAGGCAAGACCCACTGGGAGTCTAAGACTGGAAGTAATGCTTTAGAAATTGCCCGTTAACGGGCAGTGGAACTTCTTCTCCGGTCAGTGTCTTCAATTTGAAAGCATTATCTCCCAAAATTTCCGAAATTTGAAAGGGACCCATCCATAGGTTGTCAAATTTGTTGTGGTCTCCTCTTCTCTCGTGTGCTTTGTCCCAACAAAGGACTAAATCGGAAATTCGAAAAGCTTTGACTCTTGCTCGTTTATCGAACCATCTCTTAACAATGTCTTGATGTTTAGAAAATTTCTCCAAGGCTTGATCTCTCTTCTCTTCCAAAAGAAGTAACTGCGATAACCTGGTTTTAACCCTCTCTTCTTCTTCTAAACACTCTTGCATGAACTGTAGGGTTGGAATTCTCAGCTGTATGGGAAATATTGGATCTTGTCCATAAACCAGATGGTAAGGTGATGTACCCAAGGAACTCTTTACTCTTACTCTATCCGCCCAAAGAGCGAATCTCAATTGCGTGTGCCAGTCCCTTGGATTTTTGTCTAGCAGTTTCTTGATGACGTTCAGTAAATTCTTGTTGGTGGATTCTGCTAATCCGTTGCCTTGGGGATAGTAATTTGATGAAAACTTCAGAGTGATACAATGCTCGAAAGCCCAGTTAGAAAATCTCAATGAAGAGAACGCAGAGCCATTATCGCACACTAAAGCATGAGGACATCCAAATCTGGTGACAATGTTTTCTTCTAAAAAATTGATTACAATATCAGAAGTGCAAAATTTTAAAGCTTGAGCTTCTGACCACCGGGTGCAGTAGTCAGTTGCGGTTAGGATGTACCTGTGTTGTGCTGAGGAAGGTGGATTGATCATACCAATAAAGTCGAGTCCCCACTTTGCGAAAGGTCGCACTTCAATCACAGGTTGCAGTGGCATAGCAGGGTTCCTTTCTCGTGCTGCAGTGATTTGACAAGTATGGCAAGTCTTCACGTGATCAAATGCATCTTTAAATACTGTTGGCCGATAGTAGCCAGCCATCAAAATTTGGTGTGCTGTTGCGAGAGATCCTCCGTGACCGGTTCCGAATCTGGAATGGAAATGCTCAATTGTCTGTTTAGCCTCTTCTTTTCCCAGGCACCTTAGAAAAACTCCTTCGTGATTTCTTCTGTACAACACTGCCCCTTGCAACATGTACCTTTGGCTCTTCATTCGTAAGGCCCTTTTTTGCACTGGTTTTAAATGATTCGGGCATTTGTGATTAAGCAGGAAGTAGATGATATCGTCATACCACTCATCAGGGGACACCTCTTGTAATTCATACACATGTTGCACTAATTCAGGTCCTGTAGCAATGGTTTGCGTCAAAGCTTGGCCACGGACAATCTTCATCGGTTGAATTTCAATATCATATTCTTGGATGATAGTGACCCATTTACCCCTTCTTTCTCCTAATTTGTTCTGCATCAAGAGGGTTTTGACGGTCACATCTGGGACGATGGCAAAAACTTTACTTCTCAATACATAGTGGCAAAATTTCTTTATCGCTTTCACCAAGGCATATGCTTGCTTTTCAACGTTCAGGTACTTCAGCTCTGCATCCTTGAAAGGTGCACTCATGAAAGCAATAGGATGTTCATCTTTCTCTTCTGTTCTCTGTGTTAGCATCGCGGCACATGTATGCTCTGATGCAAAGGAATAAAGGTAGAATGGCTTTGTATAATCAGGACTGACCAGGACAGGAGCGTCAACTATGGCCTGTTTGATCTCTTCAAAAGATTTTCTTGTTGGCTCTGTCCACTCTATCTTCGCATCCTTTTTAAGCATTTCAGTTAAGGGCCTGACTATTTCAGCAAATCCTGTTATAAATTTCCTCACAAAATTAATCTTTCCGAAGAAAGACTTCAATTCTTTCTGACTTGAAGGTAGACCAACTCTGGAGATAGCCTCTATTCGGTCAGGGTCTATAAGAATACCCTTTTCTGTTATTACGTGGCCAAGCAACTTTCCTTCAGTTACCCCGAACACACATTTCTTCGGGTTCAAAGATATTCCATATTTTCTGCATCTTTCGAATATCTTTATCAAATCTCTGACATGAGTCTCTCTTTTCTTTGAAAATACTGTAAGGTCGTCCATATAAACAATGATATGCTTCCCTATGAGATCCTTGAAAGAAATATCCATAGCCCTTTGGAAGGTAGCTCCGGCATTGATCAGGCCAAATGGCATTCTCTTGTAGGCAAATGTGCCCCACTTTGTTGTGAATGCCGTCTTAAGCCTGTCTTCTGGTTCTACGAGCACTTGGTTGTAGCCAGAATATCCATCTAGGAATGACATCATTTGTGATCCATTCACAATTTGAATGACTTCATCTAATGAAGGCAGTGGATAATTATCCTTTTCTGAAGCTCTGTTAAGGTTTCTGAAGTCAACACACAATCTTATCTCTCCATTCTTCTTGCGGACGGGTACCAAATTGGCGACCCACGTTGAGTGGCGCACTGGAAAAATAATTCCTGCTGAAAGTAGCTTCTTCACTTCTTGGAAAATAAGGGGCTCTAGCAAAGGATTCACAGGCCTTTGGCGTTGTCTGAACGGTTTACTGCCAGCTTTGAGGGGAATAGTGTGCGTAATAATTGAGGTGTCATATGTTTTCAAACCCTCGTAGCTCCAAGCGATAATGTCTTTGAATTGCTTCAGGCTCTTGATTATCTGTTCTTTTTCTTCTTGTGTGCACACTTTGCCGATGAGAACATTTCTTATTTCCTCTTGCGTTCCAAGGTTGACAGCTTCGTGTTGAGCTCCATCACTTCTTTGGTATTTGATAGCGTTGATCTGATCTTGGTCAAAGATTCTTTCTAACTGGATCATCCCCTTGGGAATGTTATTGGTTTTTAGGTTCATTATGCCTTCTGCATCAAATTCTGTCTCCCCTTGGTCTTCTTCTTCGTCAATGACTTGGGTAAGGAAAACATCTGAATTTGTCAGAAAATCTAGGATGTGCCTGTCATCATCAAACACCTGGAAATTTGTGATATTGTCTGGAACTGACGGTGTTGAAGTGATCTCTACTGTAAATTTCTTCACTGCATCCATCTCAAGCGGCTCTAAGGAACTTGCTGATTGGGCTAGGGAATTAGCAATTTTGTTTTGAGAGCGATACACTGATTTGATATTGAAAGCGTCAAAGCTTTCGATGAGGTCCCAGACGCGATTTCTGTATCCTCTCAGCCTCTTGTCATGGCAAGTGTACTTCTTTCTTACTTGCCTCACTACAATTTCTGAATCACCGTAAACATGTAGCACTTTAACCTTCTTGCGAATTGCATGGAGCAATCCGTGCACTAATGACTCATATTCTGTGACGTTGTTGGTACATGGGAACTGTAATCTCATGGCGGCCAGGTAGGTTTCGCCGGATGGACTGATAAGCTCATACCCAGCTCCATTGCCTTTCTTGGATTTCGAACCATCGAACCTCAAGGTCCAAACTTGTTCTTTCTCTGGCAATTGATATGAGGTGGGAGTCTTTTCGTTCTGGACTTCTGGAGCAAAATGATCTTGAAACTGGTTTACATCTTGAATCTTTTCTCCCTCTGATGAGAGATCTCTTTCTTCATCTGATACTGTCAAACATTCGTCTTCTGAAATTTGGGATGTTCTTGCGTGTACTTGATCTAAGGCTATTTTGCACATGGCGCAAGAGAATTCAGAATGGAAAGCGTTGTGTATACGGCACCAATTGGGTAGCAACAAGTCTTGCACAAAGGCATGACTTCCCAATTCTCTTTCTTGTCTCATACTTCTGAGCACAAATCTTCTAAAATTCTCGAACATGCTTTCACCTTCATCTGGTGATAGCTCTTCATCACTCTCCGTAGGTACTTCTGTTGAATATGCAATCTCCGGTGATTCTTTCTGATCATTTGAACATTGTAACATCAAAACTTCTAGTGCCTGTGGGATGTACTGGCCCAAATCTGTTTCACAAAACAAAATTTCATTGTTTTCCCCATTCTCTGTGATCATCAGTCTAAGTCTAGGCGTACTTTCAATTCTGATCTGGTTTGGAATACCCTTCCAAGGCAACCACATATGTGAAAAATCAGTGGCAAAGTAGCCATTCAATCTGCGAGTCCAGTCTCTTCCTAAAACCATACCATATCCATCAGGAATATCAACTACAGAAATGTCTATGAACTGTTGAATCCTTGGATCAGTTGATATTTGCATATGGATGTTGTTCAATTCTCCTATGACTGGGACTTCTGTCTTATCTAACTGTGTTACTTTCTTGTTTGTCCTTGTGGGTGTCAAACCCAATCTGCGGCAGATTGCTAAGGGCATTACATTGCTTGATGCTCCTGAATCAATTAGACAATTGTGTAGGAGTTTGTTGAAAATTCGGAGCGAGACGAGGAAAGGAGCTGGTTCATCTTTTCCCTGATAGAATATCACGGGACTTCCTTTTTGCGTGCCGGCTTGTGCTTCCTTAGCTCTAACCCTAGTGTTCTTCTCAATCTGTGGAGTCTCTGTTCCTTTTGCTGGATTCTTTGTCTTGTTTTCTTTCGAACTTAGACACACCTGTTCATGTCTAGCTATATTCTGGCCTGGCATCTCTATGCCTTCTTTCACTTCATACATACCTCGAGTTCCATTAGAACTCCGATGTCCTTCTTGGGTAGACTGGGATTGTTCATTTTGGACGACGGTCACGTTGGTTGTGGAACTGGTAGCTTTGTTGATTGAATCTTGCGTTGTGTCCTTCAAGCTGTCAAGGAATGTATTCCTTATCTCTGGAACCTTCATTAGTTCAAACAATGACATACTCACCTTGATTTTCTTCACTTCTTCCGTAACATATTGACTCAATCTTCTCAATTCATCCTTAGGGGGAGTAGGATTACTAGCATTACTACTAGCAGTATCTCCTTGCCTGTATTGTGGCGCGTCTCTCGGGAGAGGTGGGTTATTGTTTGCATTTGGATGCGGTGGCGTTTGGAAATTATTTGGAGGAACTGACGATGTCAAAGGCTCTTGGTTCTTCCGATAGTAAACCTTTGGTGGATTGTTGCCAGTCTGTTGGAATGCTTGAATTTCTTTTACACCTTCGACCAATACGTTGTTACCTAATGGCGGGAAGTAATAATTCGTCGTGTCTTCTACATGTCCTTCAGCAACTGTGTATGAGTAGACGGTGGGTGGCGCCTCCACAGGTCCGTTAGCTGATGCGGGTGGAAACCTTTGAGTGTGTTGATACTGTGGATATTCTTGAGGTGGATACTGAGTGCTTTCAATTACAAGGGCCTGATCATATCTAGGCGCAGGAACTATTTCATATCCGGTTACCGGAGGATTTTCTGAATTTCTCTTTTCACTTTTGAAAATGTCTGCCGCTACTTGAAACTCGTGGCAATGTAACTCGGAATGCTGATCTGTGTTGTGTAGTCTGCACCACCCTGATAAAGCTGCTTCAGCTAAGAATACCTTATCAGCAGGACGATTGTCGGCAGGCGGATTGTCTAAAGGTGATGGCACATTTCCATTGTTGGGTCCAGTGTTCCAAGTCTTCCTTTGAAAACCTGGGTTATTGTTCCGAAAGCCTTGATTATTTCCCTGGAAATTTTGGTTGTCTCTTTGATAATTATGAGTGTCTCTTTGATATCCTGAATGGCCCTGCCCTTGGTAATTTCCTGGAGGCGGCTGATAGTTCTTTTGAAAGTTCTGCATTTGGCTAGTCTGACCTTTTAGGTGAGTGACTTCAGTTGACAGCCTCTTGACTTGTTCGATCAATTCTCTCATTTCATCTCTTTCTTCCTGGGTTCGCGTGGGAGTTGTCGCATTCTGGAGATATATTGGCTGTGTCAGTGGCACCTGAGACATGGGCATCCCTGGGTGGAGAACCATTTGATTACTTGGAACTGGATTCATCATGGGTGTCTGGTGGGCCAATGCTCTATTAATATCCTGAATTTGATTCTGAGAAGCTGCATTCCCTAAATAGTGGAGTGGTCCTGGGGCCAAACCTATTCCGAGACCAGTACTGGCCGTGATCGCTGCAGCATATGCTCCTTTCAAATCTGCTGGGAGCGGATTTGTCGACTTCACGAACATGGCAGTAAGACGGTCTAAGGCTTCATAGTAAATTGGTAATGCTGCTGCATTGTCTAGCAAATAGGGATCTCTTAGACGAGTATACGCTTTGTGGAACCTATTATTGAATGTGCTGATTGGCTCATGTTCCTGCCTTTTGATTTCCACAAATTATCTATACAAATCAGATGGAGCAATGGGTGGTCTGAATTTTTCTAGAAAAGCGGTCTTCATTTGTTGCCATGTGCGAATGGAATTGGCTGGCAAATGGATATACCAGTAAGAGGCTTCTTCATCAAACGTGTAAGGAAACAATCTGCAGGCAACATCTTCTTCCTGAATATCTCGGTTTTGGAGAAGATCTTCAAACAACTTAACATGCTCGTCTGCAGTGTGGTTCAAATCACCACTATGAAACTTGGAACATAAATGTTCCGGATTCTTGGGTAGATCATGGTAAACAGGAAATGTCATAGGCGACGCATCTGCTGGACGCCACGCCATTGGAGCGTTTGGTTGATTAGGTTGAATTGGTGGGATTGGTGGTACTGGCTGTGCAGCCACTATAACTTGTTGACGGTCTAGTTGATTGGTACTTGGTGAATTTTGGAAAAGACCAGAAGAATCTTCTTCGCTTGGCACTTGTGTACTTGATGACGCTTCCTGCAATGCTTTTCTCTGTCTATTTCTGTGGGGAGATAGCTCAACAAATTCCTTGAAAGAACTAGGAGTGGATCTGGTGACTCTCCGGAACTTCTCTGCTGAAAAAGAACCAATTCGATCCAGTGTATTCTACTTTTAAGCTTGTCTAGGCGGTGTAGGAGCTGCTTCTGCTGGAGCTGCTTCTTGAGCTTGTTGATTCACTTGTCTGTTGGCTTGTTGGTTGTGTTCTCTTTCAAGTGCTTCAAATCTTTCGACAAGGAGGTCCTGTCGAATGTTGAATTCAATTCGTCGTGCTCTTTCTTCTTCTTCTTCAAGGATGAATCGCATGCGAAACCAATCAGGAGCACTTCTTCTCACTTGCCACGCAAGGCTGAACAATTCAGTGATAATGTCTTCTTGTTCGTCGTGAAAACCCAAATTCGGTTGCAATACTGGCTGGGGATCCTGGTTTGGATTAGGAACGTTGGCTGGGAGTCCCATTCTTCATTCTATTACTCAAACTCGAACTGGAAGATGAACTTGCGGCAAATGACCTTTCTATCTTGTCAAACTTTTCTTTTAGGCGATCTATCTTCTGCCTTATCAGATCTTTCTTGATTGCTTCTTCGAACCTTTTTCCTTTTTCTTCTTCCCTAGCAAGGACGCGACTTGTTTGTCTGAACTCGGCTCGATCTGCCTGCGTCTTCCAAGCTAGTGTGTACAACTGATCAATAATGTCGGTTGGTGGTTGATCAGGTTGCTCGACAGGTACATCAAAAGGAAATTCGTGGGGTAACACCATACTGCATCATGCTCACTTTGAAAATAACTCACTAATGTTTACAAAGGCCCTCCTTCTAGCGCCAGAACAATGTTGTTCAGCGCGTGGGAGGAGAGGCAAAAGAGTCTCCACAAATAACAAAATTTGATAGGACCTGGAGTTCCACTTCTCAGTTGTTCGCGTCAGGCCCTCCTTCTAGCGCCAGAACAATGTTGACGTGTGGGAGGAGAGGCCAGCACATACAAGAGTGATGTAGCAAAGATTTCTATTCAGGCCCTCCTTCTAGCGCCAGAACACCACCCAACTCTTTACTTTCAGTACTTTGTAATTTTCATCATGCTGATCGGCTAAGCCGTCAAACTACTCCCGTTGAATAAGTAGTCGAGTTGCTATGCATTGTACTTTCTAGCACTTTTAGTTTATGTGCTAATGATCCCCGATGCCATATGCTATCACCTTGCCCACATTGGGATCGTGGTGAACATTCTTGGTGTAGGGTTACTTTCTCAGTTGGTTTTTGATTTTGCTAACGCTAACGGGTGAAGTGCTATGGAAAAAATTGAAAAAAAATTGTAAGGGGGATATTACAGTGGTAGTAGAGCCAAGATCCTGCCATCCTGTGACAATCAGAGTTCAGTTGTTAGATGAGTGTCAGAGAAGTCAGATACTACACCAGAGGGCAAGCAAGAACTTAGTATCAAAATCCACCTTTTCCAGAGGCAAAGACATTTTCAGAGACCTTGAGAGATACTGGTAAAGTAGTTGAAAACATGTCAGAAGGTCCTAGACTTTCAATGGAAGAAAGGGAAGCTAGAGCTGAAAGGAATTTTGATAATATGATAGATATGATGTCACATTTGCTAGCAAGGATGGATCAACAAGTGACTCAAAATCAGTCCCAACCGCAACAAAACAATGTTGGAGAAAATAGTGGTATCAATGGTAACAATGGTTAGGAGGTCAATGGAAGAGACAAAACTATTGGGCAACATGTGGCAACCATTAGAGGATCAGCCTCTAGATCTCTTTTTCCTACCTTTAGTCAAAGGGAGGAACCACCAGCGGAGACTGGAGTAACTTTGGTGGATGATGCAAGACAAGCCTATATGGAGTATGCCTCATTACCCGTTGAGATTAGAGACTAATGGACTTTTGATCAGTTCATGAACCAAAGAAGTAGGAGTGGCGGAAGAGCCGATTACTGTGCTCCTATGGGTCCTAGAACATATTATCATTAAGCTCTTGGGAAGGTGACCTTGGCCCATTTTGATGGAAGTGATAAGTGTACGACAAGGTTGTGGGTTCAAAAGCTTGACAACTACCTCTTGCTAAGACCAATGCCTAAAGAAGATGCCATTAAGTTTGCAACCTTGTACTTGGAAGGAGCTGCCCATGAGTGGTGGTATCACGGTTTGGTCACTCTTGGCCATAAACTCATTCAAACATATGGAGAGTTCACCAATAGGCTGATTGAGAGGTTCGACACTAAGGATCTTGAAGTGAAGTTTCGGGAGCTTGCACAGCTTAAACAACATAGCTTATTGGATGCATACATAGCTGACTTCCAAAGCCTTTCCATGATGGTGCCCAACGTCATAGAAAGAAGGCTAATTGAGTTGTTTTTTGAAGGGTTGATGGAACCATTGAAGGGGTGGGTAAAAGCATTCAATCCACCAAGTCTTGATGAAGCTATCAAGAAAACTAGAAGCATGGAGTTGGCTGCCCCTAGGCCAAAATTTCAGTCCAAGTCCTTTTCACATAAGAAAGATAAGAGGCACTCTTCAAATCTCCATAAGAAGTTTCCTTCTAAGTTGGATGATGAGCTTCGTGAGAAGCTTAGAAAAGATGGCAAATGTTACACATGTAGAAAACCATGGACTAAAGGCCATAGGTGCTATGGAAAAGGTCATTCTAACCACATGGAGGCCTATTTTGATTATGGATCAGAATCTGATTCGTCAGAACAACAGTCACTTTTTAGAGACAGTGAAGAAGAAAAAGCTCCAGAAGAGTCCGATAGAGAGCAACAAGTTGGGGGCCCAATTGCCCAACTCTCTAGTTTTCAAAAGAACGAATCTTTCAAGGTTCGAGGTGTGCTTGGAGGGCAGCGAATTGTCGCTTTGATTGATACTGGAGCAACACATAATTTCATTGATGGAGTGGTTGCAAAGAGAGGACTCAAAATTGAGGAATTTGAAGGTTTTACAGTCATGGTGGCTGATGGGTTTCATAGCTCTTGCAATCAGAATGTTTTTAACATGTTTATGCAATTGGGCAACTATGAAGTCAAAGATTACTTCTATGTTGTTAGCATTGGAGATACGGATGTTGTACTTGGAATTCAATGGCTGCGATCTCTTGGAGAGATCTCTCTAAATCTGCAAACAATGGAGTTAAAGTTTCAATCAGATGGAAAGAGGGTGGTGCTAAGAGGAATGTCGAAGGAAGGCCCACGAATTGTCTTTCAAAAGAATGGAGAGGCTGATTCGTCATGATCAAGTTGAGTGGGCAGCAGAATATATGATCCTACCAGCTGATCCAATTGAAACAAATAGGCACCATCCACCTGATATTCAGTTATTGATCACCAAGAAGAGTAAGGTCTTTGATAATCTACCTCCTGGGAGACCTCCTGAAAGGGAAACTGAGCATGTCATAGAACTTGAAGAAGGAGCCAAGCCATTTATCACAACTTCATATCGGTATCCCAAAAAGCAAAAAGATGAGATTGAAAAGCCATTAAGGAGCTCTTGGAGATGGGATTCATTCGCCCAAGTAAGAGTCCTTTTGCTTCAGCAGTTGTGCTTGTGAAGAAAAAAGATGGCACCATTCGCATATTGTGCATTGAATCGAAAAACAATTAAAAACCGGTATCCCATTCCCAAGATAGATGAGCTCATTGATGAGCTGCATGGAGTTAAGTTCTTTTTGAAGATTGATCTAAGATCGGGCTACTATCAGATTCGCATGAGAGGACAGATGTTGAGAAGGCGACATTTTGATGCCACTATGGGCACTTTGAGTTCTTAGTCATGCCATTTGAGTTGACTAATGCTCCTACTACTTTCTGGTCTTGCATGAACCGAATCTTTTAGAAGCAATTAAGGAAGTTTGTGTTGATTTTCTTTGATGATATTCTCATTTTCAGCAAGTCTTCGAAAGAAAACCTTAAGCATTTGGAGGAAGTGCTTAGCATACTTGAATTAGAAAGCTTGTTTGCCAAAGAGTCCAAATGTGAATTTGGAATGACGGAGCTGCTCTATCTTGGTCACATAATCAATGCTGAACGGGTGAGAGTTGATCCAGAAAAGATCAAGGCAATCTTGGATTGGCCACCTCCAAAGAACTTGACACATTTGAAGGGGTTCTTGGGTTTTTGTGGCTTCTACAAAAGGTTTGTGAAGGGCTACTCTCAGTTGGCTGCTCTCCTTACTAATCTCACCAAAAAGGGAGCTTTTGCATGGTCAGAAAAAGCACAAGGTGTTTTTGATGAGTTCAAGCAGATTATGAGTTCATGACAATTTTTGGCTATACCCGATTTTACCAAGCCGTTTGAGTTGCAATGTGACGCATCAGGAGGAGTTGGGTCTTTCTTGATGCAAGAAAAACATCCCATTGTGCCTGAGGGCAGAAGACTAAGAGGTGTTGAGAGGACTTACTCCATCTATGACAAGGAAATGCTTGCAATCATGCATGCATTGGCCAAGTTTAGACAATACTTGGTGGGGAGCAAATTTGTTGTCAAAACTAATCACAATAGTCTCAAACACTTTATGCATTAGAAGGACTTGAACGAAAGGCAACAAAAATGGGTGAGTAAGCTTCAAGCTTACGATTTTGACATTGAGTATGTCAAAGGCAAAAACAACATAATGGCGGATGCACTATCTAGAAGGCCTCATTTGAACTCATTGTGTGAGCTTATTGTTGATTGGAAGGAGTTGTTACTTGCTGATTATGCCAAAAATCAATTTGCAACTAGCATTATTGAAGGTACTTTTCATGATGAAAGGTACAAAGTGGTTGATGGTTTGATACACTACAAAGGGAGAATCTTCTTGGTACCAGAATCTAAGCTCAAAAAGAAGATTTTGCAAACTTTCCATGACATTCCACTTGTTGGTCATCAGGGTTATTTCAAGACTTATAGGTAGATCCGTGAAAGATTTTCATGGAAAGGGCTGAAGGATAATGTCTTGTGGTACATTAAGGAGTGTCACACTTGCCAAATGAACAAGGATGAGCATACTTTTCCAGCTGGTTTGTTGCAGCCTCTTCCTATTCCCAACCAAAAGTGGGAAAGTATACCAATGGACTTCATCATTAGGTTGCCAAAAGCTTAAGGCAAAGACTGTATTTATGTTGTGGTTGACAGATTAACTAAGTTTGCTCATTTCTTTGCTATTACTAGTTCATTTTTCAGCAGCTCAAGTTGCAGATTTGTTTTTTCATGAGGTGTTTAGATTGCATGGGTTGCCAAAAAACATTGTGAGTGACAGGGACCACAAGTTCCTAAGCACCTTTTAGCAAGAGGTTTTCAGATTGAGTGGTATAGTGCTCACTCCAAGCACTAGTTATCACCCACAAACCTATGGGAAAACAAAGATTGTGAACAAGTGGTTGGAAGGATATCTCAGAAACTATGTTTCGGAGCAGCAGAAGGCTTGGGTGAGATGGCTTCACTTAGGGGAGTATTGCTAGAATTCATCCTTCCACATGTCTATCGGAATGTCTCCATTTATGGCTCTCTATGGATATGAGGCCCCTAACTTTGCTTATTTGATGTTTGGTGATAGAAAATCCCCTCAAGCGAGGGATATGTTGCAGCAAAGTGAAGATATTTTGAAGTCCTTGAAGAACAATCTCTATATTGCAAAAAATCAACAAAAGATGTGTGTTGATCAGCAGCGTGTTGAGCGCACATTTGAGGTTGGTGACATGGTCTATCTTAGACTCCAGCCTTACAGACAGTCTACTCTCAAGAAGAGTGGAGCAAAGAAACTCAATCCACATTTCTATGGGCCGTTCAGAGTCATCAAGAGAGTTGGTGTAGTTGGCTTATGAGTTGGAGCTACCAGCGAGTAGCAAAGTTCACAATGTCTTCCACGTGTCTCACCTCATGAAGGCGCTTGGACACAATGTTGTTGCTTCTTCTGATTTGCCTCCATTGGATGAGGAGGGATAGTTGGTTTTGGTTCCTGAGGAGATCATCAATTCCAGAAAATGCTCTTTGAGGAGGACAATCGAAGAGTATTTGGTGAAGTGGAAGAATTAGCATATTGAGGATTGCTACTTGGGAGAATGAGGAGATTTTGTAGCATCCAGACTTGCGATTGCTTGAGGGCAAGCAATCTTGGGGAGGGCAGACTGTAATGTCCCCTTCTCAACAGTGATCAGTGCAATTGGCCATTAGCCTATCCTAGAGGCCCGTAGGCTAGTTGGAAGCAATAATTACGGTTTCCTATTTTCTAGGAGGATGTTTTGGCAGTTCTGGAGGCTTGCATGCTGGAATTTTGCAGTTTGGATTTTGGATTTCTTTTGGGTTTTCAGAGAGCTTCGCAGTGGTGTGACATGCAACTGAAGTAGGTAACTTTTCCGAACTTACTATTTTTAGTAAGTTGCGACGGCTGCTCAAAATGAGGTTAAAATACTTTTGGACACTATTTTTAACAGTATGCTATTTATAGTAAGTACCATTTTTAGCAGTGTAGTATTTGGGGTTTCCAGCGCATATTAGCATTTCTGGCGCATATCAACATTTCTAACGCATTTCAATATTTCCTGCGCTTGCTATTTTTAGCAAGTTTTTAGCAGGCTAGTTTATAGGCTATTTTAGGTAGGCCAGTTTGAGCAGTTGGTCTCCCACACTCTTGGAGCTATTTTGGTAAATTCAACACCTTGGTGAAATATTTGGCTAAGGCATCATGGACACCTAGTTTGGTGAGATAATGTTTTTAAGTGAAAATATTTCCTTTGCAAAAGTGGATGACTTCATAAGGGAATTATTTATGTTGCTTATAACGTTTATTTTTCACTTAATATTTTGGAAGCCTACATTATACTTTATTTACATTTTGATAAAGTATATTGCCTTCTTGGAAATGGACGACTTGGAGAGATGATGAAATGAAATGAAAATGACAAAGGTGATTGTGAATGTGAATCTCATGTGGGCGCCCTAATTGGAGGGAAACGAATTTGAATTGGTGAAGAAGCTTATAAATAAGTGTTGGGCTTCATTCTTGGCATCCATGAAAAAAACATAACGAAGTGTTGCCGAAATGGTTACTCGCTACGAGGAATGCATACCTCCTAGCAAGCTTAGTTTCTTGCTTGAGAGATAGTGTTACATCCCGATATTATAGCTACTATTGTATAGGGCAATTGATTGTACTGTTTGAATCTTGATGATGAATAAAACATGGTTGATCTCGTTATTAAATAAATGAGTCCTGTTTAAATGATGGTTTCATTTGATTGTTACTTCTAAATGATTTTGTCTTGATTAAATATTGCAAACAATTATGGAATAATGTTATTCTAACTTATGAGATGTTTTTTACCTTGTTATGAGCATATGACTGCCGGTGTCATGTCATGATGTGCAGGTACGAAGACTGATCCTCCGGATAGAGGAGAGACATCATTCGGGGAGGAACTTGGTCGGGTAAACAGTAACGAATACCAAATTGAGCATACACACATGTCAATATAGGTTCTGAGATACCAAGTCAGATAAGTTGGTCTTGATAAGTCATCCATAGGCTTGTGTATTGACCATGAGGATTCTGAATTCACTTCTTTATGCTTTAGGGATGTGATTGTTTAGACGTCAGACTTGCTATACCATGATCCAAGTATGAATGATGTGAATATTATGTGTTTATGATTGATTGGGCACATACATCTATACATTGTGAAAATGTATTTATATGAACAGACATATCAATACATGTGTACGTTAAGCAGACAGATATGCTTAGACACGTGTGTCGACATGTATGTACACATACATACACATATACAAGTATATATGTGTACACATTCCGTCTGATATCAGTAGTGGAAATAATATTTAATAATATTGCCTAGCATAATTACATAAATATTTATGTATTAATGTATATATTAACAGTTTGGTTATATTTATGATATATATACATAAATACATAAATGTAAATATATTATATATTTATATATTTAAATATATGTATTAATATTAAGGTGAAATTTACATATATATAAATATATATATATATAGATCACGATATAATGTCGGAAAATATATATATATATATTTAGAAATATTACACCTAATTAAAATACATATATAGATGTATTTAAATAAAAGATTTAAATGAAATTTAAATCAGTGAAATGAGAGTATATCATATAACGTTTTCTTAAAATGACAATTATTCTCTAAGATATAAATACTTCTTTGAATCGAAATATTGAGAGTTAAATATTTGTAAAATACCAAATACTTCAAAGAAGTCGAAATATAAATTAGATTGAACACAAAGGATTTAAATCCTTTAGCAATAACGAAATGTTTCGATTTTAACCTCATCATTGAAATCGTGCCTTTTGTTTGAGTTAATCAAATCAAAGAGAAGTCGAAATTTATAATGAACATTTGAAATATTTAAAAAAAAAAAAAGAGAGAAAGAAACGTTTTAACCATTAAAATCGCGTGAAAAAGCCACGCGCAAGATGAAAACGTGTCTGAAACGCGCGGGCAGGGAAAAGATCAAAGTATAATGGCCGCAACTGTTCTTTAGGCGAGTAAAATGGCGACATGGTGTTTTGCAGTAATGACGTCTCATCTAGAACGGGTCTTTTGCCTCAATAAAACCCTAAAAAAACTGAAAACGCCTTGCTGTCAATCCGCCATGTGAGAACTGAAGAAATCTTAACTTGCTGGCTCTAAGGAGGACGAATCACCTTCAAATTGATGACTAAGGGTTTAAGAAATCCGCCAAATGTCCTTTTGACTGGTTCTAAGCACCTGTGTTGTCATTTGGCATGCCTCCTTTGGTGGAATCTGTTGCATTTCAGCCCTATATAATGTCGCCCTTCCATTCATTGTGAACACACTTTTGAATAATCTGAGTTTAGTGTTTTCATTCCATATCCATTCCATTGTATTGCCTGAGCTTTCCTATATTGCTGAGTTTGATAAGCACAGTAAATTATTTCCAGCATTTACCAGTCACAGTGAATTAAGTCATTTGAGTTTAAAGTGGGGTATTTGTATAGCTGAGTAAGAATTGAGTGGTGGAAGCACGTCTGTGAGAAGAGTTATAGGAGTTCACTATAGAGTGAAATTCTTTCATAAAAGAAGCCATATTTAGCTGAAACCTTGAAGCTTATTTGAAGGAGGATCTAGAAGAGCAAATTTGGAAGGAGAAGCTTTAAAATCAGGCATGACTCTTCCTAGTTTATAATTTTTATTGAAGTGTTGTTTCCATTTTGATTTTGTGATGGCTGATTTCAAATTAGTTCTAATAGGGAAGAACTGTTTTGATGAATAATTAAAGCAAATCATTTAAGAGGAAAATGTGATAAGGAATCAATGATTAGGGGAATTGTGAAAAAGGGAATATAGGAGTAAAAAGTTTAAAGGATTAGAACGTTTCTCTTGCATTAGAACGAAATAATGGAAAAGATAAAAGAGAAGGGTTTGTTTGCATTTTAAATGGTTTTTGCATGTTGTGTATGATCTCTATATGTGGGAATACGTAGACATACTTATTAGCTACTAGGATCGAGATGATGGCAGAATCAAGTGAAGTATTTTAGCTTAAGTTATAGGGATAATTGAGACAATTTAAGTACTCCTAGGATAAAGAATTCCTAGTTAGGAGGAATTGATACAAGACTCTTGAATACTGTTTTCATTTCTAGTAGGTTCTTATGATTGTAGGATGTCTGGGATGACGGATTCACCCATTGAAAGACAAACCTATGTGTAGAGTAAGGAAGCCTTAAGTCAAATCGGCCCTGAGTAGTGTTTATGATAGATGACCTTCATTCGAAGTACTGAATGAGAATACTTTGGCCAAAGTAGTGAAAGGTACGACATCCACCTAGATGTGAGATAGTTGAGACTACACTGTCAGTTCATTGTGATCCGAGTACTAGATCGAGATTGTGAAATAGCAAGGTTCTAGTTGAGTAGGACAAGACTATGCTCGTTGGTAATCGCTAAAGGATACCCTACCAATCTCTTCGCCAAGGAGGGCCGCTCATTGCAAAATGATCGTAAGGGGACCGCATTATAAGTCCGTGGTTGTCGGAAAAGCCCGAGTGATGTTTCTCCTCCACAATGCGATGTACCAAGATTTGAAAGGACTGATTCCTGGACCTTCTTACTTCTATTTGTGCAAAAGCTTACGAGCTATGTATGTAACTGTATTCCTTTTTAACTCTGATTTATATTTGCAATGAAAATGAAATTCATGAGGAAACATATTGTAACTTGTACATGTTTATCAATAAAGGAAGGAAGAAATTTATTGTAATATCTTTGTTATATGTTACTTTTACATGTTTAAAGTGAAAATGGGAAAGTTTTTTTTTACGCAGAATTGGGTCGTAACAGATAGCAACTAGCTAAGATAATGACTGTTCTTTACTCTGAAGAGCAGTTGGAGCTGATTGAGATGGAGTTTGAGGTTTTATGAAATTTTGGTGTGATTTTCATAGTTTTCAGTTTGCTGGTTTGTGTTAGCTGTAGCACCTTTCCACTCATTACTCCATAGGTGATTTTTTGTTGATTTTGGGTACTCACCCCATGCTTGAGTCTTCCTTAGGCGCCTCTTGTTGATTTTCAGATTTTATCATGGAGGAATGAATTTAATAATGCTGGTCGCCCTTCTCTAGAGGGTTGTACTTTCTCTTGATGTGCATTGGGAAGTTTGCAAATTCATTTGGGTTTGTTTGGCATGGGTTGAGAGTTTGAAGTTGGTCGCCCCCCTCTCTTAGGCATCTATTGCAGGTGATTCTATGCCATTTGGAGGTGTGTAGATGGAGTTATGAGCATTTTGGTGTGTTCTAGGCTTGCTGGTTTGAGTATTTTGTTTGCTGGGTTTTCATATCAGGTTGTTGAAACTTCTGTTTTTTGGCTTGTTTCCATAGTTGAGAGCTTGAGAAGTTTGGAGAATCATATAATAACATTTTGCAGTGATTGGGAAGCTATATCTCATTGTAATTTGTAGATTATATCATATTGTAAGACTGTTATCAGTAGTACTAATTCGGTCATCTTATTTCTGCAATTTTACCTTTGTAATTCCCAGGATTGTGGAAGAGACAGGCCTCACCGTCTTTACTTTCAGCATTTACATTTTTGTACTGCCCGTTGAACAAGTAGAAGGGGTCAGCAAGCCGCCCAACTCTTTACTTTTAGTACTTTGTAATTCTCATCATGCTGATCGATTGAGCCGTCAAACTATTCCCGCTGAATAAGTGGTGGAGTTGCATATGCATTGTACTTTCCAGCACTTTCAGTTTATATGCTAACGATCTCTAGCGCCATATGCTATCACCTTGCCCACATTGGGATCTTGGTGAACATTCTTGGTGTAGGGTTACTTTTTTAATTGGTTTTTGGTTTGGCTAATGCTAACAAGTGAAGCTTTGTGGAGAAAATTGAAAAAAAATTGTAAGGGGGATACTATACCGATTGTATTCAAAAGTCACAAACTTATAGAGGCTAAAAAACCTTATTCCATTTATGACAAAGAAATCTTAGCCATTATGCATGCACTAGCCAAATTTAGACAATATTTAGTTTGTGGGAAGTTCATTGTAAAAATCAACCACAACAGCCTAAGGTTTTTCCTAAATCTAAAGGATTTAAACGACCATCAACAAAAATGGGTTAGCAAGTTATAAGCTTATAATTTTGACATAAAATACATGAAAGGAAAGAACAACATTGTAGTCGATGCCCTGTCTCGCCAACCCTACTTATGCTCCATAATAAGCATTTCCGCAAATTGGAAGAACTCAATCATTGTGGAATACACCAAAGATCCACAAGCAAGTGACATCCTAGAAGGAAATCTACAAAATGAAGAATATAAAGTGGTGGAAGAACTCATCCTATACAAAGATAGGATATATCTTGTACTAGAGTCAAAGATAAAGGAGAAGATCATTAGAGAATACCATGACAACCCCTTAGCCGGTCGCCAAGGATATTATAAAACCTACAAGCATGTAAGAGATAAATATTCTTGGAAAAGTCTCAAGAAAGACATCCTAAAACATGTTCAAGAATGCATGATTTGCCAAAGCAACAAGACATAATAGACCTATCTAGCAAGCCTCCTACAACCCCTACCCATACCTCATCAAAAATGGGAAAGTGTCTCCATGAACTTTATAACCGGACTTCCCAAAGTGCAAGGAAAAGATTGTATATACATAGTGGTGGACTGCCTTATTAAGTATGCACATTTCATTGCAATATCCATAGACTATAGAGCACCTCAAGTAGCCGATGTTTTCTTCAAGGATATTTTCAAATTACATGGCCTACCTAGAAACATAGTAGTTACCATCCCCAAATTGATGGGTAGACGGAAATTGTAAACAAATGGGTGGAAGGATACTTAAGGAACTATGTTAGGGGGCAACAAAATGCATGGATCAAGTGGCTGCACCTCGGGGAACTTTGTTATAACAGAGCCCATCATATGTCAATAAGGATGAGTCCCTTCAAGGCCTTGTATTGGTATGGGGCAATCTCATTTGGGAGTTGTAAGCGACCAGGTGTCTCTCAACCCGATCACTGGCCAATAATACTGAAGTTTTGTTTGTTTTTTTGTATTTTGATTTTTTGGGTGTTTTTGCAATAAAAGGGCAAATTGCGATTTTGCAAAGAAATGACTGGAAAAATAATATAAAATACTAGATGCATAAAAGCTACAAAATATAGATCAAATCTCGATGCCAGATAGTTTATTAATCTCCCCAGATGATTACAACTGCAATATTTAAACAATCAGACAAAAAGGCAAGCTATTTATTGAAAACCTGGATAAGCTTGCAGGCGCCAGAAAGAGAGACTGAAATGGTACGGCTGAAAGAAATGATGCAATCTCCCACCTCGAAACTGATGAAATGGCTCCAGAAACCCTAGGCATCCAACTTGCAGAAGACAGAAGATGAGAAAGCCAAGCGATTTGCTCTGGGAAAGAAGTACGGCCCTTGCTGCAGTAAGGTACAGCCTGTACCAGCAATAAAGAATTCCGTACTTTCCTTGGGAAGTGTGCCAAGCCACTAGAAATGGATCTCTGGAAGTCGCCTCAAGTAACTGATGAATAATCTCCTTCAAAACCCTTCCTGAATCGATTCAATAAGCCCAATTGTAACTCCTGAATGAAGTCACCTTGTTGACAATCTTCAACTGGTATTTCACAATCTCAGTATGTCAGATCTTGAAGAGGGAACGTTCTTCAAAACCTGTTGATCTGCAGAAACCCTGGTTTCTCAAACCCCAATGCTCTCAAAGAGAAATGATAACAAATTCGAATAATGAACACCTGAGTTCGATTTGCCTTTGAAAGAATATATAACCTTCTCAAGAATTTGACCCTCTTCTCGAAAATCAATTAAAATGCATTTAATAATATTAATTCACCTCTTTTTGACTTAGGCAATAATATTAACATAATGGCTTCCTTTTTAATGAATAAATAATTATTCATTATAATAATATTTCTCCTCTATTATAAAGTATTAAATACTTTATAATATGCCATTAATAATTAATATTTTAATATATCATTAAAGTGACTTTATAACATAAAGTCAAAATAATAATCATTTAATTATTATTAAATGCTCCATTATTTTCCATCTGCTCATCAAACTGTCAAATTGGGTCGAAACAGAGCTAACCAGCTAAACCAGGTGCCCTGCCCAAAATAGCAGCTCCCGCCTGCCTGACTTGCTATAAATAGTAAGTATCTGTAAAGGCCCAAACCTGACTCAACTGCTGGAGTGATGTTCCCAATGCTAGATAATTGCCTCAAGTGATCCTCTAAACACTTCTGCCAGCCTACGAGGATCTGAATAATAGGCTAACCTCTAACACAACGGTATTGCCTAGGTAGGGGACATTACAGTCTGCCCTCCCTGAAATTGCTTGTCTTCAAGCAATCTCAGCTCTGGATGCTGTAAAATCTCCTCTAACTCCCAAGTAGCATCCTCAACTGGAAAGTCTCTGCATTTGATCAAATACTCTCTGATAACCCGCCTCCGGAGATGTCTCTCTCTAACATTGAGGATGGCCTTAGGCACTAATATCAACTTCCCCTCATCATCAAGGGGTGGCAGTACTGGAGAGGGGATCACATGTTGACCCAATGCCTTTTTCAGGCGTGAGACGTGAAATACGTTATGAACCCTGCTATCCGCTAGTAAGTCCAACTCATAAGCAACCTCGCCCACTCGTCTGATAACACGAAATGGACCATAGTAACGAGGTTTCAACTTCTCTGCACCACTCTTCCGCAGAGTAGACTGACGACATGGCTGTAGCATGAGATACACCATGTCACCCACTGCAAAAGAACGCTCAACCCTTTTCTGATCAACGTACTGCTTCTACTGATTCTGTGCCCGCTGGATATTGTCTCTGAGAGACCTCAAAATGTCTTGCTAACTTTGCATCATGTCACCTGCACTAGGCACTCTGCTATCACTCAATATCAAATCCAAAAGGTTGGGCGCCTCATACCCATACAATGCCATGAAGGGCGTCATTTGTATAGTCATGTGGTGAGTAGAGTTATAACAATACTCACAGAGGTATATCCACCTCACCCAAGCTCTCTGCTGTCCAGTTATGTAATTGCGCAAATAACCTTCCACCCACTTATTGACAATTTCCGTCTGTCCATCTGTCTGTGGATGGTAGTTGGTACTCGGTGTCAGTTCGGTCCCACAAAGTTTGAACAACTCCTGCCAAAAGTTGCTCATGAACCGACTGTCTCTATCACTGACTATAGTCCGAGGCAACCCATGTAGCCGGAATATCTCTCTGAAGAAAAGCTCTGCAGTCTGCGATGCTGTGAATGTAGTAGTGATCGGAAAGAAGTGCGCATATTTAGTCAGTCGATCGACAACTACGTAAATGCAATC
The DNA here is from genome assembly GCA_007258455.2 of Sequoia sempervirens. Classification (NCBI taxonomy): domain Eukaryota; kingdom Viridiplantae; phylum Streptophyta; class Pinopsida; order Cupressales; family Cupressaceae; genus Sequoia; species Sequoia sempervirens. The sequence continues at coordinate 284,545,442 of VDFB02353493.1, read as the reverse complement.
TTTACCTTGGGCTTTCGGCAAACCCGTGATAAAGTCCATCGATAAACACTCCCACTTCCTGTTAGGTATCGGGAGTGGCTGAAGCAATCCAGCAGGATATGTGTGTTCCTGCTTGTTTTGCTGGCAAACAGAACACTCTCGTACATACTGAAGAACATCAGTCTTTAGCCCTTTCCAAGTAAACTGTAATGTCCCCAATTTAGCCCTACGCTCTTCATTTGGATTTAGCCTATTTCTGGAAACTCGTAGGCTAAGCAGAAGCTCGAATTAGGGTTTCCAAACTTCTTGGAGGATGTTTTCGTCTTTTTGCGAAGTCTTCTTTTGGAATTGTTGAACTTGGATTGCGGATTCCTTCTGGGTTTTCTGAGAGCTTCGCGTTGGTGGTTTCAGTTCGGCATTCTGAGCAATTACATGAATTTACTATTTTTAGTAAATTCTATTTTTAGCAGTTGACCTGTTGACTCCTAATCAGTTGGCTCCACTTTGGCAGTCTGTTCAGACGGTATGGTTGAATTTGGCTTCTGATGCATTTCCATGGTGATATAAGATATTTTATATTATAATGTTATAATTTAACATTATAATTCCTTGTTCTAGCATCATGAATTAATATTGTCTTTAAAAGGGGGACATTGAAGGGTATTTTCACATGGAGGAAATATTTTAATATTTCTAAAGCCAAATATTGCTCAAGGAGTTTGGACGCCAACTTTGGGTGAGCCAAATATTTTATTTAAAAAGTGAAATTTATCTTCTTAAGCAAGTACGCCATCCTGAGGGTGAAGACAAAAGACAAGTCAATGACCTAAAAGAATCTTTGAGGTGGCGCCCTTCTTGGAGGTTTCTAGAAAGCTCTTCTAAAGTTATAAATTGGAGCTCGGGGTCCTCATTTTGTTTATCTAATGAATTTGCAAAGTTATGCTGCCGGATTGGCTTTGGGATTGCTTCGAGGAATGTAAGCCTCCTAGCTTGGCTCTTCTTCTTGCTTGAAAGACAGCAACTAGTTGAGAGGTTTAGTTGTAGTTGGTTTCCTTTCATTGTAGTTGGTTCTTCTCACATTTTGTAGTTGAGTTATTGTATTTTCTGTCAATTTTAGAGTTGCTGGTTTTGTATGGCTGTAGGTTGTTTTTACTCACAACTCAAGAAACAGAAATAATATTGTTCTGGGTACTGTTCCAATCTATTTTCCTATGTAGGGCGACCATTTGTGCAAGTTTCCAGAATTTTATTTGAAGTCTATGAATTATCTAAAGTAAATCGCCCTTGCTTGCAGGCAATTTCACTTTGTAAGTGCTTTGGAAGCCGTGCAAAATAAATAGGGGTCTTTGTGAGAAGTTTTTGTGATCCATCTTCATTGTCATCATCATTAGAATGTTTTGCATTTGATTTCACGTCAATAGGGTTAGAAATGAGTGAGATATGATCATTTTTGTGTGGTGCTAGGTTGCTGTTTTACCTTTTTAAAGTGCAGATCTGTCTTAAACTGAATATTCAGTTTGGTATTTGAGTGAAGTAAAGGGTCTTGGCATTCTTGTTAAGCAAGGAGAATCCTCTTAATTGATGTACGCTGTATTGTTCTAATTCTATGCTCTTGGCAGGCGATTTCTCTTCATATTGTAAGCTGAACAGTAGTACTGTCAGCCGTTCTCTAATCTTGCTTATCATGTTTTGTAACGATTACTATACATTCTGAAGTGCTTTGTAATTCTTTATATCTCCGCCCTATGGTAGCTCCATTCCCACTCCGGGTTTGAAAGCACATTCTGGGTGTTGAGTTTACTTTCAGCATTCCCGCTTATTTTCCTTAATTGCATTGTAATTCTTAGCATCTCCGTCATATGGTAGCATTTCCATGTCGGATTGGAAAGCACATTCTTGACGTCGAGTTACTTCAGCTTATTAGTTGGTAGGGATCCTCTGACCATATGCTCGTCGTTCTCCGGCGCATTCTTGGTTAGAGTTACCTTCAGTTGCATTTGTTTAAGGCACTGACGATCCTCTTGCCATATGACAGCCTCTCTCGTGTTGAGATTGAGTGCGCATTCTTGGCAACGAGTTATTTGTAATCTGCTGGTTTGAATTATCTAACCCTAACGGGTGCTCTCTGCATTGTTGTGTACTTGGCAAAAATTGAAAAAAATTGGCTCGGAATATTTCATAAACTGTTCCCGTACCAGCTTATATGTTTTGAAATAACCGGGATGGCCCACCATAGGAAGATCATGAAAGGCTCTCAGAATTGTATCCCTCAACTCTGAATCAGGAACCAGAAAAATCCGCCCCTTGTAAATGATCAAATCATTCACAACGGTGTACCTACTATCCTGCTCTGTCCCATGAACAATGCTAGAAGCCCATGGGTTCTTAGCATACTCTGTAATGATCCGATGCCTCCAATCCTCAGAAATCTGTGCCATAGCATTCAACTGAGGTCTGCGAGACAAGGCGTCAGCTACAACATTCTGCTTCCCCTTAATGAAGGTGATGTCAAAATCATACGACTGCAGTTTGCTGACCCATTTTTGCTGTCTCTCGTTTAGGTCTCGCTGTCCAAGGAAGTGTTTCAGGCTGTTGTGGTCTGTACGCACACTGAACTTGCTGCCTACCAAGTATTGCCTGAGTTTAGCCAAAGCATGCATAATGGCTAACATTTCCTTGTCATAAATGCTGTAAAACCTCTCAGGACCCCTAAGCTTCCTACTCTCAAAAGCAATAGGGTGTCTCTCCTACATCAAAATGACACCAATACCCTCTCCTGAAGCATCACAGAACAAATCAAACGACTTCGTAAAGTCTGGTAATGCTAACACTTGACACGAAGTCATGATCACCTTAAACCTGTCAAAGCACTCTTGAGCCTGTGGTGACCACGCAAAAGCCCCTTTCTTTGTCAAATCAGTAAGGGGTGCGGCGTGACGTGAGAATCCACTAACAAATCTCCTGTAAAAAGCACACAACCCAATGAATCCTCTGAGCTGCGTAAGGTTCTCTGGTACTGGCCACTCAACTATAGCTCGGACCTTCTCAAGGTCCATACTAACCCCCTTGGCACTGATGATGTGCCCAAGATACAACAACTAAGCCATGCCTAGCTCACACTTGGACTCCTTGGCATAAAAAGACTCCTCAGCCAAGATACCCAAAACTGTATCCAAGTGAGCTAAATGCTCCTCCCATGACCTACTGTACACCAGGATGTCATCGAAGAAGACCAGCACAAATCTCCACAGCTGAGAACTGAAGACCTTGTTCATGGTAGCCTGAAAGGTAGCGGGTGCATTGGTTAAACCGAAAGGCATAACCAAGAACTCGAAGTGACTGCAATGGCATCTGAAAGCGGTTTTCTCAATGTCCTGCTCCCTCATCTGAGTTTGATGGTACCTAGATCTCAAGTCAATCTTTGTGAAGAAGATAGCACCGTGCAACTCATCAATCAACTCGTTGATGTGAGGTATCGGGTACCTGTTCTTAATTGTCCACTTATTGAGTTGGCGGTAATCTATACACATCCGAAGTGATCCATCCTTTTTCTTCACCAATACGACCGATGAAGCAAAAGGTGACTTGCTAGGTCTGATATGCCCCATAGCCAACAGGCTCATTGATTGTCTCTATCTCATCCTTGAGCTGTTTTGGATGCTTGTAGGGTGTAATCATAATGGGCTTTGCGCCCTCCTCCAACTCGATAATGTGCTCAGAGCCTCTGTCTGGAGGTCTGCCAGGTGGAATGTCGCTAAACACTTTAGAGTGTTTAGTCCTCAGTATTTGAATGTCTGGATGGTACTCAACCTTCTGCTGCTCCTGCTGTGTTGGCAATAACATACACTCTGTAGCCCAATCAACCATATCATGATGAATGAGTCTCTCCATCCGCCTGTACGATACCATCCTCAACTTACTATCTTTGATGGCCTTGATGACATGAGGTTTCCCATTTACCTTGAACTTCATCTCCATATCCCGTAGATTGAGTGTGAACTCACCCAAATCGTGAAGCTATGCCATCCCTAACACCACATCAGTATCTCCCATATTAACAACATAGAATTCAGTCTTGAACTCATAGTTGTTCAGCCGCATCGGCAGATCTGTTATTTTTCTATCACATTTGAGGGTGTACCCATCAGCTACCTTGACTCGAATACCCTCAAACTCTTCTGTCTATATACCTTGTCTCTCTACCAACCGTGCATCTATGAAATTATGCGTAGCACCAGTGTCGAGTAGAGTGATTACTTTCTGACCTGTTAGGAGCCCACGAAGTCTAAAAGATCCATCTCTCTGAAGACTAGTCAAATGTGCCTCCTGTAGCTTCCTTCCTCCATTTTCACCGTCATTTTCAGACCTTTCATCATCTGAATGCTCTGAATCAGCTTGCTGGTCTGACAGATCAGATTGCTCTTCTCCCTCATAAAACCACTCCATCTGGTTATGTTTCACCTTGGGACGAAGAGGGCATACATGTTTCTCATCATAGGGTGCCTTGCACCAAAAACATAATTTTTTCTTACGTAAATCATTTAATGTTTCCCTGTGAAATGGTGGTGCATTCTGTCTCTTAGGATCAGGTGGATCCCTCTTCCTATCAAATGGCCTATTCTTGTCAAATGACCTATTAGGCCTCGTATAGGTTGTCGAGCCTGAAGTGAACTTGCTGTGAGGTGTTGCAAGCTCCATACTACATGCCTTCCTCATGGCCTCTTGAAGAGTAGGAGGATCAAATGCCTTGACCAAACCTCTCATAGGCTCCATCAAACCCTCGACGAAGAGAATAACAAGTCTCCTCTCAGAAATGCCTGTCACCATGACTGCAACCCTCTGAAACTCACCTATGTAGGAATCCAAACTGCCTGTCTGTCTAAGCTGAGCTAGCTCTCTGAAATAAAGTTCTGGATCCTTCTTGTCGAAACGCTCTATGAGCCTGCTGGTGAATTCCTGGTAAGTGGTAACTGTTTGATGGCCAAGTGTGTACATGCCATGATGCCACCAATCATGCGCCAACCCATCAAGATGCAGTGTGGCAAACTTAGTGGCCTCGTCCTCCTGCATAGGTCTCAATGATAGGTAATTATCTAGTTTCTGTACCCAAGACCTCGCTGAACTTTTATCAGAACCATCAAAATAAGGCAAGGTAATCTTGTTGACTGCATACTGTAAATCTCTGTTCACTTGTGGCTGTGGTTGCTAATGTTGAGGAGCTCTGCGGTTAAATCTACCTCCCCCTCTAGGTTTATGCACATCCATAAACTCATGAAAAGTCAAAGCCTGCGTGATCTCAGGTGCTAAAGACAAATACTCACCATGAAATCTAGTCACATTTGCCATTGACATGCCATTGTGTGGCTGAAACTCCTGATGATGACCCTGCTGCCTTGCCTCCAGAGTCGAAGGTGGAGTCTCCCTAGGTATGAATGTAGGTTGCCCAGGCCTACGCTCATGATAGATAGGTGATGATTACCGCGGTGCTGATACCAAAGGCTGGTCCACGCCTGTAGTCCTCCTCGTCTGTCCTATCTGAATATAGTGCGGCTGGGATGGAGTATACTACCTCATCGGGCCCACCAACTGTGACATCATGTCCATCATGTTATCATGCCTACGTCTGAACTCCTCATCAGTAATATCACCTTCTGCATGCGCTTTCCCTGGATCCCTATGTGTCTCTGCAGGAATCTCACGATCTGCCATCAGTGTTGTGACACTCTTCTCACTGCTATTGGAACTGGATCTGTGAATACCCAGAACCCCTGATACTGTCTTACCTTCAGGAATAGGTGGACTTGTCCAATCTTCGACTTTGCCTGTTCCTCTACCCTTACTGTAGAAAATGATATCTCTACTCATGAAAAAGCATCGAAAAAGCACTCTTTTGACTGAAAAAGCAACTGAAAAAGCACACGATGGCAGGAAAATTGTGCTCTGATACCACTGTAAGAGACCAGGTGTCTCTCAACCCGATCACTGGCCAATAATACTGAAGTTTTCTTTGTTTTTCTATATTTTGATTTTTTGGGTGTTTTTGCAATAAAAGGGCAAATTGCGATTTTGCAAAGAAATGACCGGAAAAATAATATAAAATACTAGATGCATAAAAGCTACAAAATATAGATCAAATCTCGATGCCAGATAGTTTATTAATCTCCCCAGATGATTACAACTGCAATATTTAAACATTTAGACAAAAAGGCAAGCTATTTATTGAAAACCTGGATAAGCTTGTAGGCGCCAGAAAGAGAGACTGAAATGGTACGGCTGAAAGAAATGATGCAATCTCCCACCTCGAAACTGATGAAATGGCTCCAGAAACCCTAGGCATCCAACTTGCAGAAGACAGAAGATGAGAAAGCCAAGCGATTTGCTCTGGGAAAGAAGTACGGCCCTTGCTGCAGCAAGGTACGTCCTGTACCAGCAATAAAGAATTCCGTACTTTCCTTGGGAAGTGTGCCAAGCCACTGGAAATGGATCTTTGGAAGTCGCCTCAAGTAACTGATGAATAATCTCCTTCAAAACCCTTCTTGAATCGATTCAATAAGCCCAATTGTAACTCCTGAATGAAGTCACCCTGTTGACAATCTTCAACTGGTATTTCACAGTTTCAGTATGTCAGATCCTGAAGAGGGAACGTTCTTCAAAACCTGTTGATCTGCAGAAACCCTGGTTTCTCAAACCCCAATGCTCTCAGAGAGAAATGATAACAAATTCGAATAATGAACACCTGAGTTCGATTTGCCTTTGAAAGAATATATAACCTTCTCAAGAATTCGACCCTCTTCTTGAAAATCAATTAAAATGCATTTAATAATATTAATTCGCCTCTTTTTGACTTAGGCAATAATATTAACATAATGGCGTCCTTTTTAATGAATAAATAATTATTCATTATAATAATATTTCTCCTCTATTATAAAGTATTAAATACTTTATATTATGCCATTAATAATTAATATTTTAATATATCATTAAAGTGACTTTATAACATAAAGTCAAAATAATAATCATTTAATTTTTATTAAATGCTCCATTATTTTCCATCTGCTCATCAAACTATCAAATTGGGTCGAAACAGAGCTGACCAGCTAAACCAGGGGCCCTGCCCAAAATAGCAGCTCCTGCTTGCCCAACTTACTATAAATAGAAAGTATCTGTAAAGGCCCAAACCTGACTCAACTGCTGGAGTGATGTTCCCAACATTGGATAACTGCCTCAAGTGATCCTCTAAACACTTCTGCCAGCCTACGAGGATCTGAATAATAGGCTAACCTCTGACACAACGGTACTGCCTAGGAAGGGGACATTACAGGAGTTTAATCCTCCAAGGAAGTCGTTTACCAGGGGTCAAAGACTTTGTGCAACAAAATATGGACATTATGGATACACTTAAAGGCAATCTACATCAAGCACAAAACCAACAAAAGATATATGCTGATAGAAAAAGGATCCGAAGGACATTTGATGTTGGGGACTTGGTTTTTCTAAGGTTACAACCCTATAAGTAGTCATCAATCAAGGTAAGTGGAGCCGAGAAGCTCAAACCTAGATTTTATGGACTACCACTACTTGCAACAACTGAGATAGATGTGCATGGATAGATAGTTTGTTAGAGCTGCATCCTTAGTAAACATGCCAAAGAGAAGTTTGACAAGGGAGGGCTACTCAAATTCTAGAGTTAATTCATAATGACTTATCTAGTCTATTTTTGCATCCTTCATTCAGTAGGGGTATATACATTTTGACCTTCATTGATGACTTTTTTGGGTCTATATGGGTGTTTTTTTTCAATAGAAGCGTGAGTGAGGTCTTTTAGAAATTTTTAGGACTTTAAAACACTTGTGGAGAAATAGACAAGGAAAGTCATTAGGGTTTTATGCATTGATAATGGTGGTGAGTACGTTAACCATCATTTTGTGTAGTTTTGTACTTCAAAGGGGATTTATTATTAGTGTACAATTCCATACAATCATCAACAAAATGGTGTGCTAAAAAGTAATAATAGATCCTTAAGGAAATGATTAATTGTATTATTTAGTCTTGATCTCTTACACTATTGTATTGGGCAGAGACCATTAACTATGCAAGTTATATTCAAAATCATATTCTTCACAAAGCCTTGAAGAGAATCACTCCTTTGAAGCTTGGAGTGGTTGGAAACCTATAGTGAAACATTTCAAGGTTTTTAGTTCTCTAGCATCTAGATGGTGTTAAGCAACATCGACTTTATTGAGAGGACTGTTTTCTTTGAGGAGGTTCATTCAAGTTCTACTCTTGACACTTCTCCATCATCCACGTTCATATTTATTTCACGTGGGGTTGATGACAATAATTATGAGGATTTAGATCCACCTAAGCACATTGTTGATGATGATGATTCTTCTTCCTTTGGTTTGGTTGACAAGAGTGATGATGTGTTTGAATATTGTCATTGATGTCAAAGCAAATGCATGAGATTGTTGTCATTGATGTCAAAGGTGAGAAGAGCACTTTGTCAATAGAAGAAATTGTATGATGGACAAAAGCCAAAGGCTGCTAATTGATGTTCGAAGACCAAGTAAAATCAGATTGAGAAGAGTGGATAAAAGATGAAGTGTGTAAGTGGAGCAACAAAAGATATATCAATAATGAAATGAATCATATATCAATGATGAAGTAAACCGAATTCTATAAAGGAATAATGAAATGAATAGACGATATATTATGACACACTTCTTACATGATAAAGAAATTAATTAATTAAATAAAGATTAGTTTTAACCAATAGTCAGAAGGGTACAGTGAAGGGTTGTGTCTCATGATGAGACAATATATATAAGAGAAGTCATTCCATGAGATGTTATGTGTGGGAAAGTTTTATCATTCAAGAGTGACTGAGGAATAAAAAAAGGGAGGAAGGTTTTATCATTCAGAGAAGAAGTGTATGGAATTAAAATATGTAGCATGAAGTAAATAAGAGGAATATAGAAGTGAATGAATATTATTAATTGAAGATCTGGTTAAGAATAGACAAGAGACATGTTGAAGAGCTATGACCATTGAAGAATAAGAAAATAATAGATCATCATTCAAAGGCAGCTATTAAGGAGAAATAAAATGGAGAAAGAAAAAGTGTTAAAAGGCAGCAATTAGTCTTAACAAAAACACATATCCTTTTAAAGAGTTATCTCTTTTCAAAGAGATGCAACTCTTCATCGAGATGTAAAGATATAAATAGATGTGTGTGGAATAGAAAGGAAGATCTATTAGTCAAGAGAGAAGTGTGTGGAGGATAAAAATATATATTATTGTGGATATGTGTGAAAAGGCAGTGATCAAGTTTGAAAATGCAGCAATTATTATTTGAGAGGAGTCATGACTATTTGAAGGGTCGTTATCTTTGAAAGGATGTATCTCTTCATAGAAATGTGAATATATAAAAGGGAATAAGAAATGTGTGAGAAGTGTGGAATACATGTAATATCATACAAACAGATTTTTGAAGAAGGAAAGTGTGTGAGACACAAAGATATATCATTCAAGAACAAGAAGATTTAAGAAGAAGAATATATGCAGATTTGTGTATGAATATTTGAGAAAGAGAATATATGCAGATTTTTGTGTGAAGATTTTGAGGAGAATATAAAAGGAGATATTTAAAGGTTATTTGTAAAGAAGATTTATTCTCAAGAAGACAAGATTCTATTGAAGAGGTTGGTGCCCCATATTGGAGAGGTTGGTGCCTCATATCAAAGAGATTGGTGTCTCTTGTTGAGTTGGTGCTCAGTTGTGGGGATTGGTGTCTCCAATGGGTTGGTGCCTACAAAATCTACAAGTGGGGATTGGTGTCTCCATTGGGTTGGTACTTACAAATTGTATAAGAGGGGATTGGTGTCTCTTGTAGGTTGGTGCCTACAAAGATTGTAAAATAGATTTATATAAAAAACAATATTTTTCCATGGTTTTCTCCCGTAAGGGTTTCCATGTAAATTGTGTGTTCTTGTTATTGATATTGTGCACTTGATCTCATTGTGATTGTTTACTAATATAACCCCTCTCTTAGTATAATTGTGTGCTCATCATGATGAGGATCCTCCTCCTTCTTCTCCTAGTCATTATTTTGAGTTTGAGGAATCTCCTCTTGGTTTTTCAACTTTTAGTCCACTTTGGGATGGACAGACTTTGTAGTTTGTAGGTGATTGGATTGGATTGAGATTCCTTCAAATACAAGGAAAACAAAATTATAGTACCATGGACATCCACATGTTTACATCCCCTCTAATTCCAACTCTTAGTCTTTTTGGAGGCATCTGGTGTTCTTGAGTGGGATGTAGCTAGTGGATTTGGTTCCCCTTCCTAAGGGAAGAAAGCTTGTATGTAAAGTGGTTATATTAGACAAAATTTGCAGCAAATGGGCTAGTTGATAAGTTCAAAGCATGATTGTTACAAAGGTATTGATTTCATTGATATATTTGCACTAGTTGTGAAGATAAACTCTATATGAATCACTTGCTATTGTTGTAGCACATCACTAGGAGGCTCATCATATAGACATGAAGAGTACTTTTCTTCACATAGATCTTGAGGAGATATATACGAAGCAGCTATCCAATTCTTAATAAGATTCTTTGTTTGTTTGTAGACTTTGGAAATCTGTGGCTTGAAATAAGAATTGAAAGATTCATATAAACCTTCTATTTTGGTTTTGTATATTGATGACTTATTGACTTGGGTTTGTTGCATTATTTTCTTGGATTGAGATATCTTGGCCTGCTTTGAGGATTACTATTGCACAATCCAAATATGCATTTGAATTGCACCTGTAGTTGCACATGTTTGTCTACAAGCTTGCTTTAGGTCCCTTTCTGTAACAACCTATCCAGTCTATAGTTTAAAAATTCAACTATCAACTAACTTTCAGCTGAATTGCAACTAATTTGTTTTTGAAACTAGGGTTTCCAAATTGTTTTCCACCAACTGTTCACGGTAGATCAATAACTAAATAACTGTCAAACTAGGGTAGACGATAAAGAAAATCAATTCTGATGTTGTTACATTATACAACTCATCAACTAACTTTTAAACTAAGCAATTCCAATTGAAAGGAAAACTATTAAATGTAAACATATACAAAAAATTATACAAAGTTAATAATTACTTTTCTTTGCTTCCAGAAAATAATGAACAAATACTACAACTAATAAACAAATGTAGCAGCTGTCTTTCCAGGGTTTAAGAAATGGAAACAACTGCCAGCTTTCATCTGGCTATAACTAACTAACTAAACCATCAAGGGTTCCCATTAAACCAATTGATGAACAGGGGGAAAGAATATCTTCTCTATATTCATTAACCAAATTCAGACCTTTCATTTCAGCAGAATGTTTCAAATAACTGTTTAACTGCAGAATCTTTCCATGAACGTTTTGTTGGCATAACAACTAACACCTCTGGAGTGCAAATTGGTATAGACAGCTATGCACACTACGTGATGAGTGGTCTTCAAATTAGGAGGGGAAGCTCCCTTGTTGTATGGACAAAAGTGCTTGAAAAGTAAACTAAACTATTTCCTGTCTTTTTGTCTCAGCTGTAAGAGGCACAAGGTTTGCAATAAACTTCGAACGTTGCAGCCAAGGTTTTTCTGGTTTCGCATGACCTAACTACAACTCAAAACTAAGTAACTTAACTATCCAATCTCCTCAAGAAAAATAGAGCATGAGGAAACGGAGCAGGATATGATTATACGATAACTTCAAAGACAGGATTTCCAAGGAGGTGACGACACCTTTCCGAGGCGTAGGCTGAAAGAAAATTTATTGGAAACAATGCCGGTACGATGAACTCTACTTCTGAATTCCCAAGGAGGTGACAACACCTTTCCAAGGTGTAGACATGAAACAAAGCTCATTAACACAATAACAATAAACGATAAGTCTTAATTCTAAATTCCCAAGGAGGTGATGACACCTTTCCGAGGTGTAGATATGAAATAAGCTTATAATCACAAGAACACAAGACAATGATCATCCAACCAAAGTGAACAGATACATAATAGCAATATTATAGGAAAATTTGACTCGGCATATATTACTATTGCGCGCAAAAGTTATGTACAAATGAGCAAAAATTCTTATTTATAGACATCAAAAGGTGTAGGGAACCCTAAAATCACCTTGAGTCAACTACAGTTTTCCAATGCATGCAAGATTTATTGCTAAACCCTTAATAAAACAAACTATACAGTTAACTGGAAAACTACCATTAGTTAATTGGTACAATTAATCTAAAAATGGACAATGTGCAAGCATGCACGTCCTTATTGAAAGCAAGTTAACTGGAACATTACCATCAATTAACGTAAACCTTAAATACAACTCCAAGTGAATAAAGATAATCCCAGAATAGACATGCATGAGACGAGACAACGAGTTAACTTGAAAAGGTAACACCAAGTTTAACTCCTATGTGTAATGTTTATCCCGAGAGGTGGGAACTGAAGTCTACTGGCTGTGATCTCGAGCAACCAATCCCTCAACGAGATTGTTAACTGTATCACTGTCTGGAGCACTGATACTCTGCCGAAGCATGCTATGTCTGTGCAGCATGTCCTCACCAGGTGTGATCTGGGACTAAAGTTCACCTTTGCTATTGGTTGCTTCATCGAACAACGTTGACATGACTGTGAGCTGATTAATCTTACAGCCAACGGTCTCCCCACTGAAAATACTATGAACAAGTGCCTGGAGCTCTGACTACACATCAATAAGCTCAACATATGCACCACCCTCAATTTGATACCGACACGGTAAGCGAGACACTAAGGTTCTCACAGACTAGAGTGCACTAGTGACGTGCTCTCTACTCTCGGCCAACTTTGATGCCATAGTCTCTTCTATCTTTTCCTTGAAAACCAACTGTGTTTTCCAAGAGTAGATAGCTTCTTTATCTTCTGCATCTGTGACTGATTCATATGCCACACTTAGGTGAGCAATCATAATCTTGTCCCAAGGTCTGTTAATCGCCATGTCTTGCTTCTAATCCTGGAGACGTAGATGGAGCTCTCGTGCATTGTACCGCAATTGATATAACTCTGTAAGCATAGAGTGACCTCTAGCAACGAACTCCTCTTCCCATTCCTCCAAACACTTGTCGTATGTAACCAGGATATTAAGCTGGCCCTGTTCTATTGGTGGCTCTAGCATCGGCGGGAGTGTGACGGTGACATCTGACCTGTGTACAAGGCTAGAAATGTACTGACGAAACTGTTTGATTTCAGCCTTGAGGGCTGCCTTGTCTTCTCCGTCCTTTAGCATTCCATCCCTGGCGCAGTTTGTAGCAACCTATAGGAGATCAACCTAAGTTTGGCGAGTGCTACGACCAAGGTTGACTGTGATAACCTCGAAGTCCTAAGATTCCAACTCATCCAAGCTCTTCCCCTCTGGAGGTATGGCAGTCTCAACGACAATCTCCATATCAACATTCCTCTCTACATGAACCATGTTCTTGATCCTCTTGTTTGGCGCATCTTGGTAAACATGATCGAAGTCTGTATGATCAAGGACATAGGACGGTTGCTTCCTCTTCCTACCCAGCTAAGATTCAATCCAAGACTAGTCTGGGCTAATGCCACTAGAAGGATCTGTACTAGTAATTGGAGGCTCCGACGAGAGTGAATATGTAGAGGAGCTGCTGCGAGATGGAGAGTCTAAGTCCAATTCAATGTAAATCGGGACTAGTAACTGCTCTGGGGCTGGTTTAGGAACTCGAGGCTGGACCTCAGGCACTTGCGGACTCTGTATTGGCCTTTGAACTGGCTCTCTAACAGGCTCCGTATGTGTATCAATGGCAAGCCCCTTACCTTTTGAATTGTTAGACGATTGACCCTTCTTAGGAGGGTTACTGCTTTTCTTCTGTTTGGGTTTAGACGAGGAAGGTAGCGAAGGATCCACCACTGGCGGCTTTGCTCTAGGCAGATTTACCCTCCTGGTCTTCTTGCTGTCGAGGTAAAGTATACTGTTTTGAATAACTCTACTTGACCTCTCTTTTACTGACACGTACTCCTTGGCATACCAATCAACTGCCAGCAGCGGCTGTGTGTCAACCTACTCTTTGAAAAACCGAGGAAGTACTTCTCCCTCATCATCTGATAAACCTCCCACATCTTCTACCATGAAAACAAAAATCTGTGAGAGAGAAGCGGCCGTAGCTACGTCTGTGCACCTCGAAGTCGTCCTCGCAATTTGCCCAATAGTCCTCCATAGTAGGCTTATGGTATGCGCGACCACCGAGGTGTGCTGTGTAATGACCCCAAGGATCATAGGCACGTATATCAACAAGATACTTGAGACGATACTTCTCTAGCTCCTGTCCTGCAGCTTTGGCATCAACTGCTGTTTTGCACCAATATATTCCGAATTGGATAGGAAAGTTGGCAACCTGTTTATGCTCGCAGCATAGGAGACGATGAAAACTGTTCTATCCGAAGGATAACGTGGAAGCATGGCTGGATTTCCTGTAAATCCATATACTCAGATGTAGGTGTATGTTGGGAACTGAATGAACCAGTCCGCCCAACCATCCATCGCTGCTCTGGCAACTGCTGAGATACGAACGTGCAACTCCCGGTCCAAGTTTCTCAGTGTATAAACCAGGAAAGCCTCTTGAACACGCTTGAAGTGACATTCAACATTAGTGAACTCTAGCTGATCGTAATAGTGATAGATTTTCTGAACACTGAGTATGCCAACCGTGTTTAACCCTCTAAACTGACCTTGGTAAGCGATCAAGTATACGAGGTAAGAACACATGTGAAACTCATTGGCAACTAGGAAACTGGTGATTTGCTTGTGGAGAACATCGCTGATGAAGGATGCCCAGTCATAATGCTCTTGCCCAGATACGATGCGACCAATGATGTAATACATCCAAGGCTGGAAAACGTTTGCATGTGCATGACCTGAGACATGATTCAAGAGTGTGATTAGAATCGAGTACTCATTCTTGTACTCACCGCGACCACGTTGTTTAGCAATTTGTTCCTTGTTTGCTTCAACCATCGCTCTGCCATCTTACTTTGGCACTTGTCTATATCAGCGTTAAATGCATGCGCACGCTGCTCCATAGAAATGACCAAACTGCTTGGGTGCTGTGGAATACCAAAATTTCTTTCAACGTCCAGAGGCTTGAGACTGCAAATGACTCGTCCATCTACTGACACTATCTCACGAGTAGCAGAGTTGTAATGCTTAACACAAGACATTACAAACTCAACATAGTGAACGAAGATAGGTATGGAAGTGGCCTCAAGTAACCCGAACTGCTGAATGTTCTGAATAATCGAATCTTTGAATCTTGACTGGATCTAAGACTACCTCTGGCAGCACCTTGTGGAGATTCGTCTCAATTGTCTCGATGAAGTCGTGAGTTAGGAATGATTTGGTCCTGTATTCGAGTTGAGTGTATTGCATTTTGAAAAACTGGCCTGTTGACTGTGAACACGACTATGTTTTGACAAGATTTTTGGAAAGCTAAAAATAGCTTGCTGAGGCTAAAAATAGCCTATCGAAGGGTTATTTTCGGCGAAAAATTTGAGATATGGGTTTTGTCTAGAAAAAGATTTTGACACCCCAGAACGTCAGAAATGTGAAAATCCAACTTCAACTCGACCATGCAAGGAATTTTCAGCTGAGAAAATTAGAAACTTGAGAACTGATGCTCTGGAGTTAAAAATTTCTGAAAATTCAAACACATGAATTTAACTTGAGGAAGCTCTGCGAAATCGATCCAGATGAATTAATTTGCCAAAATTTGCCTATTTTTTGAACATGCGAATTGAAATTTGAGAGAATTCTGATGAATCTGAGAGGAGAAAAGACATTTTTTTTGTGTTTTTCCTCTGTCAAAATCACCACTGGCTTCTTCGAATTCGCTGATGAACTGTGAACCTATACCTACAAAAGGAATTATTGATGTCTCTGAATTTGATTTCTGACAAAATCACCCAACTTTGGAGAAAATTCGCTCTGCCTGTGAAGAAAGACGAATTTCTGAAGCTGGATAATGAATTAATGCCAGGCGCCATGTTTAAATAGAATAAATTCGCACCTCAAAGGTGATTGCAAGATTTAAAACCTCAACTGAAAATAGAATGATTCTGATTGGACCCCCTCCAATTGCACTGACACTCTCTCGGAGTCCGGAATAAAATAATAATAAAAATAATATTCATCATGCAATTTGAAAATAAGCATCAAAAAGGCGCCCCTTTGAAGAAAATTGCCATTTAATACCTAAGCATGTAAAATAAATATGAAATATTATTTTATTCAGTTGACAAACCACATAAAGCACTTGGACGGATTCGACAACTTTCACTGATTTTGAAAAGTCCTCATTTGACCTCATAGGCGTCCATTTGCTCAAGATATGATGTTTTTCGCTAACTTCCTACTTTGTAGCTAACTACAAAGTTACAACTGACCATATTCAACACTAATTTCTGGATGACCAGGGGAGGTTGTGACCAAACTGGGATATTCATCGCGAAGCCTGCAGAGCAAGTATGAAATGTCTACTAGGAGCTGGAACTACAAAATCCATCATTTAACACCTTAAAGAATTAGGCGCCCTTGATTAAATTGATTTTCAGACACCAGACTTGGCCATTTCTCCATTCTGCCATCTAACGCTTCAAACGACTGCTGACGACGAATGATGAACCCTACTGACTGGATGATGAACTCACTGCGTGATTGGAAGTATTCTGCATCCAACGATTGCACGTAAGGCATCAGAGGACTGCATTAGGGACCCCAAAAGTAATGGCGCCCCTGGCCTGAGAAGGCTCAAATACCATTTTTTTCAAAAGTACAACTCTTAACCAGATGCCCTACTTTAACCTCTGATATCGGGAGCTGGGGTAACCTGATTTGCTCACCGTCTGTCTCATTGCATAGCTAGAACAACTTACAAGAGATGTCTCTGGGGGTGACAAAGCGAGAAAACTGCTTCTAAGACCTCAAAGAGACAATAGCCTTTTCTTTTTAAATATACGCTCTAGACTTGGCCATTTTCCGGACGCTTCGTTTTTCAGTATTCTGCAAAGACCTCGCACGTACGAGTGTTTGCCAAATCCCGGAGTCTGACGACTGGGCTTGTTGGATAGCTGGAGTAATTGCTCACAAGTTTCGTGAAGACTGCGAAAGCTAAAAACTCCATTTGACAGGGCAAAAGGCTGGGCACCCTTGGCGTACAGAGGCTGTAGTGTATATTTCATGTTTCTCCACCCTCTGATTTACGTGCTTGGTAGAATCTCTGCCACGATCACTTGGAATGTTGGACTGTCAGGCTGACTGGTGCGTTGCGAAACCGGACTATTGTAGCACAGATGTCAGGAAGACCTCATCTGCGAACTCATCCATCTCAAGGGTCATCTTGAAGGGCGCCCCTGGGCTACAGGGGCGCAGATTTGGCAGTTGACAACTTTCTGTGATGTAAAAACCCTCCTTGCAATCTCAACTTCTGACCTCGACTACTGAAGCTTTGGGTCTCGGATGTCTGCATTCGATAGCTCATTAGATAGCCAGACCAATTAGGAAGAGATTGAATGTATCAGCAAGCAGGAATAACAGAATCTAGACCTCCTTTAAGAAGGGCGCCCTTGGGCTATAGGGGCGCAAAATCTATAAACTGATCGTCTTTTGTAATTTGCAACTTCTTGAACCTTCAGCTTCTGACCTCAGCAACCGGAGTTGTAGATCTCGGATAACCTCGCAGGATAGCTCATTGGATAACCAAACTAATTCTGAAGAGATTGACTACATTTGCAAGCACATGCAACAAGATCTGGGCCTTCAAAGAGAAGGGCGCCCCTGAGCTACAGGGGTGCAGATTTGCTTTTGCTTGAAAAATCTTCATAAATTTGATCTTTGAAATCCCCGTTATGGCCACTGAAACGACCATGCAAAGGTATAGTTTCGTCGTGAAATGCTCCTCCATTGTGAAATGCCTCATTCTGAGACCTTTACTCAGGTTTTGATCAACAGGTATTGCTCAATAGCTGCTTTTGACTAACACAACATTGACCATAGTCCATGCTTGATATTGCCCAAAAACTGTATTTGACATCATTTTAGCAAGGTTTAGACTCTTTTAAGCAAAATGCCTTAATGAAGCAAAAAAAAATGGTTTGGGTACAACATATTTAACATAAAGAATAACATTCATTGCATAAATGAAAGTAAACCTTAATGAACATTGTATGTACCTAGATTTACGAGTGAGAGAGGATTACATTTGACATCATCTTCACGCTGTTATACTTGGGAATCTTTATCAAGGAGGGAAAGAGAATTATCATTAGGGGCTTTACCACCCAACCAAGACCAACTGATCTCCCGAGTTTCTTCAACTGAAGAACCCGCCCTTCACGAGGGTAATCAACATGGATCAAATTATCATCATGCCTCTGAACCTGGTGTCAAGGACCTATACCTCCTGACTGACCTTACTAAGGGTACCTCCCAACTAGAAAGGTCACTCAGATCAGTGGTATATCTGGCACTTGATAGCTGACAGATGCTGAATCTAGCATCGTACCTTGGCCAAGGATTTTAATTATTACTGGCACTCCTGTGCCGATTTCTCTGGCATTCTTGTGCCGTCAACATTCTCACCCTTGCTTGACATGACAACTCTCGGATCAAGTTATAATTTTATAATAGCAATTTAATTACCATTTCTTCTTAGTTCGAGGTTATAATTTAACCATCAAGTTTCATACATAATAAAAGGAGATTCATTGGCATAAAGGATTTTCAAGTCTCTCATATTTATCCCATAAAAGACTCGGTGAGCAATATTATGCACTAAACCAACTTCTAGTTAGAGAGAAGAGGATTCAGCTTAACTAGATAAATCGTGTTCTTTTAGATAATTTTTCAAATGGTTCAACTGAACGCAAATTCAAAATCTTTTCTCTCATTTAAGGTTAAGTTAATATCATTAGGCATCTATTTATAAAGAGAAAGAGAGAGAGAGTCTCAACTCCACAACTATCACTTCTTTAAGACTAACTGCCTTCTCTAAACAAAAGTTGTTATCATTGAGCTCCTACGACATATTCAATTAAATGGTATTTCAGACTTAATCATTCAACTTCATAAATTGGTCCCAAGTTTTATATTTCAAGACATGTTTCCCAAAACTTTCTTCTAGATTCTAGAATTAGCATTTTATAATAGATAATAAAGGAGAGGAAGCTGGTTCATTATCAATTCACATCTTAAGGGAATTTGGTTTCCTTAGATTCATAGAATGGTTTCCCAGGAAGTTTTCTATTCAGATTTGCTAAAAAGAACAAGGAATATAAGGCTCTAATCAATCTTACCCTCGTCTGGCCATAATGTTTGGACATGGACCATTCAGTTGATTTAATTGCAAGGGTTGTAGGAGTTTTAGAATGGAATTTTTATATATATATATTTTATCTTAGATGAATTTTAAAACAGATTAATGAGATGGATAGATTTTGAATTCAAGCATGAAGGTACAGAGCAGAGAATCAAGCTAGGCGGCATATTGACTAAAATTCATTTCCATGGAGAAAGAACAAGTATTTTGAAGTACGACTATTCGTTATACTTTACAATTTATTTAAGCTCCATCTAAAGCTGATTTCAGTCATCTTCCAACCGAATGATGAAGATATTTGATTTACTTCCTATTCATATAACTTTTCAATCGAAGAACAAACTTTCATTGCAAGGTTAGGCAATATATAAAACTTAATTACATGCCTGATGGAGTGAATCTGAAACCTGTTGAGGCTCCACACAAAATCTCTCTGCGAATGGCATTGAAGTCCAGACCTCCACTTCGAGTTTCTCCAAAAGGAATGCGACTCAGAAAAGAGTGAGATTCACAAAATAGCCAGAGGCGGATGATTATGAGGTTGGAACAAGATGATATTTGTCAAGAAATAAACAACTATGATCCCTATGAAAGTTGATGGTGTTCGCAGACAAGCCCCAAAACAGAGTGCATTTGTGTGTAGAAGTCACCCCCCCCCTGCAATGAAATGGAGAGACTCGCACTTTTCAATTATTTGCCAGCCGATGTCAAGAAATTAAATAACAACGATGGCTATCGAAGAGAAGAGCTTAAGCTCTCTTTTTGAATTCGACAGAGGATGGAAAGAGAGACTCCTAGTTATTGCGTAGGATTGCAATGAAAGGGCTCCGAACAAGATTGTGAGAGAAATGAGTGAAAGGAACCCCAAGTTGAGTAGTGTCGATAAGTAGAGAAAATTGTAGAGGAAAAACGAACCAGGGCAGAGTTGATGCCGTGAGAAGAAGTCCCTAGAAAGAAGAGGCTCCAAATTAAATGTGAATCCTTCCCAGTAACCTCTGTTCCAAGATTCAAAAGCCCCAGTGCCTTCTTGGCTTCCTTCTCGACCATTTCTACCAGAGATTCAGAAGAAAGATGACGAGAAGAGTTACCTCCAAATTCTGACAACCCTCCTATATTTATTTACTTTTCGATTTCAAGGTCTTTCAAATGATTTTTTTAATTGATCGGTGGTCTACGGCTTATATCCAACATCATTAATTTAATATTAATTAGCCATTGCAAAAATACATTTATATATATCAAGAATTATTCCTCTCAACTCTCAAGAGGATATTATTATTTAATATTTTATTTATATCAATTATTTTAATTTAATATTTATAAACCTTTTGAAATCTCTTTAAAAGGTGATTAATGCTATTTATATATATATATATTTAAAATTGACTTGTATATCAATAATTATATTTAGTTACTTTTGGCCAAGTTACGACTTCGAACTTGTCATACACCGACTTGAGGTAGACGATAAAATAGATCCATCGTTAACCATGTCCTCTCCCCGATGATATTTCTCTTTCTCTCGAGACGTCAGCAATCCTGCATCCACTGACAAGGATTATGGTTAGATCGTTCTCAACAGCTATATAATATGCATTTAAATTCAATCTCATGATCTCATTCAACTTCATGTGAATAATAATTTCACTTGCAAAATAAAGAGTTCGTTAACATTACAGTTACGATAAAAAGAACAACTATTGTTTTCTCAATGTTATAACCACATGAAAGCAGTTATTTGCAACTAACATTGCATCGAAATACATAACCAACATATAGTCTCAATGTAAGGGATGTGACACTTTCTTTCTAGAGTCAAACATGAAGCACAATGTTCTTCACCATTAATTGATGTTACTTTTTGTCAACAACTTATTGGAAGCTTCATTTACTTTATTCATACATGGCCCAACATTTCATATTCTATTGATATGGTCTCTTAGTTTATGTAGGAGTCCCATGAGCTACATTGGAAGGTAACGAAGTGGGTTCTCCCCTATATATGATGTACTCATAATTATGGGATTCGTTATGCAACATGCATTGATATTACCTTCGTTAAATATGTTGATTTGGATTGTAAAGGAAATTCACAACTTCACAAGTCTACTTTAGGCTATTGCTTTTTAGTTGATTTAGGTCCTATATGTTGGTCGAGGAAGAAGTAACATGTTATTGCTTTATCTTCCATTGAGGCAAAGTATTAGGGGGTTGTGAATGTTGCCATTTGGGACAGTTTTCTTTAGTGTAGTCTCGTTGAGTTTTCTATTCAATCTAGATAGCCATCAGCGATATTTTGTGACAACCATAGTGCTATTTAGATTTAATGGAGTACGGTCCTGTTGATGTGACTTTTGTGACCGCACCAATCAGTAGAACAAAATAATCCGAAGGCTACTCCATTCTCTCTTGATCAAAGAATTCCGTGCGCTAAGATTGCAAGAAAGATCGCACGTTCAACTCCAAGGTTCCAAAATGCTTTGGAATACCCTTAGTAGGTTCATTGTGATATGCTGTTTTTATGAGGGGACTTACACAATTGTTCAGGATGTTTGTAGTTGATAGCAGGTTAATGACTGGAAGGGAATTTTGCGCAAATGATTTAGCAATGAGGTACGTTTTCCTAAAACTAACCAGAAATAAATTGAATTGAATGGCTGCAGAGATTAGAAAATTTATGTCCTAGTCTAAATGCAATAGGGGTTGAGCTTGACTTCAGTGGACTTCAATCGAACTTTGTCTTGCCTCGCGTCGGATAGCCTCAACAAGGTTTGTGCAATCTTCAAAGGAGTGACGAAAGATGTTCAGATCACGACTCAACAATGCAAATACCATCAAAACGATGCATACGTACAGATGAATCTCAACCGAAGTTAAGTCTAAAAAATATTCTAGTTGACCACGCTGGGCAAACTTACCATCAGTAAGCTTGCTAGTGGTATGGAATAAATGAAGCTCACTCAAATTAAACACAACCACCCACAACTAATTACTTGCATGAAGATGAGAATTACTATAACTTATGTACTACTTGAAGTTGAAGGTTGAAGAAACCTCACTAACTGCTCATAACAAAAGTCAAATTCACCAATCAATGAAACTCTTTAATTATGATAGTCTTCGTAACAATTCCTTACAAAATTCTCAAAGGGAGAACTTTCTTTCTCCTTCAAACAATGCCATGCAATGAAACTATTCGAACTCTAATTGTCCCTCTATGCTCTACTCTCTGATCTATAATCTCTAGTCTAATAATGTACAAATTAGGGGGGACCCCTTTATATAGCTGGCCAATCTCAATGGATGGTCCAGATCAAATTACAATGGACGGCTCAGATCGAGCCACTTCAGCCCTAGACTAGATTCTGCCTTAAAAACCGCCAGAAGGTGGAGTGGTGCAATTAATGAGCACAAAGATAGCAGATTCTTCCTTTGACCACTATGGGCAATTAATGCCCACTATCCTTCCAGAAGATTCTCGTCCAGGACACTATTTCCATTGTTCTTCTCTCTGACCGCGCAAGCAACAAACCGGGCCAGCACCGCATCAACTTCCTGTTCAGAGATCGCCGGAGTAAGATTGAACTGATACTCAAGGATAGCAATCATCTGTTCCTGACGGATGCAAGACTTTCTCCAAGTCTCAATGGATTCCAGTGTGCTCTGCATAATGGCTGAGAACGTGGAGATATTTTCAAAGTCTATCCGAGCAAATACCCTCATCTCCGAGAAGAATGGCTGCAATCTTCCCTTCAATCCATCTACTTCCACCTCCTCGGGAGTTAGTCTTCTGGTGAATAACGCCTCCAGTGTATTGAGGATGCCCTCATGAATATTCCCCATAGCCTTCTTGATCTTAGACGACTCTGTCCTTGCCATGTCGAAGACACCTCGGCTAGTGAATGCAGCTGAATACTAGCTAGAAAAATAATATCTATCACCTGCTTGAATCACCCCCTCCTCAACCAAAGTCTGCATTGGTACGCTCATTAGAGCAGCCAGGCGTGGAATAGTCTTATCTTGAAATATATGAGTATCATCCCAAGCCTGCTCAATGTTCTCCAAACGAGAGATGATACTAAGCATGTTGAAAAGAGGAGACAAGATCTACAATGAATTTCTCGGCTTCAGTACGAACACCGCCAACCCACTTGTCTCCCTCTTGAATGGCCTTCTTCATCTCTTCGAGCCCGCTGATTGACTCTCGTGGAAGCTCAGCCAGAAGTTCCATCGTTGGGTTCTCCTGAGCACATGGTTCTAGATGCTGTACATACCCAACTAATGCCTTATGTTCCTTTTTCAATTTCTTGTACTTTCCTTTTTTTTTCGTTGTAGCCTATCTTTTAGCACTTGGAAGGAGTTTTCAGCCTCCTCAATAACTCGTGTTCCAGTGGGACGCCCTAATTCAATTGCAGTGACTGTGTAATTCTCAGGCATCACATCACCGAGATCACACTCTTCCCTTGGAACTGCGACATGGAGAGTACGAGAACCGGCCTCATTTGTTTCCATCCTGGAGTACTTCTTGGCTCTCTTTCTCTTAGGTGACCTACTTATTCTGTTCAGGAGCTCTTCCATTTCAATTGCTGGGTTAGTGTCGTCCTCTTGATCTCTCCTTATTGTGCTTGTGAGCCAATTTGGGATATTCTGCTGAGCGTTATAGATAATAAGAGGCTGCTCCTCTGTTGCTTCTACTGCATGAACTTCCTCTTCAGCAACATTTGGCTGAGGCTCATCTATTTCCATACGTTGACTATCCTCTTCAAGACCTCGAACTTTAGGTTCCACAAGGTTTTCATCCTCAAAGGCTGCCTCGAGTGCACAATCCAGGCGAATGTCTGTTTTCGTTTCCTCACCTTCATCTGACTGGTTGGCACTCTGACTATCAGGTTCTCTAGACAGGGGCTGGTTAATTTCTCCCATTTCTTGCTCTTCATTCTCTCCAACCCTCTGATTTGCAAACATTGAAACTTCATGTACACCGGAGGATTGAGCCAACAACTGTGTAGGCGATGCCTCCTTTGTCCTTTGAGGCTCAGGCTGAATTGGTTCTTCCTCCTGTTGTGGCTCCGCAGCTTGGGCGATTTGTTTCCTCTTCCTTACTAACATTGGTGGCCTTCGATCGCCCATGAGATTGTATGAGAGGGCAATTGATTTCCTCTTTAGCCTGTGAACATGCCCATCTACCCATCTCCTTGTGAAAGTCAAGACAGGCATAGACAAAGTGTCTAAGTCAGTGATTTCCGGCTCTGCCCAATCGGGTGGTGGGATTGGTGTGTTCTTTATTGATTCATAATCCGGGTGAGTAAGTCTGGCATCTTCCTCTACTTGATCTGGAACCTGGACCACCTCACACTCTCTGATCAATTTCAGAGGCAATCTGGAGAACATCCTCCTTCTCATTTCAACCTCATCCCCTGCATTCACCCAAAAATCTTCTAAATGAGCTTTGTGCCTATATTCTTCACCTTGCACAGTTCCAATCTTTCTCTGAGGATCAAAATCTTGCCGGCTGGTATGTAGAGTGAGGTAGTAGAATTGCAATTCATCCCCCGCTTCCTTGGCTGCCTACAAAGAAGGGCACTTTTCAAGCGAATTTCCCATAACAATAGGAAAGTGCAATCCTCCTTTCTTTCTCTTCCTTATGATTTTGTCATAGGCCATGAGTTGCCTAGACACTTCTAGCATCACCATCCTATCTGTGGGATATCTCGGCAGTCGGTAGGTATATGAGTGGAACCCAGACAACCTTATATAAGTGAACTTCAGGAATTGGATAAACCAAAACCCGTACTCTTCAATCAGCTCTTGTGCTTTCCTTGGATATCCTTTGCTGTGTTCTTCGTTGAAGAGTCCTTGTGATATGCATAGTGAAGGCGTCGTTCACTCTTTTGAAGTGGGAGGTACTCGTCAGATGTAACTGCCTGCAGGCTTCATGAATTTTGAATTGACCAGGACCACAACCAATCGGCTCCTGGTATGTCAACCCCTTGTATTTCGTCATTCGAGCTAGCATATAAATGACATACAAGCTCATGTAGAATGGCTTTGTTCTCCTCAGGTTTCTGAATTGTTCATCAATGTTGTCGTTGATCATTTGCGCCCAATCCACATACTCTTTTCCTTCCAGCACCACGCTGATGTAGAAGAACATCCAAGGCTCGAAGGCATACGCCTGTGGGCTGCCATTCACCCGGCTGAGCATCATGATTAGATCACAATACTCCTGCTTTAGCTCCTCTGAAATAATCTGTTTTGGCAACTTGGCACCAAGAGGCTTTGGCTTTCTCATCTATGTTGTGTTGATCCTCTTAGCACACTTATCAAAGGACGAAGCATACATTTTGTCAGCCCTCTCCTTGGACTTGTACAACATTCTGTCCGCTGCTGGAATCCCAAACGCTTCTCCAATGGCCTCCGGTGCGAGGTTGGCCAGCAACATGCCATCTGGAGAAACAATTGTTCGGTGGTCTGAATTGTAGTAGTTCGCACATTCCATTATCAACTCTGAACATTGGACTGCTGGTGGAAAACCAGCAGCTGCATACAACCCGCTTCTCACAATGTTGTGTGAAGTCACCGATGGAGGATAACCACCCTGCCCATAAATTCTTCTCTTGAAGGCTTTGAGGTTGAAAGAACCAAGATTTGTATCAGTCAAACCTCCCAGCTTTGACACGAATTTTGATTCAAGGATGAAAGACTTCTTCAGCTGTTTGATAATGGCCTGCCTAGAAGCATTTTCTTTGCCAGCTTCAGCATTCCCAGCTCTGGCTGTAGCCTTGCTTGTTC